>CM027407.1:154598878-154627606 GCA_015711505.1 Sylvilagus bachmani | reverse complement strand
TCCTGTTTGCTGAGGCTGTCAGGAGTGCATTCTTCCGCCTGAGTGTCAGGGGCAGTGTGTTCACACCAGGTCCTGGATCATGTGAGGCCGCCGGGGGCCACATTCTCCTGGTTTGGCGTCACACTCGCTGATGAGTGGCCACCGTGCCCGGCTCGGCTGTCACTTGGGATCGCATTCCTCTGCCCACGTCGTGGCGGGGGGGAGCGGCGGCGCGGGGCCAGAGGGCCTCCGTCAGCACCTCCTGTCTTTTGACCAGGGTGTCCAGGAGGACACACGTGCACCCGGGGAGGCGGGGCTCCTCCACAGCTGCGTGCGGCAGAGTGTCGGCATCTGGGTGGCAGCCCCTCGGATGGTACCCGGCTGTCTCCCCGAACCCGCAGGACTGGCGGGGTCCCGTCCGTGGAGGGCCCTGAGTCCCCGGCAGGCACAGCGGGCCGTGGGGAGCCCCGAACACCCCCCGCCCCGTGGCTTCCCTGCAGCACGCGGCCCCTCCCCTCCCACGGCCCTGAACATAGTCTCAGACCCGCGTCTCTGTCTTGCAGCGTCCCCCAGGGGCAGTACGAGGGACGCCCGTGCCCCAGAAGCAGGATGAGAAGATGGCAAACTTCCTGTTACCCCGGGGCACCGGCAGCTTCCGCAGGTTCACGCGGGAGTCCCTGGCGGCCATCGAGAAGCGCATGGCGGAGAAGCAGGCCCGAGGCTTGGCTGCCTCTCAGGAGAGCCACGACGGGCCGCCGGAGGAGGAGGCGCCCCGGCCCCAGCTGGATCTGCAGGCTTCCAAGAAGCTGCCGGACCTGTACGGCAAGCCGCCCCGCGAGCTCATCGGGGAGCCCCTGGAGGACCTGGACCCCTTCTACCGCACCCAGAAGGTGAGCGCCAAGCGCTGAGGCAGGCCGGCTCTGCGGCCTGGTCAGGGGAGGGAGTGAGCGGTGACCGTGGTCCGGGTGGGCCCTTGGCTCCTTAGGGACGTCTGTCTGCGTGGGGTGGCGGGGGTGCCTGTGCCTGTCGAGCTCAAGCCCTGAGGTGGGCTGGACCCCGCGGTGGCGTGCAGACCCTGGACACGGAGAACCCGCTGGGCGTCGGCCACAGCTGCAGCTCCCCGGGCTGTGCCCTGTGCCCAGCGCTGCCCCTGGGCGGTCTCCCAGCCGCCTGTCCACCCTTCCAGACAGGCTGGAGTTGGGTGCAGGGCTGTTCCCCAGGAGGCCGGTGCCAGGAGGACAGTGGCTGTCCGGTCTGCTGCGGTCAGCAGCAGGCCTAGGAAACGTGGTGGGCAGGCGTAGTGAGAGGGTGACAGTAGGCGTGAGCTCCGGTGGCAGGAGTGAGTGTGCTGGTGTCACTGGGTGCTGCGGTGCAGAGACCCAGAGCCGGAGGGTGGGTGTGGGCGGCTCCTCCAGGTGTGTGGCCGTGGTGACAAGGGCAGGGCGCCTGCCTGTTCAAACCAGAGAAGGTGCCCCAGGCCTGGTCCCGCTCCCTGGCCCCCAGCTGAACTTCCCCTTGGGCTGGTGGGGAGGTGGGCGGGCCCAGGTCCTGGTGGTCTGAGCGGGAAGTGAGAGCTGGTAGGGAGCTCGGGCTCTGGGGAGGGGCTGAGAGGCAGTGTGGTTGGCCGGCAGGTGGGATTCAGAGTGACTAGAGGGAGCTGGGGTGAGGCAGAGGTTGAGGTCAGAGTTGGCCTGGGCTTCTGGGGGCTTGGAGTGTCAGGGACACCACCTCTCTGTGCCCGTGTCCAGGGCTGTGTGCACTGGGCCCTCCTTCTTGGCACTGTCACTTTGAAACCAAACCAAATCTTGGCCAACCTGACATCTGCCTAAACTGAGCACACCCCCCCCCCCCGTGGGCAAGGCAGGGAGGGCCCCCTGGCCTGAATGTGCTGCCCCCAGCCCCGTCCTGCGCAGCCCCGTCCCTCCCCACAGCCCAGAGCTGTCCCCCGGAGCCTCTGTCCCCCAGAGGCCCTGACATCGCGGCCTTCTGCCCACAGACCTTCATCGTGCTCAACAAAGGCAAAACCATCTTCCGGTTCAGCGCCACCGACGCCCTCTACATCCTCAGCCCCTTCCACCCGATCCGGAGGGCAGCCGTGAAGATCCTGGTCCACTCATATCCTTGACAGCGGGCCTGGCGCGTGCACCCTGCCCAGGCCGCTGCCCCACCCTGCGTGCTCGCCCCGGGAGCTGTCCTCGCAGGCAGCGGGGCCTGCCAGTGTCCCCCCACCCCGAGCCTACCCCGCCTCCTCTCCCCGCGAGGACCTTCGGGCAGGTGGGGGGCTGAGCCGAGGAAAACCCGTTTCCAACCGAGAGGCCTCCGTTTGTTCACACGTGGGCCTCTTGTGAGGGCGGCCACGCCTGCTCTCTGACGAGGTGTTGACAAAATGTTTGCAGTTCCACAGTATCTCAGAGAACTCTGGTTAGCATGAAATTATGTAAACCGCGGCCTAAAACAGCGTGTCCTGTGGAGGAGAGCCATGGGGATAGCGCAGGTGCCAAGCGGCCTCCCGCAGGCAGCATGGGGACGGGGTGTCCCACCTGTGCCCAGCACCTGACCACTGGAGTGCCTTGGTGGGGGCGTGCTCAGGACCGGCCCTGTCCAGCCTCGTGCCTGCTTCCTCTCCCCCAGCTCCCTCCTGCCTGCCGCTCGGGGACTCCTGGGACACACTTGTGTCTAGGCAAACTCCTCCAGGCAGGCCACAGCGGTGGCATCAGCAGGTTGCTGGGGGGAGGGGCCGTGTTCAAGGGACAGCCCCCATCCTCAGCGACCTTGGACCTCGAGGCTCAGAGAGGTTCTGATGTCCTCGGGGGCCATCCTGAGCTGTGCCTGAGCTCTAGGTGCCAGCACTGGACCGGCACCCTGGGGGCATCGAGCTGAGCGGGACCTAGTCCCGACCCCTCGGGAATCATGCCGTCCCTTGAGGGCACCAAGAGCTGGGGTTCCTGCCTGGCGGTCCCCACTGGCTAAAGGGACAGAGCGATGGGAGGGACAGAGCGATGGGAGGGACAGGCAAGCCGCTTTCTTCCTCTGGGCTCACTGAGCCTCGCTCCAAGGGCGTGGCCTCCCACAGGCATCCTCTGGGTCTCACCTGGGGCCTCTCTGCCTGGTATCCAACCAACCCAGCTTGTTTGGCCGCCTCAGGAGTCCCTGGGGAGCCTCTGCCAGGTGCTGAGCTGTGCAGTGGAGCAGGCGAGATGGGCCTGGGAGGAAGGGGGGGGGGGGGTTCGCCAGGGTGCCCAGGCTGGCCAGAGGGTCCATCGAGCATGTCAGTCAGGCTGGGGAGGCGCTGGCTCTGCCTGGCAGGACCGGCCCCGAGGAGGGCTCGGAGCTGGCCTCTGTCCCCCGGCTGCTGCCCCAGGGAAGCGCTCAGCGTCAGTGGGGCTGTCTCCCCACTCCTGGCAGCTGCCTTGACGCTTGGGGACCTGGAGCACATTGCTGGCCCTCGGTGGCGCCACCTAGTGGGCTAACCAGGCACCGGCAGGAGGAAGGGGCCTTGATTTGTGGGGTCGAGGAGCAGCCCCCCTGCGCCCTGGAGCCGCTGCAAAGCGCTGCGTGGGGACCGCTGCATCAGTGGGGTCCGTGCAGTCATCGAACCTGGGGCCACACCCCAAACATGCATGTCAGCCCGTTTCCCTGGCAGCCCCTGCTCCTGGAACAGCTGTTCCAAATGTCATTCTGTGAGGGCCACCTCAGTCATCCAGGAGGGCCATGGGCTTTGTTTAAAGATTTATTTATTGGGGCTGGTGCTGTGGCATAATGGGCTAAGCCTCCACCTGCAGTACCCGCATCCCATATGGGCTCTGGTTCTAGTCCTGGCTGCTCCACTTCCAATCCAGCTCTCTGCTGTGGCCTGGGAAAGCAGTAGAAGATGGCCCAAGTGCCTGGGCCCCCGCACCCGCGTGGGAGACCCTGAAGAAGCTCCTGGCTTCAGACTGGCCCAGCTCTGGCCATTGCAGGCACTTGGGGAGTGAACCGGTGGATGGAAGATCTCTCTCTCTCTCTCTCTCTCTCTCTCTCTCTCTCTCTCTCTCTGCCTCTGCAACTCTGCCTTTCAAATAAATGAATAAATCTCTTTTAAAAGAGAGAGAGACAGAGAGATCCACCCTCTGACTGAGTTGTTCCCCAACTGGCCACAACCTCCAGGGCTGGACCAGCCAAGGCCAGGAGCTAGGAACTTCATCTGGTCTCCCGCGTGGGTGTAGGGCCCCGAGTACTGGGGCCGTCTTCCGCTGCTTTCCCAGGAGCGTTAGCAGGGAGCCGGGTGAGAAGCAGAGCTACCAGTATCCAAGCCGGTGCTCCCATGTGAGGTGGGGGCATTGCAGGGCAGCGGCTTAACCCGCTGTGCCACAGTGCGGGCCCCTCTCGGGGGTCTGTGTAAAGGGCACACCCCTGCTCTGCCCATGCCAGAGTCAGCAGCAGGCAGCCTGGGACTCTACAGGTTCCTACGCGTTTCTGAACCGAGCCGTGGTTCATGTGTCCCGGAACATGCAATCCAGCGCCCCTGAGTGAAGAAGCCGCTCCCTCGTAGCCAGTGCGAGGGGCACGCTCGCAAGCGCACGGTCCTGGCCACTCTCGGGCCACACCTGTGCTGCATCCCTTGGGGAGCTGCTGAGAAAGTCATTGCGGTCACACAGAATTATTTTCTTCCTGTGTATTTTTGTTACAAATCCTGCCGAATGCGTTCCCACCAGCACTCAATACAAGCAGACAAGTGAGCTCCAGATTCCACTGGGGTCACAGTCAGAGACGACTTGCCGTCACGCCGAGAGGCGGCTGCTGTCCCGGGGCACAGGATCTGTTCAGAGTCCGCCCACGCTCCTCTGTGGAATCACATGGGCGCTCTGACCGCACGCACACGCGTGTGCGAGCCGCGGCGCACGTACAGTGCACTCTGGGTTCCCTTCCCCGTGGAGTTTCTGGATTCTCTGCGATGCAGACTCGGGCAGCCAAGCTCCCAGCCTTGCCCACGACCTGTGCAGGCAGCGCTCGATGGCATTTGAATCATGAGGCCGGGAGTGGGTGTTGGGGACAGCGACACGACAGGGCTGAGGATGTGCGCTGAGCTCAGGCTGGGGGGAGCCGCCCACACAGAGGGCCAGCTTCGTCACCCGCCTGCTCCTCCCAGGCCACGCAGGCCCGGACGCCCTGGCCAGGGGTCTTCGGCTCTTCTCTCTGGTGCTGGCCCCATGCGGGGTTCCACTGCGGGGGCAGAGCACATGGCCTGGGGCTTGGTCTGAGTGGGAGGAGATCTCACACACACGTGCACACGCACACGGAGTGCCCGAGAATGGTGCGAGTGCCGTCCTCGAGGCCGCAGGAGCCAGGCGAGGGTTTTGGGTGGTCAGGTGTCAGGCAAGAGGCTGCTGCTGCTCGTCCTGAGCCACTCCCAGGCAGACGGCACCGTCGTGGGCCCCGGCTGAGCCTCAGCCTCGGAGACCCCCACCCCCCGGCCTGCACTGCTGCACTGCCCTCCGCGGGAGGCGTCTCCACTCCAGGGGGGCAGTGAGCATGTGCCCAGGGCCGGGGTGTGTGTAGAGGGGAGGGGAGGCTGCACACAGTGGGCTGGGAGTCCCGTGCCCCCTGCTTCACCACGGCCACCTGGGCTGCTCCTGGAGCTGCCCGGGCTGCCTGTGGTGCCTGCGTGAATGCCTCCTCCAGGAAGCCTTCCCGCCCAGCCCAGCAGAGGGGCGTTTAGTTCCAGGGAAAAGCTGCTTGCCTCCCTGTCTCCTGCCTAGTGTTCAGGAGAAGCAATGGGGAAGTGGAGTCGGCTCATGGCCACGGAGCAGAGCCTGGCGGCTGGACGGGCTCCGTAACTGCTCGCCGGCAGCCCCGTGCCTCATGGGTTTCAGCACCCGGCTGGCAGCCTTGACAGGCAGTTTGGTGATGGGTCCCTGGGAACGAGTGAGCCGCTGAGTGAACGGCTGTGCCATGAGGAGTGCCTTGGCACAACCCCGGGTGTGTGTGTGCGCGCGTGCAAGAGCCATGTCCTGCCCTTGACAGCTGGGGCGGGGGCCGAGCTGGCGATGGGGGCCCTCCTGCAGGCCCCGGGGGGAGAGGTAGCCTCTGAGCAGAGACCTCGGGGCCAGCTGGGGCAGGGCTGGGTGGTCGTGTGGGCAGCCCCAGACCCCTGAAGCCACATTGCTGCCATCGCGGGTGGGAGACCCGAGTTAGTTATAAGCTGGAGGCTGGGTTTGGGGAGCGGACTTGCAGGTTGCTGGGCGCCCCAGGAGGAGGACCGGCAGGGTGAAGGGCCTCCACGCGGGCCCCTTGCTCGCGGGCCCCTCTCCCAGCTGGGGCAGGGGCCTCCTGTGCGAGGGCAGAAGGTGGCAGCCCCTGGAGCCCAAGTCCTGCAACTGCAGGGGCTGGGGCGGGGCCGTGTCCCTGGGGAGGCCCAGGTCTGGCAGGGGTGAGGGAGGGGAGCCGTGTGCAGCCTGAGGCAGCAGTTGGCAATTGCAACCCCCGGGGCGGGGTCAGGCAAGGCCCACGGAGATGCCCGAGACACGGCTCCGGCACTTGAGCCCCCTGTGGCAGGGTGACAGCTGATGTCACCCCCAGCAGCCAGGCCAGAGGGTCGCCCGACACCCTGGGAGTGCAGGGGAGTCCTGCAGGTGGCCGGGCCGGGCACTCCTGTTGGGGGCAGGGAGGGGTGTGTTCGGTGCTGCAGAGGCGCGAGTGAAGGGAGAGGAGGCTCAGAGGCAGGACGCAGCTGGATCCTCCCTCCCTCGTGGCCCAGGGCCATGGGCCCGGCCTCTGCGGCTGGGGCTCCGTCCACCCCTCCTCCTTCCCTGCACGCCAGACCCAACAGGGGCTCCCGAGAAGGTGTGGTTTGGGGTGTGTGGTGCCCTCCAGGGGCTGAGAGCAGGGCGGGGACAGAGGGGCCGTAGTGGACAGTCGGGGTCCGGGCATCCCTGGGCACCCCTCCCCAGTCCGGCGGCTCTGGCCTGGCAGCAGCGACCTTGGACTTTGCCTTGACGTAGGCACGCTCTTCAGCATGCTCATCATGTGCACCATCCTGACCAACTGCGTGTTCATGGCCCAGCACGACCCCCCGCCCTGGACCAAGTATGTCGAGTGAGTATCCGCATCCCGTGTCTTTGCAGACGGAAGCAGGGGCCCCGTGCTCCCCCGGAGAGGAGGGTGAGGCCAGTGCTGAGACGGGAGGAGGAGCTGGCGGGGCACCTGGTCGTGAGAGCTGGGGAGGCAGCTCTGGTACTTGCAGCCGCCCAGCCCCACTGGACGGAAGTGGGGTACAGCTGGGGAGGCCCGGGCTGACCCTCGCCCCCCCACCACGCTGCTGCCCTACTCTAAGGTCCCACTCCCGGAGCCAGTGCCTGGCCTCCGGGCACTACGTCCACTCTCTTCCCTGCCTGCAGGTCCTAAGCAGCCTCCACGGGCCCCCTGGGCACCCGGCCCCTGTTCCAGAGACCACAGAATGCGGGGGCAGCCTCTCTTGCCAGTGCAGCTTGGCTGTGTTCACACTGGGGCCTGGGCTCTGGCCCTCTCCCCTCCCAGTCCTGCGGGCTGCAGTGAGCATCCCGGTGCCCACCCAACCCCGGGCCTGGGAATCCAGTGCTCCTGTGAGCCCCCAGTACATGCTGGACCCTCCTACCCTGTGGTCAGTCGAGGCTGCAGCATGCTGCCACTGCTGGCCTCTGAGGATTCACACACACACACACACACACACACACACGCAGGAGTGATGGTGACACTTCCCACAGCACGACCCAGTGGCTGCCACAGGCTTGCACACGTGCCCACCAGGGCCAGGGTGAGGGGGTGAGCAGGGGTTTTCTTGCATCAAGACGGAGAGAGAAGCTAGGAGCTCATATGGACACAGGGCAGGCTCTTGGTAATCCTGAGTCAGCAAATATGTAGACGAGGCGGCGGGGAGCCAGCGGCTGGCACAGAGCTCCAGTCCGCGGCTTGCCCTATGCGCGGGGACCCTGGCGAGCGGGGCTTCTGCCTCCCTGAGGAACCGTGTCGGCCCTGCCCCCCCCCCCCAGGTATACCTTCACCGCCATATACACCTTTGAGTCCCTGGTTAAGATCCTGGCTCGAGGCTTCTGCCTGCACGCGTTCACCTTCCTGCGGGACCCATGGAACTGGCTGGACTTCAGCGTGATTGTCATGGCGTAAGTACCTCGCTCGCCGCCCCCGACCACCTCACTCCTCGTCTGCAGGTCACATGCGGCTGGGCCGTGGCGGGAGAAAGGCAGGGTAGAGAGCCAAGGGCACAGTGGCTCCGGCGGCCACAGCGGCCATGTGTCCGGGCACGTGGTTCAGATTCCAGCTGGGCATGCCCTGCTGTTCCCCCCAAGAGAAGCAGAGTTCCAGCCCCGGCCCCGGCCCCCTGTGCACAGCGACCTGGCCTGCTGGGTGCTGAGGGTGACGCTGCAGTAACAGCGCCTGGGGAGCTGACCAGGGTCCCCAGGAACTCGTGCCAGGCCCCCGTGTCTGCTCTCACAGGCTGCGTGTTTGGCACTTAAAAAAAAAAAAAAGATTATTTATTGGAAAGGAAGAGTTAGAGAGGGAGAAAGAGAGGTCTTCCATCTGCTGGTTCACTCCCCAATCGCCACAATGGCTGGGACTGGACCAGGCCAAAGCCAGGAGCCAGGAGCTGCCTCCAGGTCTCCCACATGGGCGCAGGGGCCCAAACATTTGGGCCATCTTCCGCTGCTTTCCCAGGTGCATTAGAAGGGAGCTGGATCAGAAGGGGAGCATCCAGGACTCAAACTGGTGCCCATATGGGATGCCGGAGCTGCATGCAGGCTGTGGATTTGAGAGGGAAAGAGAGAGAGAGGTCTTCCATCTGCTTGTTCACTCCCTTGATGGCTGCAATGACTGGAGCTGGGCTGATCTGAAGCCAGGATCCAGGAGCTTCTTCCTGGTCTCCCACACGGGTGCAGGGGCCCAAGGACGTGGGCCATCTTCTACTGCTTTCCCAGGCCACAGCAGAGAGCTGGATCAGAAATGGGGCAGCCTGGACTAGAACCAGCACCCATATGGGATGCCAGCACTGCAGCCCAGGGCTTTAACCCACTGAGCCACAGCGCTGACCCGCTGTGTGTACACATTTTAAAGCACTAGCTCTCCACCACAATCGAGGGGTAGGCTGAGACTGAGACTGAGCCCCACTTGACAGAAAAACTGAGAAAACTGACGCCAAAGAAACTGAACCTCACCCCAGGCCTGCCTCGGCCTGGACCGCGGCCCCACTGCTCGCGGAAGGGGGCACCGTACCCCGATGCCCCAGGCAGCGCATGCGGAGCCAAGCACCCCACCTTGGCACAGAGCAGAGGTGGTAGGGCTGGGACTCCCTGCCTCTGAAGACCCTCAGCTGCCCCCGCTCGGCGGAGGACAGCGTGTGGCTCAGCGGCGTTGGTGGTCGGTCCAGCCCCACCGGCCAGGGTTCTTGGGTTCACCAAATCTGCCTCTCTTGAACCCCAGACCAGAGCAGCCCTGAGCTCCGCCAGGGGCTGAAGCTGCGTCAGAACCGTCTCCGGGTGTGCTGTTGGTGAACTGGCTTCCGCCTGCATTTCCAGGTGGGGCGATGGAGGCTGGGCGGGGCAGTGCCAGTCACGAGAGCAGAGGGGTGGCGGAAGGGGCGGGCCGTGCTCTGGTCCCGAGTGCAGGAGCGGAGGAGCCGTGGGGAGGGGGGAGAAGAGCGGGCAGGGCTGGCCCCCCCACTCCCCCCCCCCCCCCCGCTCTGTGAGGCCTGCAGACCGGGGTGGGGAGGCAGACAGGCAGGGCAAGGCAGTGAGGAGGCACCTCCGGTAGCCCAGAGAGAGGATGGAGGCTGCCCCAGGGTCCTCGTGGAGAGGGAGACCTGATGCGAATGGGGGGCTCCAGCAGGCGGGGCTCACAGGGTCTGAGCAGCAGGGAGGGTGGTGGTGAGTGGGAGAGCTGCACGGAGGAGGGAATGGAAGTCAGGGGCCTTGGGCTGGAGCACCGGGGTGGGGTGCTGAGCCCCGAGGGTGCAGCCTGGCACTGTGCGGGCGTCCCTAGCCATCCGGAAGCCAGGAAGGCACTGGGGCCAGAGGGAGCTGGCCGGAGAGGGCAGCCCTCCAGAGCCTGGGGAGGAATGCCAGTGCCCTTGAACCTCAGGGAGGTGACACTGCTGGAGGTGACAGGGCCAGGTCACCAGCACCCTTGGCGAGGCAAGGTTTGAGAAAGAGCAGGAGGCCTGGCGAGCCTGGGGAGGAGGTGCGGTGGCCCATGGCGTCTCAGGAAGGGAGGTGCGTGTGTGGGCGAGGGAAGGATCCAACAGAGGGGACTGGCCGGGGGCAGGGCCCAGGGAGCGCTGACCTTCAGAGTGGGCGGGCGGGCGGGAGGGCTCCGTGCAGTGGGGAGCCGGCGAGTCGGGGACGGCTTTTCCCTCCTGATTGCGTCTATTTTTTCTCTGTGAAGTGAGAAGCAGGATCATCAGCGGAGGACACGGTGGGTGGGAGGGGCGCGTCTGTGGCTTGAGAGAGAGGGAGGACTTGGCGATGGAGTGGGATTGCCAGGCTGGGGCGCTGAGCCCTCTCCCTGCTCTGCGTGCTGGAGCCTGAGTGCCAGCTGTCAGTGCAGGAGCTGCGCCCTACCTGAGGCCCGAACGCAGCGAGTCCTGCGGTCCTGTGTCCTGGGTCAGTCCCAGTCTCATTCCCCCTGCGGCCCCTCGGGAAGCCACTCTTCTTGCAGAATTGCACAGCCGTACGTGTCCCTGGCCGCGGCCCATGCACCTGCACTCCGCGCTGGGCTCCAGCACGTGCGCCTCCCGTCTGGTGAAACTCCCCATTGTACAGACAGGGAAGCCGAGGCTCGGGCAGAGCCCGCCACTCGCCCCAGCTCTAGAGGGGACACGTGGCAGCACTGGGGTGAGACTGACTGGAGAGGCCCCCCCAAGCCTGGCGTTGGTGGCCGGGCTTCCTCCTGGTCCCCCATCCCACAGGGTGCAGGGGACGCAGGAGAGCGGGGTGGGCAGGGGGTGCCTCCACGCCTGCTGGGCTCAGCCTGCAGCCCTCCTGCAGGAGCTCGTCCTGTGCCCCCTCCCGGCTGGGCACTACCTGCCAGTTAGCACAGCCTCCCGCCTTCTGGGGTTGTTATGGAAACCGAACCTGGCAGGGAAGGGAGGGCGGGCGGCCGTCGTCGCCGCAGTCGCTGGCTCACGGTGGCTTCCCCATCTCCAGACAGGGCCGGGGCAGCCAGGAGGTGGGGCAGCCAGCAGGCAGGGCAGCCCGGAGTGCTTCCTCAGCCCCCAGGAAGTCTCCCTGCACTGGGGCGGACTTCTCACCCACCACCCTCTGCGCTCCTGGGGGCAGCCCCACGCTCTCACCCAGGCTCTCTGCCCCTACCGGCAGTGGGGCAGATGGGGGGGCAGATGGGGGGGGGGCCTGGCTTGGACTTAGGCAGCCTGAGAGGGACAACGCCACGCGCGCACACACACACTCACAGCCAGCTGCCCCACTCTGCTGCCACTGCTCAGCTGCTCTGAGCACAGACACGGCCCTCCCTGCCCTGTCACCAGCCTGCCCTCTTCACGTGGAATCCTGGCTTCCCTGGGCTTGGCACGTGCCACCCAGGGGGCAGGCGCTGAGCGCAGGACAAGCGTTGCCCGTGCTGGGGACCCTGTTCTAGCCTGGCAGAGCCGAGCGAGAGACGGGCAGGGTCTTCACCCGCAGGCAAGGGTGGCTGGTGCCCCGTGTGGTCTGCACCATGCTCCACTCGCTCCCGTCACCAGCCGTTGTCCCAGGTAGCAAGCAGCAGGAAACTGGGTCCAGAGCTCCTGGGCTGCTGGAGCCTCGGCTTCCGGCTTCCGAGGGATGGCAGCGTCGGCTCCTGCAGCGTCAGCTCCTGCTGAGGGCCGCTTGTCCGAGGGATGGCAGCGTCGGCTCCGGCTGAGAGCTGCTAGTCCGAGGGGGGAGAGGTGGGGCAGACCTGAGGCTCTGTGCCGTCGTGGAGGGTGGGAGAGCTCTCACGTTGACAGGGAGCTTGGGTCGAATGCACGGGAGTGTTGGGGACCTGAACTCAGGATGTGGCTCTGCTCCCCGCCGCCCTGGAGAAAGCGATGCCGGCTGCCGGGGTGTGGGGGCGGAATGAGACCCCAGCCCAGAGGAGGGCCCCTCTGAGGATGCTGCGCTGACTGCCCACCTCTGCAGGGATGTGGGAGGAGGGGGGGAGAGCAGGCGTGGCCACAGTCTCCGCTTAGCAGTTCAGTGTCAGAGCTGGACTGGGCTGGACCCGCTGACCCGCCTGTCCAGTGCTTTCCCTTGGACCACTCAGGCTGAAGGGGGCTGCAGGAGCTCCGGGCAGTGGGGGCCGGGAGCCCAGACCACCTGGTACAGCAAGCCTGGCTACACTCCTGGCTTCCCAATCCCCATGCCCCCCAGGACTCGCCCAGCACCCCAGGGGCTGAGGTCCTGTCCGTGTCCCTCCAACATCAGACGGACATGAGACCGAGCGCCGAGCCGGACGTGCTCTGTGAGACACCCTGGGTGCGAAGTCTTTGGTTAAATATCACAAGTGACTTGCTGCTGTCCCGGTGGCCTTGGTCTCACGCCGTCCCACCAGCCACCTCTCGGACGTCCTTGTGGTCCTGTGGCCTGGCTTGATCAGTTCCCTGCCTCCCAGAGACCGAGTGTCTGTGCCTATAGAGACCAGGGGGGCCGGAGCAGGACGCCCATCCAAGCTCCAGATGAGTGTTCCTGGCCCCAAGCCCTGGGCCGGACAGACCCCACGGAGGGCTGCCCACCTCCAAGGTTACTCTGGAGAACACAGGGGGGCGGGCTCAGGCCCCCCTTCTCTTTTCCCTTGTTGGGTCAGCCACTGCCAGTGGTGGTCGAGGGGCAGGGCTTCCCGCTGCCCCTTTCCTGTCCCTGAGGGTCTGTGTCCCGGGGCCTGGGTGTGCTCCAGCGAGGGCTCCAGGGGATCCGGAGCCACTCAATGCTTAGAGAGATGTACGGCTGGCCCAGCCCCCACCCCCCGCTGTACTGGTCTCTGCCAGGGCTGCAGGGCCCTGCTGGTGGGAGCCTCCAGGCCACAACAGATGCGGAGCAAAACCAGCACCAGAGAGCCACGTGTTCCTGTGCCAGCCGGCCACCCCCTTCCCCATCTCACCCTGAGGGGCGGCATCCTCAGGCTTCCGCTGCTGTGCCACAGCCCCCGGGGCTGGCGAGCGTGGCGGAGGCACCGCAGTCGTTCAGGGAGCCGAGCTGCCAGGGAGCGCGCCTTGCTGGGCCGTGCAGGGCCGTGCTGGCGTCCTGGGCGGGCATGGGGAGGGAGGGCTGGGCTCGCGCTGGCAGGCCGAGGCTCTGCTTGGTAACCGCCCGTAACTGTGGTTTGATTCTGCAGGTATGTATCAGAAAATATAAAGCTAGGCAATTTGTCGGCTCTGCGAACTTTCAGAGTCCTGAGGGCTCTGAAAACTATTTCAGTTATCCCAGGTAAGAGCCCAGCGTGCCGCTGGGACCTCAGCTCCAAGTGACTCTCTCTCTGTGTCCCGCCCGTGTGTCGTCCCTGGCGTCTTGTCACTGTCTCGTCTGTGGCTCTCCCTTGTTACAGATACACCACTGAATTTGTGGACCTGGGCAATGTCTCGGCCTTGCGCACCTTCCGAGTCCTGCGGGCCCTGAAAACTATATCAGTCATTGCAGGTGAAGATCAGGTGACTCGCCAAGGCTGGGGGCGCACGCCGGGGCCGTCCCCGCCCTCGCCCGGGAGCCGCGCCCTCCTGGGCAAGGCCCTGCGCACCTGCCTGTCCCGGGGGTGTGGGAACTGTTGGCGGTGGGTGTGCCTGACTCCCCTCCCTCTCAGCGGGCTTCAGGCTGCCCACTCCAGCAGCGCCCCCTCTCAGAGCATCCCCCTACCCCCCAGGCTGGGCCAGTGTTGGACCCAAATTCTTCCCAAAACAGTGAAGTTCCTTTCTAAACGGAACTCGGCTACCAGAGCAGCCAAAAGCTGGCTCACGCACGCATGGCTCCAGCCGGAAGTGCCGTCCTCTGAGCCACAAACCCAGTGCACACTGTTCCCGCCGCCCCCACTCGGGCAAGCAGGGAGAAGCCAGCCCCGTCCCTTGTGAGCGAGTGCCCTGTGCACAGGCGCCGCCCAGCCTTGGCGTGGAACAGCCCTCGCTGCATGGTGCACAGGTAGAGGTTAGCAGCCGTGCATGGTCGCCTCGGCACACGCCCTCCATGACAGATGTTGGCATCGTCCCCGGGAGACCTGCTGGCCCCAGACGGCCCCTCCGGAAGTCATTTCAATCCCCAGCCAGGACAGTGCACCCCCTTCTAAATAAAAAGGCTGGCTCTGCCCTCAGGGCCACCCAGGGGCTGTGTCATCCAGGTCTTCTCTCCGACTCCCCACGATCACCTGCATCCAGGCTCAAAGGTCAAAGGTCCTCACGGCTCCTTGCTCCCCGAGCAGGTGCTGAACCCAGCCGTGCCCAGAACTGGAGAGGGTGCTTTTCTCTGCAGGGCTGCCGTGGGCAGGCTGCTTGGCTGTGCTCTGGGAGGTGTCGGGGTCAAGGCAGGACCAGTGGCGCCAGCTGCCTACGTCCACTCTGGATTGGGGAACTGGGCGCCCAGGCCCAAGGCTGGCGTTTGGCGATGGCTGTGCTCCCGGCTCAGGGAAGATGCCACACTCCTCACCGTGTAGGGGAGCCCCCCGTTAGCACTCCTCACTGTGTAGGGGAGCCCCCCGTTAGCCCTGTGCTCAAGCTGAGCCTTGGGGTCATCTCCTGGCCTCGTGCACGGCCCAGACCCCTGCCCGGAGCCCAAGCCAGCAGGGCCTTCTACCTGCATCTCCCACACAGGCTGTCCACCAGGGCCCAGGGACAGCCTCAGGCACACAGCCCCCCAGAGCGTGTAAGGCTGATGTGGCCCTTAGGTAGCAGCCTGCCCCGGGCTGTTTGTCTCAGACCTGGAGACAGTCTCAGCCCAGCCCCCCTGAGTCTCTCCAGAGCTGCCCGTGGCCCCAGAAAGCAGTCATTAGAAAAATGGCACGGCCGGCGTCTGAGGGCTCTGTGGTGGAGGAGCCCCGACCCAGACTGAGACTTGCGTAGCCGTAGCCCTCTCTGGGGCTCAGTCTGCGTTTCTGTAAGACAGGAGTGAGTGAGGATGAGGGTGTCGGAGGCCCACCCGCCCGCCCGCCCAGCCTGCTGAACCTCAGTAGCAGGAGGGGCTCCCTGCTGGTCCCCGGGACCAGGCTGTTCCCCCCAGACTCTGCCGGAACCATGCTCGCTGGAAGGGAAGTCCGTTGGCCTCATGAGAAACGTTTAACCCTTGGGCACAGTCACCGTCCACCAAGTCAGGAGCTGCTGGCCTGGGAAACGGCTGCATCAGAGTGTGCGAGCTGTGCCCACGCCCTGTCTGTCACCCTCGAGACCCGGGCAGGGGCTGCAGGCCCAGACACGTGTACCCTGGGGATCCCAGGGGCTCGGCTGCAAGTCCCAGCGCCGCTCATGCCAGGCCCCCCTCTGCCCAGGCCGTTGCCAACATCTGCCAGGATGACCGCCGGAGAGAGCTGAGGGCCTGAGCCCTGGGCAGGCAGCAGCGCAGGTGGCACCGTGGGGAGGCGTCCTGCTCCCCCATCCCGCGTCTGCCCACCGCTGCCTCCGCGTCACAGGCACAGCAGCCGCTCCTAACACATTAACCGCTGGACAGCAGATGGGTGCTGCGGTGGGGGCGTGGTGCAGGGCCCTGCCGCTGGCAGAGGAGCCCCTCGCCCCGGTGCTCGGCTCGCTCTTAGCCTAGGAGGGCAGGCAGAGGTCAGACCTGTCTACACGTGCTTCCCTGTCTGCTGTGTGGTGCTGGCTTCCGCGGGGGACGGGTTCTGGCATCTAACAGATCACAGCCCCTCTGCTTTGGGGAGTGGGGTGGGTTGTGGGCCAGATCCCCGAGGGTCACGGCAGGCGGAGGAGTTGCCGGGGGCACCACCGCCTGTCCCCCAGAGGTGGGCCTGAGCCAGAGCTGACCCCTTAGAGTACTTCAGCCACCAGGGCCCTGCCGAACCTGCCCCCGCAGGCCCCCAGGAAACAGGATGCGGTCACAGCGCAGGCCCGGGGCCCCAGTGTCCTCCCAGGGATCCAGCCACGCCCCGAGTCATCCAGGAGAGTGAGGAGTGGCGGCTGCGTCTCTCCCCATCTCGGGGTCAGGGCCCTGCGTGGCCAGGGAGCGGCACTGGACCCCTGTCTCCTATCTCCCGGCTGGGCCTGCCATAGCTCGGGGCCTGCTGGAGGGTGAGAGGCCTCCCCCACGCCCCCACGTCTGCTTCGAGCAGCGAGATCCAGAGCCCATCCCTGGAGAAGGCGGGGCCAGGGCGGGAGGCCGCAGCCTCGGGGGCTGGGGCAGGCTCCCCGCCCTGTCCCTGCCCCGCGGCTGCCCGTCTGAGGACCCCCAGGGAGGCCCAGCGGGGGCGGTGGGGGACCCCGTGCTGGCTGTCGCCGTCCGCAGGCCTCAAGACCATCGTGGGGGCGCTGATCCAGTCGGTGAAGAAGCTGGCCGACGTGATGGTCCTGACCGTCTTCTGCCTGAGCGTCTTCGCCCTCATCGGCCTTCAGCTCTTCATGGGCAACCTGAGGCACAAGTGCGTGCGGAACTTCACGGCGCTCAACGGCACCAACGGCTCCGTGGAGGCCGACGGCCTGGTCTGGAACTCCCTGGACCACTACCTCAATGACCCAGGTGGGGACGGCTTCCCAGGGGCCGCTGTGCCCATAGCCCGGGGCCTGGAGAACAGGGGGAAGGGAGCGAGGGGTGGGGCGGGGAGCCGTGCCTGGCTGGGCCTGGGCTCTCCCAGTGGGCGTCCACATTCCCTGCCAGGATGCTGACCCACCCCGGGCACTCCAGAGCACTCTCCTCTGCCTGCCCCAGGCATGCCAAGGGCCAGCGCCTCTCCCGCTCAGCACCGTTGGGCTGGGTCAAAGCAGCTGCCGCCGCGGGGCCTGCCTCCGGGGCCCATCCCACGAGCACCGCGCTTTGGAAAACGGAGGCACAGTTTCAGTGGGGCTCAGCTGCGGAGGCTCAGCCGTGGTCCAGGGCAGCAGCTCTAAGACATCGGGGGCAGCGGCGTCCCCGGCAGGGCTCCAGAACACAGCCCTGCGGCTCTGCCCCAGAGTTCCGGGGTCAGCAGGCCCAGCTCAGGCCCTGCCCTTGGAGATCCGCTCTCAGCACCGAGGCAGGCGGTGGGACCCACAACTGCCCCACCCAGAGGAGCGGACAGGACCAGGTGTCCTGGTCTCCCAGCCCCCTCTGAGCAGGCCCCAGTGTTGCCGTGGTGACTGGCAGGCACCCCTCCTACCATCAAGTGCGATGGCAATGGCTCAGAGCTGGGCAATAGCCGGCCCAGGCTCCACAGTGACTCAGTGACCGTGCAGCCCCTCTGCCCAGACCCTCACTCCTGGTTCAAGGCCCCTCTCAGTCCTGGGGAGCCCAGTGAGTGGTTTGGGGCAGGGCGCAGAAGGTCCCCAGGGAGACAGCTAAGAGCCAGCCTTACTGGGGCTTCCTGGGGCTTGTGAGAACATGGCGGGCACTGGTGGCAGAGGTCTATGCAGGGGCAGGAGGAAGGTGGGGAGGGGGCTGGGGTGGCCTGTGCCCGGCCAGACGGAGGCAGGGCAGGGAGGGAGGCGAGAAGCCCCCCAGCCACGTTCCGCCTCCCCAGAGCCCTTGTGTCAGGGCGGTGTGTGCCCCTCACCCCACGTATTTCTCCTCCAGGAAATTACCTGCTCAAGAACGGCACCTCCGACGTGCTGCTGTGTGGGAACAGCTCCGACGCCGGGTACGTGGGCCGCAGCCGGGCACCTCGCCCGAGAGGAGCCTCCTGGGACCTGTGCCTGCCTGGCCGCAGAGGCAGCAAGGCCATGCCCTAGGTCCTTCCCTGCCGGCCCCTGGCTCCCTCCACCCCCCGGGTCTTCCTGGGGCCGCTCCCTCCCTGCCCGCACTCCGTCCTGCAGGGCTGGCTGTGGCCTGGCCCGGCAGCCTGGGCTCCCCTGAGGACAGGCAGGGACCGAGTGTGGTACCAGGCGTGCCCGGTAGCCATGTGCGGCTTTTGGGGCTCTGGGTCAGGGGGATTGGGCCGCGTGCACTCAACTTCCTGAACTATGGACGGGCCCCGCCCCCGCCCCCTCTCAGCACCAGGGTCCTGCCGTGGCTCTGGGCTCATCCCGCTTGGTTCAGGCGAGCCCCTCCGCTTCCCCCGCTCCTTGTGGGTGGACGGGCAGGGGAGGAGACGAAAGCTGGGCCCTTGCACCCCCTGCCTGTGGGAAGAGACAGCTGCTGAGGAGGGCGTGTGGACGGGGCTGGGTGTCAGCTGGCAGAGAGATGGCCCCGGGGGCTCAGGGGCGTGTGCTGGGGTGCCCTGGGGGGCATGGGATGGGCCTGCAAAGGGTGGAGGGCAGGAGGCAGCGTCTGATTGGCCGTAGGACGTGCCCCGAGGGCTACCGGTGCCTGAAGGCAGGCCAGAACCCCGACCATGGCTACACCAGCTTCGATTCCTTCGCCTGGGCCTTCCTGGCGCTCTTCCGCCTGATGACACAGGACTGCTGGGAGCGCCTCTACCAGCAGGTGCGTGGGTGCCCAGCTCGGCGGACGGACAGCTCGCCACCGCTGAGAGCCGGGAGGGCTCCCCACGTCTGCAGAAGGGGGTCAGCAAGCAGAAACCGTCTCTTCACCAGTGACCCAGGGCCCCTGCCGTGGTGCCTGACCCTCTGTGAGGGGGCGTCCTCCGACCCGCGGATGGGACCCTCTCCCTCCGTGGGCACAGTGCCTCCCAGCAGGGGAAGGGGCGTTGTCTGCACCGTGGGTGGGCCCGCGGCTCTGCATGAGGACCCCCTCTTCTGCGGGAGGGGCTGCTGTCCCCCCAGGCTGTGGGTGTCTGAGTCCCTAGCATGGCCACACCGGGTGTCTTAAAGAGGCCAAGACCCTGAGGGGCCTCGGTGAGGGCAACCCAGGTGACCTGCCCCTGCTGACCATTCCCCGAGGACTTGGTGAGGCTGACCCCCCCACTGCCCGTACCCAAAGGGCTCGGTGAGGCTCACCTGCCCCCCACTGCTCCCCCAGACGCTGCGGTCTGCGGGGGAAGATCTACATGAGGGTGACCCCCCCCATTACCCATCCCCCGAGGGCTCGGTGAAGCTCACCTGGCCCCACCATCCATTCCCCCGAGGGCTCAGTGAGGCTCACCTGGCCCCACTGTCCATCCCCTGAGGGCTCAGGCTCACCTGCCCCCCACTGCTCCCCCAGACGCTGTGGTCCACGGGGAAGATCTACATGAGGGTGACCCCCCCCATTACCCATCCCCCGAGGGCTCGGTGAGGCTTACCTGGCCCCACCATCCATCCCCCGAGGGCTCAGTGAGGGTGACCCCCCCACTGCCCGTCCCCCCAAGGGCTCAGTGAGGGTGACCCCCCACTGCTCGTCCCCCAAGAGCTCGGTGAGGGTGACCCCCCAACTGCCCGTCCCCTGAGGGCTCGGTGAGGCTCACCTGCCCCCACCGCTCCCCCAGACGCTGCGGTCCGCAGGGAAGATCTACATGATCTTCTTCATGCTCGTCATCTTCCTGGGCTCCTTCTACCTGGTGAACCTGATCCTCGCCGTGGTCGCCATGGCCTACGAGGAGCAGAACCAAGCCACCATCGCTGAGAGCGAGGAGAAGGAGAAGCGCTTCCAGGAGGCCATGGAGATGCTCAGGAAAGAGCAGGAGGTGGGGGCGGCGCGCCGTGGAGCCCCGCCTCCCCTGCGGGGTGCTCCGGGCCAGTGCACGCGGGGGAGAGCCGTGGCTCCTGGGCCCAGGTGGTCCCTGGGGCTCAGGATCAAGGGAGGGCCAGCTCAGAACGTAAATCCTGGTGCTGCTGCCCGCAGGGTGGGCGCCGAAGGCCAGGCCAGGCCAGGCTGTGGGCACCTGTTTGCTCGTCTTGCGTCCCATGCCGTCTCCTCCAGGACTCTTGGCTGGCTGAACTTTCTGGAAGCTCCCTGCCCCCTGGCTCTGTCACTTCCCCTGAGCATGCCCTCCCACAAGCTGCTGCCACCCCCATCTTCCAGCTTTCTGCAGACACACAGGGCCGCCCTGAGGCCTCATCCTGGGGCAAGGGCCCGGGGCCTGGTGGCTGGGGCCACCCGCCCGCCTAAGCCTGAGGCCGCTCGGACTCCCAGCAACCGGCCCTTCCGTCTTCACCTTCCCCAGGCTCTCGCCATCCAGGGTGTGGACACGGTGTCCCGTAGCTCCCTGGAGATGTCCCCGCTGGCACCGGTGGCCAACCACGAGAGAAGGAGCAAGAGGAGAAAACTGCTGTCTTCAGGGACAGAGGAGTGTGGGGACGACAGGGTCCCCAAGTCTGACTCGGACGACGGCCCCCGAGCCCTGGTAAGCCCCAGCCACGCCTCGGGCCTGTCAGGGTGGGTCTGGCCTCGGACGTGCGTGGGATGTGGCCGCTGCCCTGGGGGACACTGCAGGGGCACCCCCACACACACCCCTGTGTGGGGCCTGCTGGGGCCCTAGCGAGCCATCTGGTCACGCCTCGTCTTCCCGCGCCCTTAGAATCACCTCGGCCTCACCCGCGGCCCCAGCAGGACCTCCGGGAGGCCGCGCTCCAGCCGCGGCAGCCTCTTCACCTTTCGCCGGCGAGACCTGGGCTCCGAGACGGATTTTGCCGACGATGAAAACAGCACAGCAGGGGAGAGCGAGAGCCACCGCACGTCCTTGCTGGTGCCCTGGCCCCTGCGCCGGCCCAGCACCCAGGGACAGCCCGGTCCCGGCCAGGCCCTCAACGGCAAAAGGAACAGCACCGTGGACTGCAATGGGGTGGTCTCCCTGCTGGGCACGGGCGACACTGAGGCCACATCCCCAGGGAGCCACCTCCACCGCCCTGGGGTACCGGAGCGCCCCGCGGACACGGTGAGCCAGCCCCACGGGGCACATGTGGTCTCCCCGAGTGTCGGCAGTGCCAGGCCCACAGATGCTCACTAGATCGTGGTAGGCCCCAGGGGCGAATAAGCCTGAGCTGCCACGCCCTTGGGGACGGCCAGAAGCCATCGCAGGGAGTCCGTGGCACAGGACAGGACAGGGTGTCTCGCAGCTGGTTGGACATGGGCGTGAGTTGCACGGGATGGAGGCCCCTTGGAGTCATGGTCCCGGGCAGGCACCCCCGGGGAGCCTCAGAAAAGGCGAGTCTCCCCTAAGTGTGGCACACTCCCGTGCTTAGCAGCTGGTCACTCAGTGTCTGCCCAAGTCGTAAGGGCTGGGGGAGGGGAGCCCGGCCACGGGAAGACCCCGAAGGCACAGGAGCAGGGTGTAGGAGGGTGGTTCGAGACCGGCTGTGATCTCCCTACCCTGAGCCTCAGGGACGGGCTGCCGTGGGTGGAGCAGTGTGTCTGCTGTGCAGACCTCGTCCTGATGCACGGGCGGGCAGGGAGGACAGCAGGTGCGAAGGCCCTGGAGCCAGAGCCCGCCTCGCCTGGGGCCTGGCGCTGCCCTGAGCTCAGTGTGGCCACAGCCGAGACGGGGAGGGGAGAGGAGCTGGAGTTAAGTCAGAAAAAGGCATCGCGCGCCCTGGGCCCCACGTGAAAGGGCCATCCGCAGATCCCAGCCGAGCCCTGGTCCCCCTGAGGCCGCGGGGAGCTGGAGGACACCTGCCAGGGAGACTGGGCGGCACCGGGGCTGGGAGGCTGGCGAGGGAGGGCGTGGCCAGACAGCTGCGGCATGGCTGTGGCCCTCTGTGGGGTGCGTCCGCCTCTGTGTGCTCCGAAGAAGTGGAAACAATGCTGGTGGTGGGGACAGGTCAGCGAGTTCAGGTGCCCCACACTCGAGTCACTGTTATTTTATGTGTTCTTGGGGTGCTGGGGCCCTCCCACGCCTCCGCAGCAGGGGGTAAGGGGAAGGAGCCAGGGACCCAGGGCAGGCAGACCCCAGCTTCCGGCTGGCACCCGCAGAGGCCCCTGCCTTCACCTGGAGGGTGGAGCGTCGGCATCCAGGAGCACCTGACCAGGCAGGTGCAGCCGCGAGCCTCAGCCTGATGGAATCGGGTCAGCAGCCGGAGGAGTGCTAATAGAATTTCCTAATCTCGTTAGCAAGCAGATCAGCTCATTGTGCTGCACATGTCAGAGGAACCCAAGTTCAAGCACTTCATTACCGGGAACTCTGACTTCCCCGTTCTCACTTCTGTAGGGCCCATCTGTAACCCTAAAGGGATTAGCGGGCCAAGACACGGGGTCATTTGCAAAGCTAAAGGAATTAGCGGCCTGAGATGGAGACATTTGAAAAGTCAAGGGGATGAGTGGGCAGCCTAGGAACGCCTTCCACACTCCTGGCCTGAAAACAGCGTCAGGCCACTCAGGGCAGTGGCCCTCGACGTGGGCGGGGCAGAGCACTCCCGTTCTGCGCATCCGCACCGGGAAGCAGGGGCCAATGCTGACCGTGTTCTCGGCTGGCTGGGAGTGCCCGGTCCCCAGGGCCAGCTGGGCTGGAGGAGGCTGGCGATGGCCTTTCTCCTCCTTCGCTCTCTTGGCCCCTGGCCACCTGCCAAATTAGGGGCAGAGCTGGGCCGCAAGGCCACGCCTCCTGACTGGGCGTCGCCTGGAGTGGAGTGCCAGGCCCCAGGATTAAGGCCGTGAACAGAACAGGCACAGTCCGTGCTCTCTTGCCTGCCTTGGCGTGTTCTGGGATGCTCTGGGAAGGCCTTGCCAGGGAGGTGACGTTGCACTGGACAGGGGAGTGGCTTTCAGGAGCCACAGAGATGCGGAGCGGTCCTGTTCTGGGCAGGAGCACGGCCAGTGCAAAGGCCCTGGGGAGGAGAGGGGCTGGCAGGCCCGGTGAGGGGAGGCATTCGGGAGCCGCACCAAGTGGAGAGATGGCAGGGGCCCTGGGGGCTCGGGCGGGAGGGTTCAGGTGCCCCCTGAGCTGACTCACTTGTTAAGGGCCCCTGGTGCACGCATAGCACGGCGGAAGTGGAGAGAGGGAGAGGGAGGGAGGAGCCATGCAGGGCTGCTGCAGAGGTTCCAGGAAGGAGGCCGGCGCCGACGTCTGTGTTGGCCAGCAGTCACGGCGGGCGGCTGCGGCACTCACCGCACCACGTTGCCACGCTCGCCTCCCGCAGGCCAGGCACCTGGGCTGGGCTGCACTGCGGGTGGGCTCAGGAGGACTCTCCACGGCTTTGTCCTATGCACAGTATCTTTCTTAAGATTGTTTTTTTCATTTGAGTGAAGGAATTAGAGAGGGGAAGAGAGAGAAAGGTCTTCCATCTGCTGGTTCACTCCCCAAATGGCCACAAAAGCTAGAGCTGTGCTGATCGGAAGCCAGGAACCAGGAGCTTCTTCCAGGTCTCCCATGTGGGTGCAGGGGCCCAAGGACTTGGGCCATCCTCCACGGCTTTCCCAGGCCACAGCAGAGAGCTGGATCAGAAGAGGAAGAGCTGGGACTCGAACTGGTGCCCATGTGGGACGTGGGCGCTGCAGGCAGAGGCTTAGCCTACTACGCCACAGCGCGGCCCCGTGGGGATGCTCCTTTCGCAGGGGATTCCTGGCACCCAGAGCGAGGAGAATGTGTCTGTCCTACCCGCTCGTGCCCCACTGGCCAAAGCCAGGCCAGTGGTGCAGGGAGAGGGAGTCTTGAGTGACGCATGACCCAGAGAAGGAGCAGGGGCGAGACTGGGAGAAGCTAAGACGTGCATGTGCGCTCTGTGGGCCAGACACGGGTGGCACTGGGCCTGTGGCCCTCCTGGGTGCTCCCTGTTACTTCCATGTCCTCCTGAGTGACAGGCTGTGCCATGCTGATCGCCCAGGCCCGTGGTCCCGCCTCCCTCCAAAGATGACAGGGCCTTGGCTCCGTGGGGCCTGCCTCAGCTCAGGGGAGTGGGGGGGGGGCGGCCTCGGGGAAGCCTGGAGGAGGCCGGAAGCCACGCCCCTAGCCAGGGCACTCCCATCGCTGTTTCCCGGCTAGGTCCTTTTGCCTAGGAACACAGTGCATGCATGTCGCAAATAAATGCAAGAGCGCGGAGCACGTGGAGTGCAGAGCCCACGGCCTCTCCCACCCTCCCCACCACGAGCCTGTTCCCCACATACTGTGTCCCCCTTAACGTCCGCGTCTGTCTTCCAGATGTGTGTGTTTTTCATCGGCCTGTTTGTCTTGGAGACGCTCCCACGAGAACGTGCACGGGGCGGCCTTGCTCTGGTCCTATTGGAGTCAGATCATATCTATAATTGATTTTAACATTCTGCCTATTGATTGCTTGTCTCGTGTGGTAGTAGGAGCAGTGCTGCCATCAACGACATTTATGTGTATTCTGGGTGCATGTCTACAATTATTTATGAAGTTAGATTACTAGACGAGGAGCTGCAGGGCCAATTAAGCAGTTTCTGGGTAAATGCAGCCAGACTGCCTCCCCCAGGCCCGTCCAGGCCTTGCGCTTCTATTCGCGTCATCCGAGAGCACTCTGGGTTTCTGTTTCAGTGTCTGTCTGCTCTTCACCCCTGGGAGCCTGTGGTCAGCTGAGACCCCCAGGTCACTCCTGCATGCACTAATGGACATGACAGCATCGGGACAGGAAGGGCGTGTGGGGCAGGCGGACGCCTGACCACGCTCAGGAGCCACCACCGATGGGAGGCGGGAAGGTGGGGGTAGGAAGGAGATCGCGGGCGGCAGCAGGCATGGGGTCCTTGTGACCAGGGAAGGAGTTGACCTCGGGCTCTGTAAGCCCAGCATCCACCGTCGGTCCCTCCTCTGTGCCTCCGTGGGTCTGGACCAGCTGCCCCAGGCTCAGTGGGGAGTAGGGGACAGGCTGACACGTGTCTCCCGGTTCCCCCAGACCACGCCTTCGGAGGAGCCAGGTGAGCCTCAGGTGCTGAGCCCGCAGGCTCCAGGGGTAGACGGCTTCGAGGAGCCAGGAGCGCGACAGCGGGCCCTGAGCGCCGTCAGTGTCCTCACCAGCGCCCTGGAAGGTCAGTGCTCCCCACCCCCGCTGCAGGCGCCTCACCCTTCCCCAGCCTGCCCCAGGCCTCACCCCACCCCTGCTGCTTGGCCTGAGTGGGACATGACAGCCGTCCCAGGTTCCACGCCCTCACCCAGCCCTGGGCGTCTGTCATCTGTCACACCTTGCTTTCCCCCCGGTACCCGCTTGTCTGTGTTTCTTCCAACCGGCCACAGTGTCCTGGCCTGTCCCAGGTGTCTCCACCCCGGCCCCGGCCTGCCCAGGCTTGTATCGGCCCCAGCCCATCCTCACGCCTCTCCAGGTCCCTGTCGGACCATCCCGGCCCAGCTCACCCATGCCATGTCGCCTCGTGCCAGTCGTTCCCATCTCTGCTCCTCCCAGCATCCCCCAGCTGTCCCGCCGGCCCCACACCTGACCAGGCTGCCCTTGGCACCCTACCCAGATGTTTCTCATCTGCCCCAGGCTTGCCCATCTGTCCTGACAGGCCCCACACGTCCACATGTTCCAGTCTTTCCGCTGACTCTGGTCATTTCAGCCCGCCCTCCTCCAAGCAGCCCCACATCTACATGGGGGCATGGTCCCCGGGGGCCCGCCTGCGTCCCCACCTGTCCCGTCTCAGTCTCCTGTGCTGGGGCCCTCTTCTCCCGTGTCCTTCGCCTTCCCTGCCCAGTCCTTGTCCTGTGGCCTTGCAGCGTGCAGTGGCTCTTTTCTGGGATGGCACCGGATGCCAGGATGCGCCCAAGCAGACCCACTAACTGCTGCTGTGCCCGCAGAGTTGGAAGACTCCCGCCGCAAGTGCCCGCCGTGCTGGAACCACTTCGCCCAGCGCTACCTGATCTGGGAGTGCTGCCCGCTGTGGCTGGCCATCAAGCAGAGAGTGAAGTGTGTGGTCATGGACCCGTTCGCCGACCTCACCATCACCATGTGCATCGTGCTCAACACGCTCTTCATGGCGCTGGAGCACTACAACATGACCACCGAGTTCGAGGAGATGCTGCAGGTCGGAAACCTGGTAAGCGCAGACGGGCCTCCCCTGGGAGGGCCCTCGGCCGGGCGCGGCCCCGCGGAGCCTGAACACCAGCGGATCTTCTGAGGGTAGACGTTCTGTGGCAATGTCTTGGAGGAGGGAGGGAACCCAGAGCAGCTGTTAGGAGCTGAGAGAGAGATGGACTGGGAGTGGAGCCGGGGGTGAAAGGTTATGAAGGTGCCCGGAGGTCCACACCGAGCTGGGGGAGGCCCGCCACTTTGCAGTGAGCAGAGGAAGAGGACGTGCACGCAGACAGAGGCAGTGCCCTTGTGCACGGAGCTTGCACAGAGGAGCGCCGGCACTGTCTGATGGACCAAAGATGGATGGGTGGTGGGAGGGAGGGAAATAAAGGAGTACAGGTGGGTGGGGGCATGGACGGGTGGATGGGCGGACAGGTGGACAAGGTGGATGAATGACTAGGTGGATGGATGGAAAGACGGGTGGCCACTGAATGGGTGGATGGATGTGTGGATGAATGCATGAATGGGTGGGTGGTAGACGGGTAGTGGACGGGTGGGTGGATGGATGGGTGGATGGATGAATGAGCAAACAGTAGATGGATGGGTGGTGGATGGGGGATGGATGGATGGAAAGACGGGTGGCCACTGAATGGGTGGATAGGTGGGCAGGTGGTAGATGGGTGGTGGACAGGTGGGTGGATGGATGGGTGGATGGATGAATGAGCAAACAGTAGATGGACGGGTGGTGGACAGGTGGGTGGATGGATGGAAAGACGGTGGCCAATGAATGGGAGGGTGGATGTGTGGACGAATGCATGGACGGGTGGGTGGTGGGTGGGTGGGTGGAATGAGTAGATCAGACAGACTGAAATTCTTACTCAGTTCGTGTTAACTCTGGGTCTCAGTAATCGCAGAGTGAGTACTTGTTGAATGTGATAAGTGTAAATTAGTGTGGTGATATTAGCCTCCTAGGGAGCTAATGAGGATTGACTAAGATAATGCACAAATGCGCTTGACTCGGAGTTTGATAAACAATACGCACTCAAAGCAGATGATGGCCGTGGGATTACTGCTGTTAGAGGACTGACCCTGGAAGTCGGGACGTTCGGATTCGCACTCTGGTTTTCCTTCTTAAGATAAAATCGCTCCTGTCTCACCATGTGTAGGGGGAGCTGAGTCCGAGAGACGAGGGCAGTGACACAGGAGGGCGTGGTTGGACGTGCAGCCGCTGTCTCTCGACTGCCGCAGACAGGGCCAGCCCTTTTCCGGGGGCCCTAGAGCAGGCCGTGGTCATCCCAGACACAACCCCCGTTGGCTCTAAGCTCTGGCTTACGAAGAGCCAGCCCTGTCTGGGCGCAGCTGCTCAGGCGGCCCCCAGGCAGGTGGGTCTCCCACGCCGGGGAGGGGGGGTTCTCTCCTCTGAGTTCCTTTCCAGCCCCAGGACTCGGGTGGTTTTCCGCAGGAGACAATGTTCTCATCCCCTGTGCTGTGATGGTCCTGTCCTCTCCTCTCCTGTATACAAACAAAAGTGAAAGCCGTGTCTTGGTCTGCAGGCATCTCTGGCGCTGTTGGGAGAGTTGAGTGGCCTTCAGATGGTGGTCGCGAGGTTTCATTGTCGGTGGTGGCGTTGAAATGTCACTGTGGCGCCGGTCTGAGCAGCGGGTCAGTGTGGTCAGGGGCACCAGTGGCCCCGCTGGCTCATTGCGTCTTGGTCAGGTTGCACTTGTGCTAAACTTGTGTCTCAGCTGCTGCTCACAGGCAGTGTAGCTGGCTTACACTGGGTTTGTTCTGTTTGGAGAGCACGCTGTTAGTACCTTCGGCTTTTACTTTCTTGCGCTGAACATATTATAGGTGATTTAAATATTAAATACAAAAAAGACCACAAAATAAATATGCGCAAACAATCCTGGCATGGTAAAGCCTTTTTTTTTAAGATGTATTTTTTTATTTGAAGGCAGAGTTACAGAGAGGCAGAGGCAGAAGCAGAGAGAGAGGCCTTCCATCTGCTAGTTCACTCTCAGGTGGCCGCAATGGCCAGAGCTGTGCCAGTTCCAAGCTAGGAACCAGGAGCTTCTTCCAGGTCACCCATGCAGGTGCAGGGGCCCAAGGACTTGGGCCATCTTCCACTGCTTTTCCAGGCCAGAACAGAGAGCTGGATCAGAAGTGGAGCAGCCAGGACTCAAACCAGCGCCCATTCGGGATGCCAGCACTGCAGGCAGCAGGTTTACCCGCTACACCACAGCGCCAGCCCCAGGGAAAAGCCTTTCAGAAACAGACCGTGCAGGAAAATACGGGTAGATTTGACTCGAATCATAAAAAAAGGTCAAAAGCAAGCGAAGCTACTACTACCCCCAGGAGGACTATGGACAAGAAAGCCAGAAAAGTTGCCTGTCGAAAAGCAATTAAAATATAACCGAAAAATGCAGCAAACGTTTTTTGAAATGCAGAGTTAAGTGCATGAGAAAAAAAAACAGTCCCAGAGGCCAGACGCAAAGAGGGACTTAAAAACCCAGCAAAGCACCGGGGAACGGCTCTGTGGTGACACTGGGTGAGTGGGAGGGGTAGGTGAGGGGTGCTGACCTGGTGGCCCGAGGATGGACTTTAGTCATTGCAGAGAGATGAGACCTTCAGTCTGTGGACAGTGCAAGTAGGAGATGGAACTGAGTAACTCAAATGTTTGCTGGGTTTTTATTGTTCTAGCCCACTCCTGCAGTGACCCGCCCTGTCCTGCAGTGACCCCTCCTGCAGTCACCTCCCTCCTCTGTGACCCCCTCCTGTACTCACCCCCCCTGTACTCACCACCTCCTGTAATCACCCCCTCCTGCACTCACCCCCTCCTGTACTCACCCCCTCCTGTACTCACCCCC
>CM027407.1:154571206-154598378 GCA_015711505.1 Sylvilagus bachmani | reverse complement strand
TCCTGTACTCACCCCCTCCTGTACTCACCCCCTCCTGTACTCATCCCCCTCCTGTACTCACCCACCCTGCAGTCACCCCCCTGCAGTCCCCCCCTCCTGCAGTCCCTCCTCCTCTGTGCCCCTCCAGTGACCCTCCTTCTCCTTCGATGACAGCTTTAACCCTTTCCTGAGGGTAGTTCTCCCGAGCCCAGCCTGCATCCGTCCAGTGAGCTGGCGAAGCAGGAGTGCCCACCCTTGCGCTGGGAGGTGTCAGAGGAGCTGTGTGTCCGCCGGGCGCAATGGGAGGAGGACTTGGTGCACACAGGTGTGGGGTCCACATTGACATGGGGGTTTTCTGGAAGTCTGTGAACGACGAATGAGCTTATAAAGTGATCGTGGGGGCTACACTCAACCCCTCTGGGGTGGCATGCCTTTCTCCCAGGCCAGGCTGGGTTCCCCACAGTACAGAGCACCCAAGGAGCCAGTCCACCTGAGCCACAGACACACACACACACACCCCTGCCCCTTTCACAGGTGTCACATGGTAGACCTGCTGGCTGCAGGTGCTAAGTAACAATGTCCGAATCTACCAAAGACGTAAAAGAAACACAAGAAAAGCATAAGACAGCCTTTTGACGAAGAGCCAAATCAGATACTAGGAACGAAAAGTGTAGCCATTGAGGTTAAACTCTCAGTATACAAACCAGATACCAGATGAAGGCAGCTGGGAAGACAACCGAAGAATGTAAAGTTGGGCCTAAGGAACCTCCCCAGGATGTATGCCGAGGGGTGAAGAGAAGACAGGAGGGGTTAGAGCAGGCCTGACACCGCCTTCCAGCTTGTGCTGCTGAATTAGGAATAATCCAGGAAAACCCCTCGCAGAGGTGTTAGAGCCATGGGAGCCCCGCCGTAGTGATGGATACACACTCAGTGCCCACGCTAGATTCCTAGTGGGAGGGAGCTGCGGCTTTCCTGAGTGAGAGCTAAATATTGTAGAGGCACCAGCGCTTCCCAAATTAGCCTGCAGCTCATTCATGGAACTTGATAGGAACATCCTCAAACTCATGTGAAAAGCAGGGCCTTGAGAGAGAAGTGGATGGACGCGGTGGGGAGTTGCTGGCGTGTATGAAGACACAGTGAAGCTGTGTGCCCTGGTGCAGAGGGTAGAAGGCAGAGCTGGGACCCTGTAACGCAGCAGCCGCGGCAGAGACGACCCCATCGGGGCTGGGAAAGACGGCCTGTCAGCAGCGCTGCTGGGGACCCCGCCTTGCACTACGCCATAACTAGGTGCGGGGGACTGAGTTTGATCCCCATGTGTGACAAAGGCAGATTTAAAACTTCCTCAGTAACAGGAGGAGAGAACATTGACGAGCGTGGGGTCGGGAAGTCTGGCTTCAGCAACCCGGAGAAGTCCGTCTTGTGAAAGAGCAGATGGCTCAGTGCACCTGAGTTAGAACTCAGTACCTGCACTCACAAAGCAGGGGACGGACAGCCGATGACCCGCACCGCCGACAGAGCTGATACCGCGGAAAGCACTCGACTGGGAGGGCACGGAAGTCAGGCGGTCGGCAACGCTGGCATGCCGAGGGGCAGCCGGGTGTCGGGGCGCGGGAAATGATGCCCGGACCACGGAGAGGGGTTACGACGGCAGTGAACGACCGAAGATGAGCGTGAGCGCCACGGATCTGCCAGTCCTCGCCATCAGACTCAGAACTGCGCTCCGCGTGCAGGCCGGGCTGTGGGACCGGCACAGTTCCATAGAGAGCGGAGCTGGCATGGCCAGCGCCTGCAGCTCAGCCGTGCAGCACATCTCGTCTTCAGAAAGCTTCAGCCGTCGGCACAGGGCAGTGCCGGCGGGGCGCGCTCCCAGTGCCTGCGTCAGGGGCAGCTGGAGCAGACGTGAGTCTATCTCTCAGAGCCGCACGATCGCGCCTGTGCAGGGTGCGAATGGAAGGAGGGTGAAAGACAGGGCACCTCAGCAGCACCCGCGTGCAGCGGGCTGGGAGCAGTGCCGAAATCTGTGCATTGCACGACATGCTTTAAACACACGAGAACACGTGCGGAGTGAGGCACACCGATCCGGCACGGCGAGTGCCCCGGGCTGCTCAGGGCCTCAGGTGGCTCCACGCTGCCTGTGACAGCACCTGGTGGGAACATCATTTGGCACCATGGCTTAGCTTGTGTCCCAGGTCCCCTCCCCTAAAACCAGGCTGGCACACTTGGCACACCTCAGAGGGTGATCATGAGGATTTCTTTCCTTTTTAAAAGACTATGTATTTATTTGAAAGAGTTACAGAGAGAGAGAGGTCTTCCATCCGCTGGTTCACTCCCCAGATGGCCACACCAGCCAGAGCTGGGCCAGGGTGAAACCAAAAGCCAGGAGCTTCCTCTGGGTCTCCTACGTGGTTTCAGGGGCCCAGCACTCAGGCCGTCCTCCACTGCTTTCCCAGGTGCATCAGCAGGGAGCTGGATCGGAAGTGGAGCAGCCGGGACTCCAACTGGTGCCCATGCGGGATGCTGGCACTGCAGACGGCAGCCTAGCCCACTGCACCACAGTGCCAGCCCCAGTCATGAGGATTAAATGATTGTAAACAGTGCCTGGCATATAACAATGCCATTTACGTTGTACTACTATTTTGTGTGGAAAAATGAAACAAGATTCGAAACAAACATGGAAGAAAATGTTAGTGTTTGACAGAATTTGGTGGAGGTACAAAGGTACTCTTTTTATTCTGTCTTTAACGTGTATACGTATATGTCCTTAAAGTATTTTGCGATTTAAAAAATGCAATCAAAGTAAACCACAAGCCAGGAAAATTGTGCAATACATGGAGTAGACTCAGTATATACAGTGTGTCTGTAAACCACACTAAAAAGCAAGCATCCTGATAGAACATTGAGCAAAAGACGTGAACAGGCGATTTCACAGGCAGGAAATGCGAAGGTGAAGGAAATGTGCAGTAAGACCTCGGTGAGAGGGCCAGCACTGTGGCACAGCCGGTAAGGGCTCCGCTGGCACTGCCGGCATCCCATGTGGGCGCCGGTTCTAGTCCCGGCTGCTCCACTTCCAGTCCAGCTCTCTGCTGTGGCCTGGGGAAGCAATAGAAGATGGTCCAAGTCCTTGGACCCCTGCACCTACCTGCATGGGAGACCTGGAAAATGCTCCTGGCTCCTGGCCTCGGATCAGCCCTGCCCCAGCCATTCTGGCCATTTGGGGAGTGAAGCAGCAGATGGAAGACCCCTTCCTCTGCCTCTCCCCCTCTGTGTCTGTAATTCTGCCTCTCAAATAAATAAACTATTAAAAAATAAAGATGCCAATGAGAAAAGGTAACAGAGCGCAGGACCCAGCATCGGCCCGGTTGAGGGCCCCAGCTGCTCTCCTGCCATCCGCGGGTCCGTGGAACCTGTCCCCAAGGGGCGCTCCGCAGTTCTGTGTCCTGGAAACCCCATTTCCAGACCTCTGCTCTCCAAGAGGTTGCTCCGAAACCCGCAGGGAAGGCATGGTCGCTGGCCATGGCGTTTCTCAGGGACCAAGACAGCGTGTCACGGGCCTAGGTTCATCCGCGCAGCACCGTGCCGTGGGCTGTCATTCGTGGGCACGGGTGGCCGCTCACCAGGTTCTAACCGCAGGTTTACGGTGCGTGGAGCGTTACTCCACTGAAGATGGGGGTGTGGCACAGTCGCCCCCACCATGTCCTGGGAACCTACATGGCGCTGATGGTTGCACTTCCCACGGAAATCAGGGGAAGGGGTCCCCACACGCGGAGCCTCCAGCCCAGGCCCCACAAGCCCAGAAAACATACAGAGCTGTTGACACCGCCACGCGTGGGCCTAGGACTCTGAGCCCCTGGTGTGATAAGCCCTGCCGGAGCGAGCGGCCGTGGCCCGTCCCTAGCCCCAGGAGGCCTCCCCTGATACCCGAGACTCAGAGAGGAGAGACACCTGCCCCAGACCGCCCGTCTGAAGTCACTACGCGGTGTGGCCACGGCCTTGGGGAGCCTGCCCCCGCCTCCCACCCTGCTCTGTGCCCAGGCCGCAAGCCGCAGGCTTGGCTGGGAGCCGGGGCACCCATGTTCCTACAGCTCCCCCGGCAACTCCAGAGCGCGCCAAGCTGGAGGCCGGGGCTGGAAACAGCTCTCCCCAAACCTCCAGCCTCACCGGGGTCCCAGCAGCGGGCAGACTCCGACTGCACAGGCCTGGGGCCTTCGCAGAGTCCCGCTGCCAAAGAGCTTCCGTGGAGGCCGGTGGGCTCCGAGGGGCCAGGAGCTCGCCCTGCCACCCCATGGCTGAGAATCTGGACACAGCGAAGCAGGGCTTCCTGGGCGGGTGCTGGGGCCTGCTGGGAAGCCTGGCGGCCAGGCCAGGCAGGCGCTAGGGCAGACCCACCTGCAGGGGGTGCTGCCGTGTGGGCAGACACGGCCCAGGAGAGTGCCCAGCGAGGGCGCCCACCCTGGAGGTGGGGGACTAGGGGCTGGGGGCTAAGGGCAGACCCCAAGGACACCTCTCCCCAGACTGGAGAGACCCAGGGAGCCTGAGCCCGGGCTGGACGATCTGGAGGTAGCTCCCTTCCTTGGGGGGGGAAGAGGAGGCCCCCTGGGCCCCAGGCAGTGCAGGGGCCGCTGAGGTCGCGAGGTGCCCCGTGTGGCAGTGCAGACGAGCCCCCCATCTGCCCCGGGCCAGCAGCACCCCCGGCCCTGGCCCGCCTCCACGGCGCCTCTTTTTTTTTTTTTTTGACAGGCAGAGTGGACAGTGAGAGAGAGAGACAGAGAGAAAGGTCTTCCTTTGCCGTTGGTTCACCCTCCAATGGCTGCCATGGACGGCGCGCTGCGGCCAGTGCACCGCGCTCATCCGATGGCAGGAGCCAGGTGCCAGGTGCTTTTTCCTGGTCTCCCATGGGGTGCAGGGCCCAAGCACTTGGGCCATCCTCCACTGCACTCCCAGGCCACAGCAGAGGGCTGGCCTGTAAGAGGGGCAACCGGGACAGAATCCGGCGCCCCAACCGGGACTAGAACCCGGTGTGCCGGCGCCGCAAGGCGGAGGATTAACCTGTTGAGCCACGGCGCCGGCCCACGGCGCCTCTTCTGAGCGGAGGGGTTCGTGGGTGTGAGGTGCCGGGCAGGTCTCCACTTGTGCCTGTGTGTCCGGCTCCCCACCTCCTCCCAGCTGCTGTAGGCCTGACCCTGTTCCCAGGGAGACCCTGGCCCTCTGACCCCAGCCCTTTCCTGCGAAAGACCCTGGGTGCCCCCTGACTGCCCCCCCGCTCTTCCGCGTGGCCAGGAAGGTCCTTGGTTTCCCGCAGGACACACCCTCTCCGGGAACTGGGCTCCCGTCGCTGCCCTGGCACAGCTCTGGGCAGTTGGCTGTGGTCACAGCTGCCTGGCCTCACCACCAGGCTCTGCTGGCCAAGGCTGGGAGCTCAGGAGCCGTGAGCCAATGAACCAGGCAGATCCCACTCAGGAACATTCTGGGTAGGGGGAGGGCGGCCCTGGCTCCCCAACGTGCTGGCCACAGAACCCCAGACGGGCCTCGCTTGGTGCCTCAGTTCCCTTAGCTGTGAGGTGGGGCTGTGAGACTTTCCTCAGTGGGCAGCTGTGCAGATTAAAAGAAAGAATCCGTGCCCAGGACCTGGTCCACAGACGCCCCCAAGAGATGGTGGCTGGTGATGACCACGTCGAGCAGAGCCCAGCAAGGCGGACAAGGCCCGGACGCCATCAGCCTCGGTGGGGCCGCGTGCACGTGGCTTCCTGCAGAGACGCGGGCTGAGGGGCCCGGGGCTGGGTTGGCTCCCACGCGCTCCCCCTCCCCTGAGAGTCCCCAGGCTCTTTCCGAAGGCCAGGCAGGTGCGGTGCATGGTGAACAAGCTGGCCCCTGGGGGTAGGGCCATAGCCGAGGAGGCACCCTTGGGGGCCTGGGGGCAGGCGGATCTGGCGGCCAAGCAGGGACAGTCCAGGGTGCCCCCTCTGGCCAGAGGGTCCCTGCCGCGTCAGCCCCTGACTCCTGCCGCCTCCCCAGGTCTTCACCGGGATCTTCACGGCCGAGATGACCTTCAAGATCATCGCCCTGGACCCCTACTACTACTTCCAGCAGGGCTGGAACATCTTCGACAGCATCATCGTCATCCTGAGCCTCATGGAGCTGGGCCTGTCCCGCATGGGCAACCTGTCGGTGCTACGCTCCTTCCGCCTGGTACTGCCTGCGCCTGCGGGTGGGCGGGATGGGGGCGTGGACACAGCTGTGAGGTCACCCCTCGCACACCTGCCTTGATCCACAGCATTGGCGAGGTGCCCCTGGTGCCCGGCCCAGCCGGAGTGGTGTGGAGGGTGGGGACAGCGTTCAGAGCAGCAGGGGGCCGGCGCTCCTGCTGACCTGCACGGCCTCTGTGGTCCATCGTACCCTCCTCAGTCCTGACAGCGCCCCGGGCTGGGAGCAGCCACCTGGAGAGCCGTAGGGCGGGGCCGGGTCTGCTGATTTCTGAGTCAGTGCTCTGTAAACCAGTGCACGCAGAACCTCCTGGGAACCTTGTTCAAGTTCAGAGTTGGGTTCAGGAGGTCTCGGGTGATGCAGGGCTGCAGGTGTGGTAGGAGGAGGCTCCCTGGAGGAGGGTCTGAGCACCGGGGGGACTCCACTTTGGAGGCAGGAGGTGGGATGGTGGGGCTACAGGGAAGGCTGTGGCTCTGAAGGGGTTAATGCCTCCTAAGCACGGGCCTGGCACACCCCAGGTATTCAGCAAGTGAAGCACCTGCCCCCTTCTCCCGGCTAACGGGCAGGAAGGGCGGTGGAGGTGCCCGGATGCATCCTGATTTGGGCTGGCCCCAGGGACCCCAGACGAGGGTGGGCCTCTGGTTGGGAGAATCTAGTGGGCGCTCCTGGCAGCAAGGGGCCCTGCGGAGACGGGGCTGGAGCTGCCGGGCTGAGCAGAACACGGCGAAGCCCCAGGCAGGGCCGGGGACGGGCGTGTGCACTCAGAGCCGAAGCTGTGGGGCCTCCCGGGGCTCCCAGGCTTTGAGGCAGGGCTGGCGTACATGAGGGGGTTCCGGGCACTGAAGCCCCTCACGGGCACCCTCGCCGCCTCCTTCCCCAGCTGCGGGTCTTCAAGCTGGCCAAATCGTGGCCCACCCTGAACACCCTGATCAAGATCATCGGGAACTCGGTGGGCGCGCTGGGGAACCTGACGCTGGTGCTGGCCATCATCGTGTTCATCTTCGCCGTGGTGGGCATGCAGCTGTTCGGGAAGAACTACTCGGAGCAGAGGCACCGCATCAGCGCCGAGGGCCTGCTGCCCCGCTGGCACATGGTGGACTTCTTCCACGCCTTCCTCATCATCTTCCGCATCCTCTGTGGCGAGTGGATCGAGACCATGTGGGACTGCATGGAGGTGTCCGGGCAGTCGCTGTGCCTGCTGGTCTTCCTGCTCGTCATGGTCATTGGCAACCTCGTGGTGAGTGACCCCGGGACGCACGCACACACACACCCCGTCATCCGTCTGTCCCCTCCCCCTTCATTCCGCTCACTCAGTTCCCTCTCCGCGGGATCACCCACTCACCTGCCCGCCCGCTATCACTGCCCAGTGCTCCGTCCATCTGCTCACCATGCACTCGCTCCCCATGCAACCACTGAGCAGTGTCTATGCGCTTAGCCTGAATCCACCTGTGCAGTCACCCGGTCATTGTTTCATCGGTCTGCTCCCATGCATCCACCTGTCCGGCCGTACGTGCACAGCAGTCACCGTCCATCCCTGCGCCTCTCGTCTCCACCAGTCTGCCCCCTTAGCAGCTCTCCGTGCAGATTCCCATTCATACACCACTTATCCGTTCTTCCACTCGGCTCTTTCGCTCATCCGTCCATGCGTCTGTCCGTCAGTCCCATTCACGCTCTCTGACACACGCACGTCCATTTCTGTCTCTCCCAGCCATTCATCCGTTCCCCGTCACTCTCTCACTCAGCGGTGCCATCCGTCCATCCAGCTGTGGGCTCGCGTGCTCCCTCCCTCTCGTTGTGTGTTGCATTGTGCTCTACCTGCTTACTGCTGACTGACTCCTAGTGTCTCCCAGTCTAGCCGTTGTTTTCCCACCCTTCCTGTCAGCGGATGATCACACCGGTGTTCATCTGGTAGTTTGTTGTTGGAGAGGGAGAGTGTGCCCCATCCGTTGGTTTACTCCCCCCATGCCCTCAGTGGCTCCTGGCTGAAGCTGAATCCAAGAACCAGGGACTCGACCCCAGCCTCCCGTGGGCAATCAGCTCTGCCCTCCGGGGTCTTCCTTAGCAGGCACTGACGTCAGGAGTGGAGGCTGAAGGCGCTCCCAGGCCCTCTGATGTGGGACATAAGCATTAACCATCGGGCCACTCACCCCAGGTTTTTTTTCAACTCGGCCCAACAGATATCCTGTTGCACGTGTGTCGTGCATACAGAGGTAGGCGTGGCCTGCCCCCCCCCAACCCCAGAGAACGGGGAGGTGGTCCGGGCTGACTGTGGCAGTCGGCCTTCCTGGGGAGGCTTTCGCGCTGATGACGAACCGGCTTGCTGAAGAGGGAAGGGGTGGGGTGAGCAGGGCACAGGTGCAGCCAGGGGGCGGCCCGGTGACTCCGGGCTCCCTGACGCTTTGTGGATGTCACCCTGGGCAGCTGTGGTGAGACTCCAGCTTCCCCAGCCCGAGGGGCCACCTGTGCTCCCTAGGCCAGGCGCACCTTGCCCTGTGTCTACACTGTGGCTGACTGTGGAGTTGAGACAGACTGCAGTCTTAAGTGCAGAGGAGGGCACTTGGGACGACGTCCCCTTCCTGGTCCACGGGAGACCCACACACGCTCAGGCCTCGTGCCTGCTCCGGCCGTGGCTCTTGTGTCTCTGTAGGCTGTGTGGTCACATCGGCTCCTAGCTGGGGCGCGAGTCCTGTGGACTGGAGATCCCAGAGCCCCTCCATGCACCTGCCGACTTACTCCTCCCATGTGCTCAACCAGATCGGGGCAGGACCAGCCAGCTGTGGCCCAGTGTAGAGCCCAGCGCGCAGGGCCCCTGGAGTCCAGGCCTTGGGCCCCTCACCCAGCTGCTCTGACCCCTCGCACCGGCCAACCCGGCCGCTCCGAGGAGAAAGCCCTTGGCCTGGGGCCAGGCTGAGCCGCCCCTCGGAGCCCTGTGATGGGCCGCGGGCTTGCCTGGGGCCCGCAGCTTCGAGGCTGCTGGAGGAGGGAAGCTCATGCGGCCCACGCAGCCTCAGGAGCTGGGCTGCTGCCGGCAGCGTGGGCGGAAGCAAGCTTGCCATTGAAATGGGAAATGATGAGCCGCGGGTGATTGACGGGAAGCCCGGCCCGCGCGCGGCTGCACTTCTGAACAGCGACAGGGAGGCCCCGGAGCCCTGCGTGGGTGGACGACGCTGCCGCCTGCTCTGCCCCCAGCCTGGGCCAAGACCCCCGGAGGGCAGGGGACGCAGGCCAGGCAGGGCCGAGGGGACAGGGGCCCAGGCCAGGACGGCGGTCAGTGCAGCTCTGAACAGCGTCACGTGGCCTGGCCCCCGGGATGACCCGAGAGGGGTGACCGGGCTGCCCGTGTCAGAAGCGATCATCGGCCTGCAGAGCTAGCAGGGCGGCCCCGCCTCCCAGCCCCCGCGCCGTCCACACGAATGTGTGTTACCGTTCAAACCCAAGGCCCTTGGGTTACTGAGGCCTGGCGTGCTCATGACCATCCACAGTCTCAGCCTGCTGAGTGGCGTGGGGGCTCCGGCGAGCGACGTCTCTGACAGGGCAGCCCCCCCCCCACGGCCACGGGAGGGGTAAAGAGACCAAGGCCCCAGGGGAGGCTGTGGCTCTGGAGTGTCTGACCCGGGGCAGGGTAGTAATGACCAAGCCCAGCGCGAAGTCTTTCTTAGCAGAGGCCAGAGCTGCTGCGCGCTCACGGGTGGCCCCACACCCAGCAGTAGTGCGGCACAGCCCAGAGGCCGGGGGCCCTGCACCCAGCTGCCCCGGGTGTCCTGCGGTGCCGTGGCCTTGCCCTTTCGGCAGCACACGCCGCGCCCCTCCCCTCACACTCAGCGCCCCTCCCCCACTGAGTGCACAGTCAGCCTGGGTGCCCAGGGCTGCCCTCACCTGGCACACAGGGCCTGGGGCTCAGAGGCAGGCCCCTCCCCTTCCCCGGCACACTCGTGGCTGCTTCCCAGGCAAGCCCCCAGAGCTGGGGCAGCTCCTGGGTGGGGTTCTACCTAGTCCCTGGACTCCCACCTCCCAGGACAGAGCCCTGTGCCCCTCAGAACCCGAGCCAGGGACCAGGGACCTGGGTGTGAGCACCCTGGATTCCAACTCCCCCCCCAAGCACAGCGGAGTGGGGAGCAGAATCTGTGTCGCTCCCACAGCTAAATCCTCCACGGTCCAGAGGGTGGGAGGACCGGGGGGGCTCCGGGCTCAAGCCCCCAGCAGTCCACCGGTCACCTCGGCAGGTCCTGAACCTCTTCCTGGCCCTGCTGCTCAGCTCCTTCAGCGCCGACAACCTCACGGCCCCCGACGAAGACGGGGAGATGAACAACCTGCAACTGGCCCTGGCCCGCATCCAGCGGGGCCTGCGCTTCGGCAGGCGGACCGCCCGGGACTGCTGCCGCGGGCTGCTGCGCCGGCCGCCGAAGCCCACCGCCCCGGCCGCCTGCGGCCCGCTGCCCCGCTGCGTGGCCGCCCCCAGCTCCCCGCCGCCCCCGGAGGCAGAGAAGCCGCCCCCGGCCCGCAAGGAGACCCGGTTCGAGGAAGGCAGGCGGCCCGGCGAGGGTGCACCCGGGGACCTGGAGCCCGTGTGCGTGCCCATCGCCGTGGCTGAGTCGGACACAGAGGACCCGGAGGAGGGCGAGGATGACAGCCTGGGCTCGGAGGAGGACTCCAGGAAGCCGGTGAGCCCCCAGCTGGCCCCATAGTCCAGGGCTCGTGGGCCGCTCAGTGTACCCTCTGGGAGACTGAGGCACGGCAGAGTGTGGCCCCCGGCAGGTCACTGACCCCCGCCTGGCCCTTCCCCTCCTCCCACACCCGGGACTACTTCGGAGATTTAAAAATAAGCACCCCCAAGACAGAGGTGTCGGAGACGGAACTATCTTATCTCCCAACCCGTTATTTTTAACACTCAGACCCAGCAGACCATGCCCACCCCCACCCAGCTTCACCGCGCCTGAGCCCGGCTCCAGCAGCTTCCCTCCCCACCCCTGGGCTTCGTCACCTGGGCCGCTCCCTGCCTGCCGCTGTGTGTGGAACTCGATCAATCAGTGCGGCCCCGGGCTTAGTTCCGCCTCCTGCAGCCGCCCTGTGGTCCCAGCAGCCCGTGTTGGTCCTTGGGGGCTGTGGTAGCTGGGGAAGCGGGGGCAGTGGCCTGGCCAGGGCCACAGCCTGTAATTTCACTCCAGTGCGGGAGTGGGGTCAGCTGCCTCCTTCCTTTCTCTGGGGCCGGTGTGTGTGCACGTGTGTGTGTGCAGGGTGCGGGCAAGCCGAGGGCGCCGTGGGAACTCGGGCGGAGTCTCCCATGCTTCCTGGGTGACATCACCTTGGCTGGGGTCAGGGGAGGGGGCGCAGGCTGGGCTGGCCGGGGGGACCCTTTGCCTGGACTGCCTGCCTGCCCAAAGGGCATCCGGGGGAGAGGCCTGGGGGAGGTCAAGGGCAGGTGGGGTCCCATTTTCAGGGACAGGGCCTTGGAAACCCTCCCAGCAGCTGTGTGGGTGCAGCTCACGGGCTGGGGTCTCTTTGGCAGGAATCCCAGCCCGTGTCTGGCGACCCAGAGGGCCCCCCGGAGCCCAGGGCCTGGAGCCAGGTGTCAGAGACGGCTTCCTCCGCCGCCGAGGCCAGTGCGTCTCGGGCCAACGGGTGGCAGCGGCGGCCAGCAGAGGCCGGGGCTGCCGGGTGCCCTGAGGTAACACCACCGCTGTCCCGGCTGCTGCCCGGGCCCGAGCCGGGGTGCAGGGTCCTGGGCTCTCATGGAGGGAGGGCACGGACTGTGTGCTGGAAGCAGCCGGCCCCACACCCCTCCCCGCCCTCTGCCCGTGTCCAGTCCTGTGCGTCCTGTGAGACCCATCCCCCGCTGCAGAGGACGTGAGGGGCTCTGAGACCACCGCTGCTCCTCCCCTGCACCGGCAGGCGGGGGCTGTGGGCTCCGCTCCAACCACAAAGGGCTGCACTGTGCGCCGGCCGCCGCCCGCCACGCATTGGGAGCTGTAATATAAAAATCCGCGTCCCTGGAGAAGGTGCCAGCGTGGCTGGGACAGCCGCAGCCCCCACCCCCCATACCTGTGGTCCCCGCCAGCACGTCCCGAGCTCAGAGACGGCGGCCCACGCCACCCCAGCCTCGCGCGTGTTCGAAGGCGAGCTGGGTGCTGCTGGCCTGCAGCCAGGCCTCCTCCTGCACGATGGTCCCACGTGCTCACATAGGCTCCGGTGCCAGGCAGGACGCAGCAGGGAGACGGGAGGGAACCCTGGGGGCCACGGGGTCCGCCCGGCACGCGGCAGCAGGCCCTGCATTCCCCCGGATCTGGCCCTTCCCCGGCACACAGCTCAGAAACGGAGAGCAGACGCTGAGACCTGGGCTCTGACTGTCGGAGGAGAGGTGGCAGCTGGAGAGCTCAGGCTCCGTGCGGGCGCTCAGCGACGCCTGGGGAGCCAGAAGCAAGAGGGGGAGGCCCTGCCCTGCCACGTGGGCTCAGACGGGAGCACCAGGGCCTCCTACAGACAGCGCGCTCTCGAGGAGAGCCCTGGGGAGCCAGGGAGGTGGGGGGCCAGGAGGGGCTGCGGCCAAGCCTGTGGCCGCCGTGTCCCAGCCAGGCACGACGAGGACGTCGGAAGTTCATGCAGGTGGAATCCACGCGGTTTCTTCGCTGTATGCATTTCCCGCGGACTTTCTGGGGAAAGTCAGCAGTGCTGGCAGCCCTGCCTTGGGTCACGGCCCCGGGGCTGTTCCCGGGACAGCGGCTCCCCGGCTAAAGACCATCTGTGGCGGAGAGGCAAGCGAAGCAGGCGGTGTAGACAGCTGCTCGTGGCAGGGTGCCTGCACGGGCCGCCCTGTGTGTGGACGCGTCTGTAACAGCTGCCGTCAGGAGGGCGTGGAGGTCGGGGCCGCGGAGCCCAGCACCTTCCCTGCACGGCACGCGGCATGGGCTGGGCTGTTGGCCTGTTCCCCGTGCGTCTGCCTTGGCCGCTGCGTGTGCCCACTCCCTGGCCGTGACCCTGTGCTGGATGTGTTCTGTGTGTGTCCAGGGCCCAGTGTGTGTCCACGTTGCTACCCCGTGTCCATCTTGTTCCCATCCCAGAGCTCCACCCCCACCCACATACACAGCAGCCCCGGGTGGCGGTGTGGCAGGTCCCTCACCTCGACCTCGAAGTCCTGGGTGTGCAGTGGGGGCTGCCCAGTGGTCTGAGCGCTGCCCTGAGGGAGCTCGCAGGCCCCCGGAGGCCACAGCCCAGCCCACACTCTCGCCCCTGCCCACAGACGCACGAGGACAGCTACTCGGAGGGCAGCACGGCCGACATGACCAACACCGCTGACCTGATGGAGCAGATCCCTGACCTGGGCGAGGACGTCCAGGACCCGGAGGACTGCTTCACCGAAGGTACCGCCCCCCCAGCCTCAGCCCCGCCCTCTGGGACTCTGGGCTTCCTCCACCTGCCTGTGACTGTGTGGGGCAGCTGCCCGGGACAGACGACGCTGCGTGGCCCACCGGCAGGCACTGGACTGGCTCCCGCCGTCCCGCCAGGCCGAGGCGCCGTGCCCGGCCCCCAGCAGAGCTCTGCAAGGACCAGGGTGGTGGCTGGCCATGCTTCCTGAATCGGTGGCATGGACAGCACCGTCCCCACAGCAGGTGCACTGATGGGGGCGTCACCAGGGTCTGCCCTTCCCAAGGCTGCAGGGACAGGTGCCCCGGAGATCCCCAACACCGCCCTGGGGAGGGCTCCCCAGACGAGCGCCAGCCCGCCCCTGCCCAGGCCTGCCAGGCTGCCCGCCCATTCCCACTCCTCAGACCGCCTGCTGGGTGTGTGGCCCCGGGGCTGCGTCCCCAGTCCACCCCCTCCCCATCCAGCCTCTGCCTTCAGGCACTGGGCTGTGCCAACCCTCCCCCTCCTCTGCAGGCTGTGTCCGGCGCTGCCCCTGCTGTGCAGTGGATGTGACACAGGCCCCGGGGAAGGTCTGGTGGCGGCTGCGCAAGACCTGCTACCGCATCGTGGAGCACAGCTGGTTTGAGAGCTTCATCATCTTCATGATCCTGCTCAGCAGCGGGGCCCTGGTAATCTCCCGGGGCCAGGGAGGGGCGGGGGCAGGGCCAGGACCTGGGACAGGGACTCAGCCCCCCAGCGGGGAGCAGCCCACACACTCGGGAGGGGCTCGCAGCCCGCCACCAGCAATGTGCGACACTCGCGTTGCCGTCAAGTGAGCAGCGTGGGCTGGCGGGGCGGGGCCTCAGCCCACCCACCCCTCCCGTGGCCACGCGCCCCCACCGCGGCCCTCTGGGCAGACTTGCCCTGCCTCCACGCAGCAGCAGGGCCGCATTCGAATCCTGGCAGACAGATGCCAGGGTCCTTCGTCTCCACCTTCCACTGGCTCTGTGAGCTTTCTCCACACTCTCATATGTAGCCCCGTAGGGGAGCGCTGGGAAGAGGAGACCCCAGCCCTCCCTGTGTCCACCGGGGAACCAGATGAAGCTGGTTTGAAAGAGCGCAAGAATCGGGGAGAAGGCTGGGTGATGGGAGGCCATGGGAAGCGATCTGGGAAGGCTCCCTGGAGGAAGCGTGTGGAGCTGGCTGAGGGAGGCAGGGGCGCTTGGTGAGGCCAGGAGGAGGAGCAGGGCCCTCCCGAGGTGCCCCATCTGGCTTCCATGCACCCTGCCCTGCTGTCCGGGGATGGGACAGCCCTGGAGAGGGTCTGGGAGGTGCTGGTGAGCGGGGGCGGGGATGGGGAAGGCAGAAGCAGGCAGTTCTGGCCCAGGACGGGCAAACACCTGTACTGCTGGACAGGTGCAGACCCCGTGGAGCGGCAGCCAAGGGGCAGTGACCTGACCGCAGAGCAGTGCAGAGGCCCCTGGACCCGAAGCTGCATTCCTCCCCACCTCGCTGTCACTGCTGCCCCCCAGCCCGGCCCCCGCCCCGCCCCTGCTCCAGAGTGGGCCTGCAGCGCCGGCTGTTTTACCAGTGGCCAGGTCGCTGTGCCTCAGAGAAGGAGGCTTTGACAACACACTGGGGGGTTTTGTTTTTACACAGCCACAGGCAAGGGCGGCCTGGCCCCGCGGCGTGGCTGTGAAGGGGCCCGTGGCCAGGCGTGCACGAGGAGGCGGCTTGGCAAGCTCCACGCGCCTCGGGTCGCCCGCCAGGCACTGCGCCTGGAGTGGCGCGCAGAGGAAGAGGAGGCTGAGGGCGTCATTTAAAGTTGCCAGCTTGGTAGCAGAAAGCAAGCCAGATCCCTTCCAAACTGCTGAGGGAGGGAAAATTAAGAAAACGGAGATCCTACTGCCAAAGATAAAAGAAAAAAGACAACAGGGAAACATAGAAAATATGGAGTTCAGCTGGTGCCACGGCTCAACAGGCTAATCCTCCGCCTGCGGCACCGGCACCCCGGGTTCTGTCCCAGTTGGGGCACCGGATTCTGTCCCGGTTGCTCCTCTTCCAGGCCAGCTCTCTGCTGTGGCCCGGGAGTGCAGTGGAGGATGGCCCAAGTGCTTGGGCCCTGCACCCCATGGGAGACCAGGAGAAGCACCTGGCTCCTGCCATCGGATCAGCGCAGTACGCCAGCCGCAGCGTGCCGGCCACTGCGGCCATTGGAGGGTGAACCAACAGCAAAGGAAGACCTTTCTGTCTCTCTCTCTCTCATTGTCCACTCTGCCTGTCAAAAAAAAAGAAAGAAAACAGGGAGTAACATGGCAGAGGCACAGCTGATCGTGTTTCGATAATAACTATAACTGGATAAAATTCACCTTTTAGAAGAAAAGGACTCTGGTGGATTTAAAAAACAAAATCAAAAACAAAAACACTTCATTTATGTGCTTCCAAATGATAGACCCGAAACCAGGCGACTCCAGAATATTCTCAGTGAGTATTAAACGCTGAACCAGGTGGGCACGGACAATGACAGCGGAGACTGTACTGGCTTTTGTTAGTATCGACAAAGGTCAGATTGGAGACCCAACCTACAGTGGGAGTGCAACTGCAATGCGTACGGCTTGGGCTCGCCTAGCACTGAGACTCGAGCCAGACCCTCAGAGAGGGAAGGGGAAGGTGACAGGACACGGGGAGACCCTGCACCCCATCAGCTCTCGACACTTCCAGGTCAGGAACAGGGCGGTGCCCTCTGAACACGCACCTGCTCCATGCACTGACCTCACGTCGTCGTGGAAACGGCAGCACCGAGTGCCAGCCACTGCTGTAAGCACTTCACAGGCACTGATTGACTGGCTGTCCCAGTCACCTGTCAGGTTGTACTTAAGCCATCGTTACGGATAAGGAAGCTGCGAGAAGTGCCAGAGACAGAACCGTGTAGGCTTCCTTAAGCAGCGCTTGAATCTAACAAAACAGTTTGGGAGCAGTCTAGGGACGCTCAGTGGGTGCACGGAATCAAGAGTGCCGTTTGGGGACCAAGGACACCAGGGTGCTGTCCATCAGAGATTGTGACTCAACCCATTCTGTCCACCTTTACCAGAAAAATAGCAAAAACAGAGTAGAGGAAAAAGCCGCCACGGGGTTGGAGGAAAACTGGACTATAGCGAAACTCAGAGCACTGCAGGTCGGATGCAGTCAAAGCTGCAATAAAAGGAGAATTCGTGGACTTGATGCTTATTAAATAGAGTGTAAGTGCATTTATAACCCAAAAGATTACAAAATAAAATAATCTTGAAGAAACCAAAAGAAATGACAAAAATACACAAGTTAATGCATTAGAGAACTTATAAAACATATAAGACTTATAAAACAATGTACATTTCCAAAAGCAAATCTTTGAAATTTGAAAATAAAGAATAGGCGAGCCAGTAGCTGACCCCATCTCTCACGTCTCTAAGGGTCAGATTCTTTCCCATTCTCAAGAAAGAAAGAATTCTAATCCTGCTTAAAGTATTATAAAACATAGAAAAGGATGGGAAGTATTTAAATTATTTTTAAAGAATTATTTATTTGTTTGAAAGAATTATAAGAGGCAGAGAGAGAGAGAGAGAGGGGGGTCTTCCATCCACTGGTTCACTCCCCAGATGGCCAGAGCTGTGCTGATCCAAAGCCAGAAGCCAGGAGCCAGGATCATCTGGGTCTCCCATGCGGGTGCAGGGGCCCAAGGACTTGGGCCATCTTCTGCTTTCTCAGGCTATAGCATAGAGCTGGATGGGAAGTGGAGCAGCCGGGACTCAAACCGGCTCCCATAAGGAATGTCGGTACTGCAGACGGCAGCTTTACCTGCTACACCACAGTGCCAGCCCCCTAAATTATTTTTAAATTATTTCTAATGCTGCTATTTAAAACCTCAAGGAAACCAAAGGAAAACCACAGTCCACACTTAACAACAGTGATTCAAAGTCACAACCAAAATGCATTCAGGTAGCATCCAGCAATGAATGTCAAAAGACTAAATGTCCTAATCGGATGTATTCTGAAATGGCAATGGTACCAAGTTAAGAAAGCCATCATGCAGGTACGACAGACGTGGATATCCATCCCGTCATCTCAATGAATGCCAGGCTTTTTTTGTTGTTTGTTTTTTGTTTTTGCTTTTGACAGGTAGAGTTAGTGAGAGAGAGAGACAGAAAGGTCTTCCTTCAGTTGGTTCACCCCCACAAATGGCTGCTACGGCCGGCACACCGTACCGATCCAAACCCAGGAGCCAGGTGCTTCTCCTGGTCTCGCGTGGGGTGCAGGGCCCAAGCACCTGGGCCATCCTTCACTGCACTCCTGGGCCACATCAGAGAGCTGGACTGGAAGAGGAGCAACCGGGACAGAATCCAGTGCCCCGACCGGGACTAGACCCCGGGGTGCCAGTGCCACAGGCGGAGGATTAGCCTAGTGAGCCACAGCGCTGGCCGAATGCCAGGTTTTTAAACTCTGGTCAAAAAGAAATAGAAGTAAAACATTTTTTCCTAATTTAGTGGAAAATTGATTCCCAAGTTCTGTCACTGTCGTTAGTACTAAATCATTTGAAACATTTTCATTAAATCCAAAGATAAGAAAATACTCATTTGTGACTGCTCATTATTTAGTAATAGTCTTGAAATAGTGCAATTTATTAAGAAAATTAAACTCACTGTATAAAAATTGGATAACAGAAGAATCACCGTCAGTACAATTAGTTGGATGCAAGAGCAAGAGTTTAAAATAATAGAAATAGAAACACATCATTATTTGTAGATAATATAATCAGCTAAAATTTTCAAAACCTATTAAAAACATATGGCCAGGCATAAAATAAAAATATGAAAATTATCGCCGCTACAGTTTTATGCTTGCAGAAACCGTTTAATCATGAGTAACATTTCTTGAATATTCCTTACCCACCAGGCGCCATACAGGTAAACTAACTGGAGAAACTGGCAAGAAATGTAGACGTGCAGGCAATGGCAGAGCTGTGTAAGGAGTGTAAGAGCAGACAGCCCCTGGTCCAGGTCTCCGTGTGGCACAGGAGTTTGGTGCTGTGGGTCCCGTGTGGAAGTTGCCGGCTTACACGCCAGCTCCCGAGCCCCCTGCCGATGCGGCCGGCGATGGCGCAGGTGCTTGGCTCCCTGCCACCCACTTGGGAAACGCAGATTGGGCCCCAGCCTCCTGGCTTAGCCTGACGCAGCCTGGCTGCTGTGGGCAGTGGAGGGTGAACCAGCAAATAGAGCGCCTCTCTGTCTCCCTGCCTTTCAAATAAAATGAAAATAATTTTTCAAGACTCCATATTAGTTCCTGAAGTGATTAATAAAGCCAATGCGGTAACAATAAATTTTCAAAAACACTTTTTAGGTAAATTGACAAAACAATGCTAGAGTTTATCTTCAAAATCAGTGTTCAAGGAAAACCCTGTGACGCGAGTCCAGGAGTAGACAGCGTTAGAATCTCCCCTCCGGGAGGCCTGAGGCCTGACTACGTCTGCGTCAATAGAGCTGCTGCTCCACTTCCGGTCCAGCTCCCTGCTAACGTGCCTCGGAGAGCAGCGCAGGACGGCCCAGGTGCCTCAGCCTGGTCCAGCCTCAGCCATCGCAGCCATCTGGGGAGTGAACCAGGGAATGGAAGCTGTTCTCCCTCCCCCTCCCCCTCTCCCTCCCCCTCTCCCCCTCTCCCCCTCTCCCCCTCTCCCCTTCTCCCCCTCTCTCCCTCTCCCTCCTGTCTCCTGTCTCCCTCCCCCCTGCTCTGTAACTCTGCCTTTCAAATAAATAAATAAGCACAGTATATAATAAGATTGATTTTTAATCAGTGAAGGGGATTCTTAAAGTATTGGGACAGTTGGTGTGCTACTCTGAAAATATTAAAATCTATGTCTTACTCCCAACCAAAATGAACTAGATCCTGGTTTCTTACTGGACTGTATGAAGTAGCCACGTGGCCCGGCCGTTAGGGCACCCCTGTTCCGCCTTGGAGCACCTGGACTGGGTCCTGCGCTTCAGCTCTTGACCCAGACCCTGGGAGGCCGTCGCAGTGGCTCAGGTCGCTGGGACCTCCCCTGTGGGAGATCTGGATTGAGTTCTGATCCTTCCCAGCTCCTGGCCTTGGCTCTGGTCCAACCTGAGCCGTTGTGGGTGTTTGGGGAGTGAATCACCCAATTGGAACTCGCTCTCATTCTCTCTGCCTCCCTCTCCCCTACCCTCCCTCCTTTCCTCTGCCTTTCACATAAATGGCTTAAGAATTAAATTGTGATGTTAAACAATGAAACCACAAAATTTAGGGGCAAAGTGGATTTTTTGAAAATTTATTTATTTGAAAGGCAGAGTTACAGAGAGAGAGGTCTTCCATCCGCTGGTTCATCTCCCAGGGGGCCACAACAGCCAGAGCTGAGCCTATCCGAAGCCAGGAGCCAGGAGCTTCTTCAGGTCCCCATGCGGGTGCAGGGACCCAAGCACCTGGGCCATCTTCCACTGCTTTCCCAGGCCACAGCAGAGAGCTGGATCAGAAGTGGAGCAGCTGGGACTCTAGCACCCGTTTGGGATGTCTGTGTCGAAGGCGACGGCTTTACCCACTACACCACAGCGCCACCCCCAATTGTTTACTCATTGGAAGCCCACGTTGTTTGCAATGAAAAGCAGGTTACTCTAGAAAGCTTCCCATGGTTTCCAGCGGAGAGCCGGGCCGAGCCTGCCCACCCTCTCCTTGTCAAGGTGGGAGAGACGCTCACAGCGCCACATCAGCCCAGAGCTGGGACTGCCCACTCCTGGTGGGAAGAGGCCCTCACTGTGCAGTCCGCCTGCCTGCCCACAGCTCTAGGGGGCCACTGTGGGTCCCCAGCGCTGCCTCACCCTGGCAGGTGCACTGACCTGAGCCAACGCGGCCTCTGTGGGCGGCTCGCCTCCGTTCCCCGCCCCCCAGGGCAGCAGTGGGTACCTAAGGGGCCTGGGGCAGCGGTGAGGACGGCTGTGCCTACCCTGCCTCCCCTCCGTTCCCCGCCCCCCAGGGCAGCAGTGGGTACCTAAGGGGCCTGGGGCAGCGGTGAGGACGGCTGTGCCTACCCTGCCCGCCCGCAGGCCTTCGAGGACATCTACCTGGAGGAGCGCAAGGCCATCAAGGCCCTGCTGGAGTACGCCGACAAGATGTTCACCTACGTCTTCGTGCTGGAGATGCTGCTCAAGTGGGTGGCCTACGGCTTCAGGAAGTACTTCACCAACGCCTGGTGCTGGCTGGACTTCCTCATCGTGGCCGTGAGTGCCGGGGGGCGGGGCAGCAGGAGACCAGGCCTTGCCGTCAGAACCCCCAGTTACAGGGAGGGCTAGACCCCCTTGGGGGGGAAGGCAGCCCGGGAGCGGGCGCGGGGGCCAGGGCAGAAGGGTGCACTGTGTCTGCCTGGCCCACCCGACAGGCCGCAGTTCAGGGACACGGGGCAGGCTCAGGGCGAGGCTGGGCCGGGGCACCCGTGAGAACGCTGGCATGGGGTCTGGGCTGGGCTGCCCTGGACCCGCGGGGGCCGAGAGTGCTGGGAGGCCTGGGCAGGAACTGCTTGTCTTCTGAGCACTCGGTCGGCAGCCCCTAGCCCAGTCACCAGGCCCCAGGACACTGCTGCGTGCCGGGCAGGATGAACGCAGGGCCTGATGGGTCCTAAGCACAGCCCAGTGGGGGAGTAGCTGGGGGCTGGGGAGTAGCTGGGAGTGGCTGGGGGTTTGGGAGTAGCTGGGAATAGGAGAGAGTGGGTCGGGGAGTAGCTGGGGGTTGGAGAGTGCGGGTCGGGGAGTAGCTGGGGTCCGGAAAATAGCTGGGGGTCTGGGAAGACGAGGCTCACAGAGGGCAGTGGAGTAACAACAGGACTCAGACTGCAGGGGTGAGGGTCTGCCAGCACCCCGTGAGCTGGACACGAGGCCCCGTGCGCCGGTAGGGGCTCTCCTTCCTGGAGAAAGCTCCGAGGCCGGGGGCCAGGCCTCGGCCACCAGCACTGACCAGGAGGCCAAGCCGTGGGTGGCTGTGGCAGGGGAGGCTCCTCGGGCTGGAGAGGATGCGTGGAGACGCAGACCCAGGTCCTTGGACCTCCAGTCTGGGGCCTCTGTCCGTCACCCCCAGTGACCAAGGGGATGCCAGTGCCAGGGCAAGAGGGGCCCAGGTGGACAGAGAGAGGGAGGAGCCCCAGGTGCCCTGGACAGCCTGGGTAACCTGGCCCGGCCCTCGGAGGGAGGGCTCATGGGAAGGCCTGGGACCCTGGTGGCTCAGCTGACCCTGCGGCTTCACAGGATGGTGGCCCGCAGAGGGGAGCCCACCCCCAAGCCCCTGCACCTGCCAGCGGGGTGCCCCCAGTGGTGGCCATCGGCCTGGCACGCTGGAGGGACTCCAGGGAGGCCAGAGTGGCCGGGCACAGGGGTGGGCAGGGAGGCGGCCAGCCAGTGCCCGGTGAGGTGGGCGGCGCCTTTGAGAGCACTTGGGCTCCCATGCAGAGTGACTCGGGCAGGGACCGGGAGGCCTGGGGCAGAGCGTTGTGAGCTGACCCGGTCCTCGGTGGGCTGCGGTGCCGGGAGGGTCGGGGCAGGGCAGCCCCGGCGCCTCACCAGGGGCGAGCTGACCGCAGCCTGGCCGGGGCGACGGCGGTCGGCGCGGTGAGTAAGTGCTAGGGCTTTTGCTGTGTTCTGATGGCAGAGCCAACAGGAAATCCTGATGGGGGAGACGTGGGCAGGGAGACGGAGAGGAGGCTGGTGGCGGGCAGCTGGGGCGGCTTCAGAAAGGGCAGGCCTGTGGGACCGGGGAGAGGCTGCCTGTCCCTCCAGCCGTGGGGACCCCGGCCCAGCCTCCTCGGGGTGCCAATCCCAGGGTCTCCCTGCTCCCGGTCCTTGGCCAGCCCCTCCTCCGGGTGCTCCCAGGGCAGTGGTGCTGGCCATGGCAGGGCGTGTCGGGTGCTCCCAGCCAGCGGCAGCGGGAGGGGACGGATGCGCACAGGGCTTTCAGAGGATAAAGTGTCACAGGGCAGTGCCTTGGCGGGGACAGAGGCTGAGGCTCCGGGCTTCCCTCCTCTGAAGATGTTGGTTTGTGACAGGTGCCGCTCTGGGGACATGCCCCCCCCCGCCCCCACTGCTCCCTGTGCTCAGCCCGGGCTGCTTCCCCAGGGAGGGCGGGACAAGCCCCGGAATGTGACTTGGAGGACGACGGCTGATGGTGACCAGGAGCCCCAGCCTCCCTGTCCCCGCTCTGCCGTGGCAGCACTCGCGCCTCTGGGATGGGGCGAGGACCCCGCGTCCCAGGAGTGGTGGGGCTGGCACAGAGCACACCCCAGGCTCTCAGGAGAGGCTCACGCCAGCTTCCTGGGCCCCGGGAAGTCTGGCCCAGGGCAGGGGGCTGGCCTGCCCTTGCACCCCCCACCCCGTGCCAGCCTCCCCACCTCCGCTATGCCCCCACCCCCCAGGTCTCGCTCGTCAGCCTGGTGGCCAACACGCTGGGCTTCTCCGAGATGGGCCCCATCAAGTCACTTCGAACCCTGCGTGCACTCCGACCCCTGAGGGCCCTGTCCCGATTTGAGGGCATGAGGGTAAGAGGGGAGTGGAGGTGGGCACACCGAGGGAGCCCCACCCCCAGACTCAGCTTGCTCACCAAGGGGCCTGGTGCTGGGGCCGTGGCCTCCACTGGGTGTGGTCCAGCATCCCCAGGGAGGCACAGCTGGGCTGGGAGGTCCCCAGGGTGGAGAACCCCCTCCAGGGGCACTGGGGTGAGGGGAGGGGTGAGACGCCCAGCCCCCAGCCCCACCCTGGCGGCCCTGGGCCCCTGCTTCTGCTGCGTGTTCCACTGTGCGTGGCCAAGTGCGTCCCCTGCCTCGGGCAGGCGCGCGCTTCTTCCCCCGTGTGTGGGAGAGAGCATGCAGTCAGCCCGCGGCCTGGCGTCAACACGGGTGGCAGGACGGAGCGCTCAGGCGTGGGCTGAACAGTATTGCACTGCTCTAAGCGTAGACCCCATGTGTGTCCCAAGTCAGCACATGGCACCAAGGAATGTGAGCCCGTGAGGCCAGGACAGTCATCGCAGACAGAGCGTGGTGTCTGTGTGTGCATTTGTGTCTGCTGTGTACACAGAGAGACGCACACCTCGGGAGATGCCGCCTGGCGTCTCGCCCACAGAGCAGGCACCAGCCCACAGCTCCCCATCTGGCCGGTGGCTTGAGCCTCATCCACGCTGCCGTGTCCTGAGACACAAACCGTCCACCAGTGAACACAACCTCTCGGGTCAGGGCCTCTTTGGGAGCAGGGAGACCCCAGGTGTCAGGAAGGCCTGGGCTGTGGCCCCCCCGCCCCGTGGGGAACCCAGGGCCCTTGAGAGCTGGGTTTCCTGCGCTATTCCTGGGTTCTTTGTGCCTCGTGGGGAATGGCACCCCCCAACCAGCCACAGCACACAGCCCACCGCTTCCCCTCCAGTCTCCATGCCAAGCATGTGCCTGGCCCTCCAAGGACATGGGCCCTCCAAGGCGGGCGCCCCAGAACATCTTCCAGAGAGGCCTCTCCTGGGTGTGGTGGACTTAGAGGAAAAGCCAGAGGCCAGCATCCCAGGGCCTGGGAGCCCCTCCCTGGGGAGCAGACGGCACAGAGGCACCCACGTCCCCTGTCTGGCGCTGGAGAGCCCTCAGCGCACCTGCTGGGCACTGAGCGGGGACACCTTCTGTCCTGGGGGCAGCAACCCCAGGGTGAACCAGAAGCCTCGCTCGGAAGGGAAGAGCCGCCAGGCTGAGGCCCGAGGTTTGGAGACATCTCCGCAGGCCCTTCGCCCTTGGGCAGCTGGCAGAGCCGGCTACTCGGATCTGGAAGGGCACAGGACAGGGCGAGGCCATGAAGGGGTCCCACAGCCCCCGTAGCCAGGGAACTCCGTCACAAGGGGCCTGCGCCGTGGGCACCCGCGGGAGCTGAGCCCCCCCTCTGTCCCCTCGAGGTGGTGGTCAATGCCCTGGTGGGCGCCATCCCGTCCATCATGAACGTCCTCCTCGTCTGCCTCATCTTCTGGCTCATCTTCAGCATCATGGGCGTGAACCTGTTCGCCGGCAAGTTCGGCAGGTGCATCAACCAGACCGAGGGGGACCTGCCGCTCAGCTACACCGTGGTGAACAACAAGAGTGAGTGCGCGTCCTTCAACGTGACCGGCGAGCTGTACTGGACCAAGGTGAAGGTCAACTTCGACAACGTGGGGGCCGGCTACCTGGCCCTTCTGCAGGTGGTGAGTGCTGGAGAGAGGGGACTCCTTCCTCCCATGCGCCTGCCCCAGGGGGTGGGCAGGAGGGGGGCCACGTGGGTCTTCCCGGGCTCCTGGGGCGGTGCCCAGGATCTCAGTCCCAGAGCAGACGCCGCGTTGCCCAGGATGCAAGCACGGGAACCAGGCCCCGGCAGGTGGTCCGGCAGTGGCACAGGCTACCCGGGCATGCCTGTGCACTCCCCAGGGACTGCCGACAAGACTGCTGGCCTCCATCTTTGATGTGTTGGTAGAGTTCAAACACACCGTCCCCCCAGGCTTGGCGGGCCTGGTGGCTTCTGTGTTACAGCACAAACCACGACATGACCCACGGTTAGCCTGCACCCCAGAGAGGCACCCAGCCAGCATGCACGCAGATGCGAGGTGCTTGTCCCGCCGCCCCACACTTGGGCCGCAGGGAGGGGGCGCTCAGCAGAGCCTCACCTGGAAACCCCCTGCACATCCACTCATGCCCCCGCCCCCCGCCTCCCTCACACAGATGCCCTCCCATCACCTAGCGGGCAGTGGAGCTAAGGCCAGACACAGCGTCGGACTGGCTCCACAGGCTGAGCTCCGCCCCCTTTCCAGACAGAGCCACGGGCCGGGAAGACCTGGGGAACATGCACCTGTCCTGGGGCCGGCCCTCTGCCGTTTCCAAAGCGGTCCCGGGGCTGTCTGTGCAGGCGGCGGCCGCTGGCCCGGGCGCTGCATGGCGCTCCTGTGGGAGCCCCAGCCTCCACTCAGAACTCGGACACAGAGTCTGTGCTGGGAGGGAGGCTCAGCCCACGGCTGGATGTTGCAGGGATGCGGGTGGACTCCCCCAGGTGGGCGGTCTCTCCCTTGAGCTCTTGGGCTCTTTCTGCCTCTCCGCACAGCCTGGATGGGGCAGAGAGAGCGACCAGGGCCCTGCCTTAGGTCAATCTCCTTTCTACTCCGTGGGAGTTGTGCGCTATAGAGCCGCGGTCTGCGCAGTCTGCAGACCTCTTGTGAAACTAACCAGTTCACATCCCGGAACTGAGAACTGATGATGTTACAACAGCGGCGCTGCTACCCAGAGCTCGCCGCTCGGTGCTGTTAACATCCGTGCCTGGGCACCTGTGTCGGCCGTGTCTGCCTTCCCTTCCCAGCACTGTGCTGGGGGAGGCTTCACCCCGGAGAAACGGGCGCACACAGCGACCAGGGATTTGGGGAGCAGAGCGCCCCAGTCCCCGCCGTCTGTCCCTGGCACCCGCTGCGAGGGCCCTGAGTTGTAGTGGGCTCTGGGATGCAGACCCCGAGGCCCCGTCAGACTCCGCTTGGTCGAGAGCTTGCTCCCCACGGCACGGCCACCCTGGAGGACCGGCCAGCTGCTTCCCCACCACCCCAGCCCTCCACAGGGCTCTTTGCCCACTGCCGAGGGGTGGCATGGGGTGGGGTGGGCTCTCTCCTGGCCCTCTGTGCAGCCAGGAGCCCCGAGCAGCTCGGAGACAGAGGCTGTGAGTCTGAGCGCCGTCTTCTCTTCTCAGGCGACGTTCAAGGGTTGGATGGACATCATGTACGCGGCTGTGGACTCCCGGGGGGTAAGTGTCCCCGGGAAGCAGGCCTGCACCGGAAGCCCAGCCCAGCAGGGGCACGTGGAGGCTCTGCCTACGTGAGTGGCCAGGCCTGGCCCTGGGGCAAGGCCGCGTGGCCTCCCAGCACATGCAAGGTTGCAAATTCAGGTCCGTGTGGCTCCACCCAGGAGGGTGCATGGAAGCAAGAGAAGCTTCCCGTCGCCCCTGCGCCCATCCCATCACCCTGACAGACCGCGAGGAGCCCCAGGGTGCAGGGACTGAAGCCAGACAGCCTCATGTCCCCCGCCCGCCCCCCAGCCAGCCCTGCGCACGCGCACACACACACACACACACACACATATGCATGTACACGCACTCAGGCCTCCCTCTGGGCAGGCCTCGGGAGTGGCTGCCCCTTGCCAGCTGTCCGCCAGCCCCCGGCCCGTCTGACCGCCTCGCTTCCTCCCGCAGTACGAAGAGCAGCCCCAGTGGGAGTACAACCTCTACATGTACATCTACTTCGTCATCTTCATCATCTTCGGGTCTTTCTTCACCCTGAACCTCTTCATCGGCGTCATCATCGACAACTTCAACCAGCAGAAGAAGAAGATACGTGGAGCACGGGGCCCCTCCCCGGCCCGGGCTGGGCGTGGCCAAGCCGCCCCTCTGCTCGGGGGGGTCTCCCCTCCCTGTGGCACACAGGCTTCTTCCTGCTCCTGCCGCATCTGAGTGGGGAGAGGGCCTCTGCCTGTGAGGAGGGGAGGGGACGCCCCCTCCTCGTCTATCAGAGCGAAGCCGGGGGAGGGCGGGGCCGTTCCCTCGTGTGGGGTGGGGGTCATGGGTGGGGCCCGTGCAGAGGCCAAGGTCCCACCCTGTCCATCAGAGGG
>CM027407.1:154543467-154571106 GCA_015711505.1 Sylvilagus bachmani | reverse complement strand
GGGTGGAGACCCTGCCAAGGCAGGTGTGGGGGGGTGGAGACCCTGCCAAGGCAGGTGTGGGGGGGTGGAGACCCTGCCAAGGCAGGTGTGGGGGGGTGGAGACCCTGCCAAGGCAGGTGTGGGGGGGTGGAGACCCTGCCAAGGCAGGTGGGGGGGGGCGGAGACTCTGCCAAGGCAGGTGTGGGGGGGCGGGGACCCTGCCAAGGCAGGGGAGGGGAGGACTTCTGGCTGAGCAGAGGGACCTGCCTGCTCTGCCTGGAGAGGGAGCGTGGAGGCGGGTGGCCCCTGGACCCCGGGCCCCCAGGATGAGGCTGTGCCTGTCCCTCTGCACCTAGGGGGCCAGGACATCTTCATGACGGAGGAGCAGAAGAAGTACTACAACGCCATGAAGAAGCTGGGCTCCAAGAAGCCCCAGAAGCCCATCCCGCGGCCCCTGGTGAGGCGGGCGCCCTGGTGGGGCGGAGGGCACATCCTGGGGGCCCCGGGAAGCCCTCAGGGCACCTCACAGCCCTGCAGGCCCATCAAGGGGTGCGCTTGGAGGCGTGGCACGGAGGGCTTAGCCCCGCAGACAGGAGGGCAGGCGTGCAAAGGCCGTGCATCCGGGAGCCTCGGAGCCAGCCCCCTCCTGCCCTTCCTGGGTCCCTGGGGAAGCGAAAGCGGGTGGCCTCTGGTCTTGCACCGTCCATGTGGTCAGGGGGAAGCTGTCGGGCCCCCTGCTGGGCTGAACGCCCCCCCCAGCCCAGTCCATCCGCTCTTGAAAAACACGGGTGTGTGTGCGCGTGCGTGTGTGTCGTCTATTTCTTCTCTCTTCCCCAAAACGATCTGGGCTGACTGACAGCTGAACAAGACGCACACGAGTGTAGTTAGTGGAATAAATAAAATCGATTCTGTAAGCAGGGTAGAGAAAGCACATTAACTTGGGGGCAGCCGGGGGGAGAAAAGTCCAGATTTGACCGGAAGCAAAGCACAGTGCGGGCAGGGCAGCCCCTCCCGGAGAGCCCTGGGAGGAGGCCTGCCCGAGCGCCTGGTGAGCCCGCCCGGCCGTTCCCTGTCCCTGCAGAACAAGTACCAGGGCCTCATGTTCGACATCGTGACCAAGCAGGCCTTCGACGTCACCATCATGTTTCTCATATGCTTGAACATGGTCACCATGATGGTGGAGACGGACGACCAGAGCCCCGAGAAGGTCAGCGTCCTGGCCAAGATCAACCTGCTCTTCGTGGCCATCTTCACGGGCGAGTGCATCGTCAAGATGGCTGCGCTCCGCCACTACTACTTCACCAACAGCTGGAACATCTTCGACTTCGTGGTCGTCATCCTGTCCATCGTGGGTGGGTGCGCAGGCCGGCGCGTGGGCTGCCGCGGGGTGGGCCTCACCCCAGCTGGGTGTCTGCAGTGCCAAGCACTCGTTCCTCCTCCTCCGCACCCCTCCTCCCTCCCGCTCCCTCTCTCCCTCTCTCTCCCCCTCTTTCCCCCTCTCCCTGCCTCTCTCCCTCTCCGTTTCTCCCTCTCTCTTCTTCTCCCTCCCTCTCCCTTTTTCCCTCCCTCTCACTTCCCCTCTCTTCCTTTCTCCCTCCCTCTCTCCCTTTCCCTCCTCCCTCTCCCCCTCTCCCTTTCCCTCTCCTTCTTCCTCCCTCCCCCCCCCCACACTTGGGCACGCATGCATGTGCTGACCTCCAAAGAGCACTGGCTCAGGTCCTCATCCTGGCCACATCCCCAGGGCCCCTGGGACTCAGCTCTCTGGCTGCCCGGGAGCCTGGAGGCTGAAGTCGGGTAGGAAAGGGCGTGAGTGCTGTGGCGGCCTCCTGCCCTCCCGCCAGGAACACCTGCGTTCCTGGTTGAGCAGGGAGAGGCTGAGCTGAGTCCCGGGGAATGAGTGGCAGCAAGCCCACTGGGCTACACTGCGGTACTTGGAACATTCTAGAATCTCACCGCCAGGGCATGTGGCAGGCTCCTTCAGGGCCCCTGGTGACAGTGTTGCAGGAGGCACAGTGGAGAGAGGACCCTACCCACATGTCTCAGCCTCAGAGCTGCCTCGGACAAGTCTGGCAGCGTGACTTCCACAGGAGCTCAGAGCTGCACTCCGGTCTCCAGTGCGTGCAGAGCCAGTGGCTGTCACCTGTGTGGTCTGCACCTCCCAGCCTCCACCCACTTAGTAGTCACTCCACCTTTCCCTGGCAACCATGCATTCAAAATTTTGAGTCCTGCCAGACTTGTCCGAGCGGCTCCACGGTGTTCCGTTCCCACCGTGGCGCGTGGGGCTGCCAACACCTGCTGGTGCCCTCATCAGAGCTCTCCTAGGGGGCTGGAGACGCCCGCCCCTGAGGCGGGGCCTGACTGCCCCGATGATGATGTGCTAGTCCCTCAGCAGTATGGCTTGCAAGTATTTTCTCCGGGTCTTGGCTTTGGTTTGGTTTGGTTTGGCTTTGATGTCCTGGTTGTATCTCTCAAAGCACAAAGTCTTCCATTTTGGTGAAGAACAGTTTGTAATTTTCCTTTGGTGCCTTGTGCCCAGAGCCCAGGCTTTGACTTCAGCCCCACGGGTGCCTTGGGCACAGGGAGGGGGCGAGGTGGCAGATCGGGGCAGGCTCCAGGCGGTGGGGAGGGGACCTGGAGAGAAGCTTTATGGAGTGCAGGTGCGGGCAGCGAGAGCGGTGGCCTGGAGCGACAGGCGTGGATGCCCGGGGACGTGGGCGCTTGGGCCACCCTGGCGAGGCCGGCTGGGAGCCAGGGAGTCTGGGTCAGGCCTCAGCTGCCCACTGGGTGGACGAGAACCAGGGCGAGGTGCTTTCCCTCTGAGCTTCGTCAGTTGGAGACCGGGGCATCCCTGACCGACAGTAAGCACTGGACACCGCCGTCCCGTGGGGGCTCCGCAGGGCCTGGGCCAGTGGCAGGCAAGCTCATTTCACTCTTCCTCCCGCAAGCTTTAGAGAGCAAGGGGTCCCCGCCATTGGTTTGCTTTGCAAATGCCCACAGCGGCCCAGGAGCTGGAGGTCAGAAACTCGGTCCAGGTCTCCCCAGCCTCGCGAGCCATCGCCACTGCTTCCCAGGTTTCTACACCAGCAGGAAGCTGGAGTCAGAAGAGAGGCCAGGGTTGAGCCCAGCACCTAGGCCAAACGCCTGCCCCTCCCCCCGGTGGTATCCATGCCCCTTCAAGCCCCTGCCCCGGGTTGCTAGGGACTCGGGAGTGGGGGACCCTGATTCTCGGGCCCGGCCTCCTTCCCCTCGCCGTGCACACAGATCATCTGGGCTCGGTAGAACAATGCGAGGGGCTGGGGTCACCTCGAGGCTGCCGGTCCCAGTGCCCTGGCAGAATGGCTGCTCCAAGGCAGGAGCCGTGGTCCAAGCTGGGCTTCCCCAGGTGCTAAGCGAGTCCCCTGTGGCGTGGAGGCCGCTGTGTGCTGTGAGGGAGCCGGGGTGGCTTCCACAGCGCGGGGGAGGGGCCTCACAGACTGAGCCCGAGACGCGGGGTCCCCGGGAAGGGCCTGCTCTCCCCTGCTCCTGGCGAGCGGGCCCCGGGGGTGGCGGGGTTGTGGGAGGCCTGCGGCCGCAGGCTGTGCTGTTCCCCGCAGGCACCGTGCTCTCGGACATCATCCAGAAGTACTTCTTCTCTCCGACGCTCTTCCGCGTCATCCGCCTGGCCCGCATCGGCCGCATCCTCCGGCTCATCCGCGGGGCCAAGGGCATTCGCACGCTGCTGTTCGCCCTCATGATGTCCCTGCCCGCCCTCTTCAACATCGGGCTGCTGCTCTTCCTGGTCATGTTCATCTACTCCATCTTCGGCATGGCCAACTTCGCCTACGTCAAGTGGGAGGCCGGCATCGACGACATGTTCAACTTCCAGACCTTCGCCAACAGCATGCTGTGCCTCTTCCAGATCACCACGTCGGCCGGCTGGGACGGCCTGCTCAGCCCCATCCTCAACACGGGGCCGCCCTACTGCGACCCCAACCTGCCCAACGGCAGCAGCTCCCGAGGCAACTGCGGCAGCCCCGCCGTGGGCATCCTCTTCTTCACCACCTACATCATCATCTCCTTCCTCATCGTGGTCAACATGTACATCGCCATCATCCTGGAGAACTTCAGCGTGGCCACGGAGGAGAGCACGGAGCCGCTGAGCGAGGACGACTTCGACATGTTCTACGAGATCTGGGAGAAGTTCGACCCCGAGGCCACGCAGTTCATCGAGTACTCGGCCCTGTCGGACTTCGCGGACGCCCTGTCCGAGCCGCTGCGCATCGCCAAGCCCAACCAGCTGAGCCTCATCAGCATGGACCTGCCCATGGTGAGCGGGGACCGCATCCACTGCATGGACATCCTGTTCGCCTTCACCAAGAGGGTGCTGGGGGAGTCCGGGGAGATGGACGCCCTCAAGATCCAGATGGAGGAGAAGTTCATGGCGGCCAACCCGTCCAAGATCTCCTACGAGCCCATCACCACCACGCTGCGCCGCAAGCACGAGGAGGTGTCGGCCACGGTCATCCAGCGGGCCTTCCGCAGGCACCTGCTGCAGCGCTCCCTGAAGCACGCCTCCTTCCTGTTCCGGCAGCGGGAGGGCAGCGGCGGCCTCTCGGAGGAGGACGCGCCCGAGCGCGAGGGCCTGCTGGCCTGCACGATGAGCGAGCACTTCGCCCGGCGCCCCGGCCCGCCCCGCAGCTCATCCGTCTCCTCCACGTCCTTCCCGCCGTCCTACGACAGCGTCACCAGGGCCACCAGCGATAACCTCCAGGTGCGGGCATCCGACTGCAGCCGCAGCGAGGAGCTCGCCGACTTCCCCCCGTCTCCGGACAGGGACCGCGAGTCCGTCGTGTGAGCCTGGCCCCCCGGCTGGCCAGGACGCACCGACAGGCGGCCGTGGCGGCGTGACAAGCCAGCACGTGCTGGGGGCCACCCACTGGGGCCCGTAGCCATGGCCCCGTGGCTGTAGGTGGAGCCCAGTGGCAGCCTGGGCAGGGGGCGGGGACCCAGCCTGTCCCCCGGAGCCCCACCCGTCCCCGTGGCCTGGCCAGGGAGGGCACCCAGGGGCTCCGAGAAGCAAACCCCGTGCCAGCTGCTAAGAATGGAAAACAGACTATGTTGCGAATGGGCTTTCATAAATTTATTATATTTGATATTTTTTTACTTGAGCGAAGAACTGAGGTTCTTGGTTTTCTCCTGTGGGCGGCGGCAGCCCCTCAGCCTTAGGCAGAGGTGTCTAGGGGACAGCCAGAACTCTGCGCTCAGAGTGGCGGGGTCGGCCCTGCAGGAGTGGACGCCCGGAGGCCCGCAGCCTCCCCGGCAGGCCGAGCCATGTGGGCCACGGCGGTCCGTCCACCCTCCGAGGATGGACCGGCCTCGGCTCCCTCTGCTGACTGTGTGGGGGCGGGGAGTCCTGCAGCCCCGCCCCCAGGCCCTCTCCCAGGCCCGGTGTGGGACAGGGCAGGGCTGAGCCCGGGCCTCTGACGGACAGGAGCAGCGGCCCTGGCTCCCTGGCTCAGCCCCGAGGCCGGCTGCTGCCCGTGCGGGCCTTCCTGGGGGCGGGGTGGAGTCCAGCTCACCCCCCAGGTCCGTGAGCGGCGTTTTCAGGGACATACTCCTCCAGCAGCCCCGTGGCCCCAGGACCTGTTGCGCTGCTGCCCGTCCCACGTAGCACATGCAGATCCTTCAGTGTGGAGCCCGCCTGCCTCTGGCGTCCACCTCGCGGCCGCCTCGGGCTCACCGCCTGACCTACCTCGCCGAGCTGCCCGAGAGGCTCGGGGCAGTGCTGAGGGGCGGTGTGGCCACTCAAGTGTTACGTGCCCCCGCCCCACCATCGCCCCAGGCCCCTGCCCGCCCCCTGGACTCTCAAGTCTCAGCCCGAGCCGGCCAGGCTTGGAGAGGGCGCCGGCCCTGGTGCACGCGGGCTCAGGACGGCGGCTGCGGTTTCGTGTGCGTGGACAGCCGGAGCCTGTGTCAGACAGGTGCCCGGGGCCAGCTGCAGGGGTGTGGCCGAGGGCAAGGTGGAGCGAGACCCGACTCCTGGGCTTTTAGCGTGGGTCTCACTCCCGCCCTGAACCGCAGTGACCAGCAGCAGCGGAACACGCGGGGGGGAGGACACGAGCCAGCTGTCGCCTGAGGGCACCGCGCACTTGTCACCTGACTTTGTGTACGTAAAATACATTATTTTTCAAACAAACCAATAAACGGCTGACGTGGCCTGGCGTGGGCTCTGTGCGCTGCTGAGGTCTGCCAAGGGTGGGGGTGGGGCTGGGACGATGCCGAGACCCGAAGCACTTCCATCAGAGGAGCCGGGAGCCCAGGCAGGTCAGGGGTGAGTCAGGTGTGGGCACAGCAGCCAGCCCCCAGTGACCCGGCCGGCCCTGCCTTCAGGACTCCCGATCGGGCACTGAGGGGAGCTGGCCAGGTCTGCATCAGGCCAGGGAGGAGCAGTGGCCACCCAGACGTGACGCCCGACTCCGCCTTCCTGGCCTTTGTGTCCACTGCACCGCACTGTGGCCAGCACCCCCCCCAGGACCTCCCGCTGGCCAGTCCCCGTCTGTGTCCGGGGACAGCAGTGCCCCTGGGCGGCCTCGCCCGCCTGACAACCTCAGCAGGCTTTCATTTCTCCCTTCTTTGCCTCCCTGCCCCGCCCCCACAATTTTTTTAATTGTAGTAAAATGTAGGTAGCATACAACTTACCATTTTAACCATTTCTTAACTTTTCATTTTCTTATGTGGAAGGTAGAGACAGACGGCCCTCTTACCCACTGGTTCACTCCCCCAGAGTCCACAAAGGCCAGGCCAAAGTCAAGAGCCAGGGGTTCAACCCAGGTCTCCCACGAGGGTGCAGGGCCCAAGCACCTGGGCCATCCTCCACTGCCTTCCCAGGTGCAGTAGCAGGGAGCTGGATCGGAAGCGGAGCAGCCGGGACCCGAACTGGCGCAGATCCGTCATGCCGGTGTCGCAGGCCGCGGTTTTACCCGCTACACCACAACACCGGCCCCGAGTAAACATTCTGAAAAGGAGGGAAAGTCAGCTACAACTCGAACTATGAACACGCTATGCTACATGAAATAAAGCAGTCACCAAAGATAATCGCTGTAGGACTCCACTTAGCAGTCGCAGAGACTAGGATGGCGATTGCCAGAGAGACCAATCCTGGCTCACCCCCAAATGACCGCGGGGCTGGAAGCCAGCAGCCAGCAACTGTGCCAGGTCTGCCACGTGGGCGACAGCGGCCCAAGCACCTGGGCCACCTGCTGCCTCCACCAGGAGACCCCAGGACCATCCCTCTCTAACTTTACCCACACCAAGCTCTTACCTCCTGGACTGGTGTTTTTTAATTCAAAGATTTCTATTTATTATTTACTTGAAATGCAGAGTTATACACACACACACACAGAGGAGACATTGTCCATCCACTGGTTTACTCAAACAGCTGGCCAGGCCAAAACCAGGAGCCAGGAGCAAGGGCTCCATCTGGGTCTCCCACGTGGGTGCAGGAGCCCAAGGACTCGGGCTGTCTGCTGCTTTCCCAGGCACATTAGCAGGGAGCTGGATCAGAGTGGAGCAGCTGGGTCACGAACGGGTGCCCATGCGAGCTGCCACACCCAGCGGCAGCCCCTAGACTGAAACCACAGTCCAAGATCGTCACCCCCACACCAGCCTCCCAGTACTTCTGGTGCCTCGGCATCCCGGCACCTGGTCCAGGGCCTCCAGCCCTGCCAGCCACAGTCACTGCATCTCCCCAGCCCTCAAGGGCCCCAGCTCTTCCTGCCCCTCGGCCATCAGGCCTGCCCGGACACACCCTCCCCACTGCGCCCCACTCCAGGCAGGGGCCGTGCCCCAGCCCGAAGCACTGCTCCTGGAAGTGCCCGAGGAGCCGGCAACTGAGCAGACAGGGTGTGGCCACCACAGCATCAGCAGTGCTGGGCCCCTTCAGCCTTTTGGGTGGGGATCACCTTCCCTGGCCCCAGACGAAACCAAGCAGATGCTGGTAGACGGTCTCGGGGGCTGGCGGCACTGGTCCACGGCCAGTCGGTCAGTGGACACCCTCGCGTGGCCTTCCCAGGGCTCTCCAGAGAGTCCTGCTGGGGCTGCCTGCACTTTGCAGCCCGGGAAACATACTCCCCTCTGGGCGCCCCCTCGTGCACTCTCCCCGAGCCCATGAGCACCCACAGGTGCAGCCCAGCCTCTTCCCACCAAAGCCCCTTGCCCCTCCAGGTGGCCCAGCCCCTCCACCTGCCAACCTCTGGCCCACAGAAGACAGAGCACTGGCCGCTGGCAGGGGCACAGCCCCCGCCCTCCGCCCCAGCTCTCCAGGCTCTCTGAGAAGCCCTGTCAGCCACCTCGCAGGCCTGGGTTCAGAAGGGGGCACTCGGCCCCCACAGGGAAGGCCGTCGGGTCCTGGAAACAACACAGCCGTCTCCAGAGAAATCAGCGTTCCCTCCACGCTCAGCCCCCTCTTTAGATCCCTGACCCAGCGGCACCATTTCCCGCCTGCTGGCCACGAGAGGTTGGGAAGCGTGGGGGAGGGGACAGGGTGCAGGGACAGGGTGGGCTGATGGGTACACCAGCACCAGGTGCGCAGTTACACACACACACGCACACGTCTGTGTCTATTTAAAATGAGAAAAGCGTAGGAGAGTCGTGTGGCTTAGCTCCCTGGTACCCTCAGTGTCGGTCCCTGGATCAGCCCAGGGTAACTGGCCACAGCCGGCCATTTCAGACATACATGTAGCCCTCAGCTCGTGCCTGTGCCTGATCCAGAGTGAGGACAGGTGCGGATACAAGGGGAAAGCCACACGAGGCGGGGCCGGCCACCCGGGGCAGTGGCATGCACGACCTGCATGGGGGGTCAAGGCTGTGAACCCACTGCTGCCCAGGACGGTGAAGGGTCAGGCCTCCTTGTTCAGAGCCCCGGGGACAGAAATGACCGCTTGGGACTGGACCGGCGAGGCGGCTCCCCCACCGGCTCCCCAGCCTGCGGACAGGTCACAGAGGCGGCGTGTGCCTCTGCAATGCTGCAGCTGTCACCCGGCCACGCCAGGGTGAGGCTGGGGTCCCGCAGCCGATGACGGAGTGACGGATGCCGGCTCCTGTGTCAGAGGGAAGGCACGCGGCCCAGAGGGCTCGGCCCTTGGCAGAGAATGAAACGCTGCTGGACAGACGTCAGCGCTCACCCTGCGGTCCCAGTGTTAGCAGCCCTGGCAGCCGCAAGACTCCGTGTCCAGGTCAGGAGGGGTCAGGCAGACGAGGCTCCAGCACCCCCTCGAGCAGAGGCAGCCCCAGGGGCAACAGCCCAGAGCAAGGCCAGGTGTGGCCTGGAGGACCCTCCCCCGCCCGACGGCGTCAGGCTGCGTGTGGGGCACAGTGCCCCATCCCGGCCTGCCACCCTGGGCATACCTTCCCCAGGAAGCTGAACACGTTCCCGACCGGGTCCCGCGTTCCACGCTCAGACATGGGCCTCCGGAGATGCCACAGAGAGGACACACAGGCACAGAGCTGGCCACCAGGAGGGCGAGGGGCCACGGGGCGATGCCTACAGTCCAGGAGCGAATCCCAGGCTCCCCACAGTGGCCTCAGGCCATTCCGCAGGCCAGGGGCAGGGGACTCGGGAACTCGGTTCAGAAATGACCCCAAGACTGGCAGCTACCAGGCTCTGGGGGGCTCCCTCCAGAAGGAACCTGGGGACCCCGCGGGAGGTGCCAGCTCTTGGCCAGGCGGGCGGGGTGGGAGCCAGCACATGGAATCACCACCCCGCCAAGCACTTCCTCCCATGCCAGCTCATGGGGCTGGCATCCCGGCAGCTGCCAGGCACCTGCTGCTGGAGAGAAACGCCCTGTCATCCCAGCCTTTGCAGAGAGACGGGCAGCTCAGGTTCCAGAAGGCGTGCACGGCCCCGGATGTGGGCCACCCGGCCAGCGCACGCCCTGTCCTCCTGGCTCCCTGCTCTGGGAGCGTGTGGCCAGTGTGTGTCCCTGCAGCCATCTTGCCCGGGAAGGCCAGGGCCAGGCTGCCTCTGCAGCACAGGGCAGGCAGGGCTGCCCAGGGGGAGAGGCCGGTTGCACAGAGATAATGGCCTCCGGCATTCGGCATCAATGCATCACATTTACAGCTTTCGCTCCACAAGCCCATCAGGCCGATTCGTGGTGGAACAGAGTCACCATGTAGACAGCCCACGCCCAGAGCCCCGGAGCCCCTCCTCTGCCTCCACCCTGCCTTCACCCACAGCCCCCAGAGAGCTACAAGAACCGAGCCCCATGGGACAACCGGCTGTTCAGGCCCCAGTGCCTGACATCTCGCCTACCTCCTCTCTCTCTCACACCCCCTCCACATCCATTCAGGAAACAGATCCGAATCCAACCAGGCCTCAGCGCCTCCATGGCCACCCTGCTGTTCCCAGTCCAGCAGCCAAAGGGGCACCCGAGTCAGACGGCACCCCCCAGCAGACCCCTCTGGTCTCGCAGGCAAAGCCTCCCACCCCCGCCACTCACCTGAGCCCTGCCGTAACCCCAACTACTCCAGCCGCCCACCTCCCCGCTGGCCCCGCCCACGGCCTGGGCCCCGCTCCCCTCCCTCCTCTTCCAAGGTTTGTTCACAGGTCACTTTGCGGTGAGGCCGACCACGACACCCACCTCTGCCCGCTCCCAGATCACTGCTATTTTTCAGAGGATTGTTTGAAAGGCAGAGTTAGAAAGACACTCAGATATCCTCCATCCACTGGTTCACCCTCCACATGGCTGCAGCAGTCAGGGCTGGGCAGGCTGAAGCCATCTGGTCTCCTGTGGGTGGCGGCGGGGCCGTCCTCCACTGCTTTCCCAGGTGCATCCGCAGGGAGCTGGATGGGAAGTGGAGCAGCTGGGACTTGAACCACTGCCCATATGGGATGCTGGCGCTGCAGATGGCGGCTTAGCCCGCTGTGCCAGAGTGCCGCACACCTTAGATTTGTTTGTTTGAAAGGCAGTCACAGAGAGGGAGAGACAGAGACCGAAAGATCTTCCGTCATTTGCCTTCCCGAGTGGCAATGGCTGGGGCTCTGCCAGGCTGAAGCTATACTCCATGCTGGTCTCCCACATGTACGCCTGGGGCCCACGTACTCAAGCTGTCATCCACATCAGCAGGGAGCTGGATCAGAAGTGAAGTAGCCAGGACTCGAACTCTCGAACTGGAGTTTGTATGGGATGCTCATGGCACAGGCAGCAGGCTAACCAGCTGTGTCACAACTGAGTCAGTTTCATCATTACTAAGTTTCATTTATTTGAGAGGCAGAAAAGAGGAGCGAGCTCCCATCTGATGGGGCACGCCCCGAACAGCTGGAACTAGGCCAGCCCGGAGCCTGGCGCTGGGAGTCAAACCGAGGTACTCAGATATGGGCTGCGACTGTCGCGAATGCTAGGAGAGACGCCCGGCCGCCTTCGTGTTTAACCAGGCTTTGTGAGGTATGATTCATGTACGAAATGCACCCTTCTTAAAAAGTCTGACGAGTGTGCACAACTGTATCAGCAGCACAGCCAACAGCACAAGCAAACGGCTCACACTTCCGTCACACCGAGCTGCTCTCCGGTGCCCGCGCCTACACATCTGCCTTAGTGGAGTTCACACGGAGCAACACCGCCGCCTGCTGCTTCCCCGGGCGCGCCTCTGCGGTCCAGCCACGCGGTCGCCCTAGGCTGCCGCCGCTCAGCAGCTGCTGGGCACGTGGGTCCTCGCCCACTGCCGACACGTCTGCCGTCACATGTGCACAGCGCTCTGCGGCCACGTCTTTATCTCCTGGGAGAATCCCTAGTCACTGAATTTCAGGGTTTGACAGAGGCCCACGTTTAACTTCGTAGGAACTTGTCAAGGTGGCGCTCGGTGCTTGCCAGCTTCCACCTCGCATGAGATGCCGGCTGCCCCACGTCCACGCCGACGCCCACTCCTGTCGGTCTTTCTGCCCAGAGTATGTCTCGCGCATTTGACCCGTGCTCCATGACGACCACGATGCTGAGCCTCCTGTGCCCGCCCCCCCTCCCCCCCCCGTCTCTGAAAGGAGCCTGACAAATCACAAATGCTCCTGCCGTGGCCACACCCCTGCTCTGCCAGGCCTGCTGCGGGTCCCGGGAAGCGGACCTCACGCTTCCTCGACTGCGTAACACAGGCGACCTGAGCGAGTCACCTCAAGCACTCCACAGTAGTCTCCGGTATGGCGCTCAGTAACACAGGCGACCTGAGCAAGTCACGTCAAGCACTCCACAGTAGTCTCCGGTATGGCGCTCAGTAAGTGCCCAGCAGGAAGTTGCCGCAGCTGCCCCCCGTGACCGGTCCGCGTACCCCGATTCCCACCTTGCAGCCCTGTGTTTCACCTGCAATGGCCGACCACTGCGCCCCGTCCACACCTGCAGCCGCCACGCTCTGAGCTCCTGCTGGCTGACACCTTCACGGGCCTCTCCCGCTGCCTGCCCACAGGCCACCAGACACACCCACCGGGCAGCAGGCGGCTCCTCCCACGCGCCTGTCCACAGGCCACCAGACACACCCACCTGGCAGCAGGTGGCTCCTCCCACGTGCCTGCCCACAGGCCACCAGACACACCCACCGGGCAGCAGGCGGCTCCTCCCACGCGCCTGCCCACAGGCCACCAGACACACCCACCTGGCAGCAGGCAGCTTCCCTTCCTCTCCTGACCCTCCAGATGCTCCTCAGCACCTGGAAAGATGCAAAGACAACGGAAGAGCTGGGGAGGGCAGTGACCCCAGGCAAGACCCGGAGAGGCCGCGAGCCCACCTCCTGCCCCGCCCGGCTCTCCCCTCTCCACCCCTGCGACCTCACCCTGCCCTAAGGGCGGTACCGCTGGCCCCTGAGCCCTCCCTGGGGGCAGTGGGGTGGGCAGGAGGCCAGCGGTGTTGGAAGAAATCAGCGCACATGAGCCGGGGCTGGTGCCACAGGAGGTGAGGATGAGGTGACAGAAGGCACAGTGGCTCAGCAGGGCCCAGGCCACTGGGAGCGCAGGAGGGACTGAGAAGTGACAGGGCTGCGGGCCAGGGCGTGCCGCAGGGGAGCACCAGGGGGCTGGAGCGCTGCAGGGGAAGACCCAGGCAAGGGGCGGGGGCCCACTGGCCTCCCCACCCTCCCAGCAAGCACGCTCTGCACATTCATTGTCACCTCCCGACTGCGGGCAGCCCTGCCCAGTCACCACCCACGTGCCACCACCAGGTGACGGCCACAGCGCAACCCCCGCGCTCCTGGTGGGAGACCACCACGAAGCCGTGTCTGCCCCAGGCCAGCGCTGCCACCTGACCCTGCGCCCTGTCTCCCCTGTGGGGACACGGACAGGTGAAGCAAATTGAGCACTAGCAGGCTGACCCCAGGGCCCACCCGGGAATGAGGCACAGGGCGCCCCACAGGCAAGGGGTCCCCCTCCTCCTTCACTGACTCCAAGAGCAGCACCCACATGGGGCCAGCTAGGAGGTGGCGGCGTCTGTCCACTCTTCACTTAGCAAACACACATTGAGCCCTTGCAGATCCTGGAGCTGTAACAATGGGAAAAGCCAAAGTCCCGTCCTCGTGTCAAGATAGACAGGGATGTGCAATCCACCCAAAAGGGGCTACTAAGAGTGACAACCCCGGGGGCCAGGGGGTACAGGGTGCAAAGTCAGTGAGTAAGGACTTCCGGGGCAGAGCTCGGATGAAGGCTCACATGGAGCTGACCTTGTGGCCATTCCCAGGCAGCGGGGAGAGAGGTGGAGATCCCAATGTGGAAGGGCTGTGGCCCACGGCCCCGTGGCCGGCCCAGGGATAGAGGTGGAGATTCCGATGTGGAGGGGCTGTGGCCCACGGCCCCGTGGCCGGCCCAGGGAGAGAGGTGGAGATCCCGATGTGGAGGGGCTGTGGCCCACGGCCCCGTGGCCGGCCCAGGGAGAGAGGTGGAGATCCCGATGTGGAGGGGCTGTGGCCCATGGCCACATGGCCAGCCCAGGGAGGCCCTGGGGAGGAGTCTGGGAAGGAGCTACTGAAGAGGCTCCTTTCCATCACCTGGGTCGGCTCGGGAGCTGCTCTGGTCTCTGATCACCTGGGCAGGCTCTCAGGCCTCCGATGTCACACTGAGCTCCTGGCCGGCAGAACAGATGACCCACGGGAGGCCTCTCCACCCGAGGCTTCACTCAAGACCTGTCCCCCTGACCCTGCCTCCCACAGCCGACCACGGGCAGCTCGGCTCCACGAGCACTCGCTCGGAGCGGCGCATGCCTGTCACTGCGGGGGCCACGTGACCTGTCCCCCGGCACAGGGCCCAGAGATGGCCTCAGTCCACGCTTCAACCTTCTCCGTCCACCAGGGATGTACCCGACATGCCCAGTGCCCCTCCTCGGGGACTTGCTCCTTCTGCTTGACTTGCTGAAGAAAAACAAACAAGCAGGGTGCAGCAGCCCGCGGCGAGCTCCCAGAGCCAGGAGGAGGCGAGCGCCTCTGGCTTCAAGGAGCTCTGGCACGGGTGCCACGGGAGGGCTAGGCCAGGCCCCGGGCCCCACCCCACCCCACGTGTGCTACCAGCTGCCTGCTCTCAGAACTGCTCCCCTCCTCGTAGGCTCCTTTGCCCGGGACCTGGGAGGCGGAGACCGGCCCACGGGAGAGAGCCAGACGGCGACGTCAGCAAAGCCCGACAGCACCGGGCCCACCTCCACCAGGGCAGGAGCGGAGCGCCGCCAGGCCACCCTGCAGACGCCGCGCTCCCAGCTAACACGTGGGACGGTAAGCGTGTCCTGACGTCTCTAGTGTAAACCACACTCACGCTAGCAGTAAACGAGCCCCTGAGAATTGTAAATCATAAGTGACAGGTGGCTGACTGATGCTAACTTTAAAACGAGGAACCAGGTGCCGGGGTCACTGCTGACGCTCACAGGGTCAGGCCCCGGCTACCCGGGCAGTCTCATTGGTCCAGGCCGAGGGGCGCCCAGGGCCCCCTGGACAGCACTGCCCTGGGCAGCCAGGGTCCCCCACAAGCTCAGCGCGGCAGGGGCTCCACAGCCCCCGACTCCAGGTCAGCCTCACCTCCCAGCAGGAAACAGGCCGTGATGTAGACGGTCATCACCCGAGACCACTTGATTCCAGCAGGGCCCGAGACCTTCACTGCGGCCGCCCCACCTCATCCCAGCTTCCCTCCCGGGGCTCTGGGCTCCTCGTAGGAACGGCTGTCACTGGCTCTGCATTCCGCCAACTCCAAGGCGGGGGGCCCAGTCCCCAGTGCACCGGGAGAGGGGCCGGTCCTGGCACTCAGGCCTCGTGGCTGGTCCTCCCGGGAGGGCAGCCTCCACACACGCTTGGGCCTGCGTGCTTTCGACGGGCAGAGCCGGAGCCCCTCCAGGTGGAAGGCTTCCAACTGTGTCTTCCCCGCTCAGCCCGTCACCAGGCCTGCTCGGCCTTATCTGTGCACTGGCCGTTCACACACAAAGGTCGCAGAGCTGTCTGCCCGAGAGCTCACACGGAGCTGGGAGAACGGCTTCAGAGCACCCCCGGTGGGGTCTCCAGAGGACTTCCGACCACGAGAGCAGAGGTGAGGGCAGGCGAAGAGACGAGGGGCGCCCAGGGAGGCCCGGCAGGAGAGCAGGCGTGGGCCCACGGCCCGGACCCTCCCCTGGCTCCCCCAGCAGCACCGATGAGCACACCAGGACCCAGGTGCTGCTTTCCTGGAGCCCAGCAACCGGGCTCGCAGGCGAAGTGGCCGATTCAGGGCTGCGGCAGGGAGCAGAGCGTGAACCGGGTCGTCCTGTGGTGTCAGCAAACAGGCAAGCGTCAAAGACTGCTGGAGGCGCGTCCTAGGGCACGGGACAGGGCAGACATCAGCACTAGGGGGCACCAGTGAGTCCAGGCGCCATGAGCAGCAGCCTGCAAACAGCCCCCACAACCACCGACTAGTGGCGAAGGGGAAGCAGACGCCACGTAAGCCCAGGGAACAAATGGAGACAGCGACACCGTGCGCCTGCCGACTGGCCTCACCACGAACGCACAACGTGAACCACGGTGGGGTCACCCAGCATCATCCTACAGAGGAACCAGCCTGGCCGCTTCCAGGTCAAGCTGGACAAACACCAGGAGAGGCCAAGAGGCGCTTCCGGGTTAAAGAGGCGGACGGGACCCAACAGCCCAGTGCAGCGGTGACTCTGGAGCGAGAACAGAACCACGGACATGCACAGGTGACAGATGTGACAGACACCCGGGCAGGTCGCGGTGCACACAGGGCACCCGGCAACCGCAGGGGACACCACGCTGCAGCTGCTGACGTGGACAACTGTGCTGTGGCCTAGGAATGCAAGGTCCCTCACCAGAGCACACACACTGAAGTCCTGAGCTAAGAAGGCACAGTGGTTTAGGGCCGGCGCTGTGGCGTAGTGGGCAAAGCCACCGCCTGCGGTGCCAGCATCTCACATGGGCGCCAGTTTGAGTCCCGGCTGCTCCACTTCCGATCCAGCTCTCTGCTATGGCCTGGGAAAGCAGTAGAAGATGGCCCAAGGGTTTGGGCCCCTGCACCCACATGGGAAACCCGGAAGAAACTCCTGGCTCCTGGCTTTGGATCAGCGCGGCTCTGGCCGTTGCAGCCAGTTGGGGAGTGAACCAGTGAATGGAAGACCTCTCTCTCTCTCTCTCTCTCTCTGCCTCTCCTTCTCTCTGTGTGTAACTCTTTCAAATAAATTTAAAGCTTAAAAAAAAAGCACAATGGCTTCAACTTACCCTCAAATGATTCATAAAACAAGTGTGGCCATGGCTGTGTGTCTACTATCTACGTGCACATAATACAAAGCACATTACACACCTACATCAAGAGCAAACATATACAGAACATGACCAAATAAACAACTGGGGAATCCAACATGTGTGGATTACACATGCAAATCGGAAATAACATTAAAAATTTAACAAAAACAGTCTTAACTGCAGCAGTAGCTGTGAGCACATGCAGTGCCAGGCGCCATTCAAACGCTGTGTACACGTGGGCTCAGAGTCCTTACCCAGCTCCACAACACGGTGCTGCTGGGAAGGTGGCCACCGGCTCTGCGACGGGGGGGACCGAAGCACAGGAGCTGAAGCTACTGGCCCAGATACCCCAGCAGGAGATGCATAGCGCAGGTGACCTGCCAGTCCTGCATCTGTGCTGAACACAGGCTGAGCCAAGGCCAGGGAGGGGGCTCAGATGCAGCCCAGAGGACACGCCCTCCTTACACACAGTGACACAGAGGACACGCCCTCCTTACACAGTGAGACAGAGGACACGCCCTCCTTACACACAGTGACACAGAGGACACGCCCTCCTTACACACAGTGACAGAGGACACTCCCTCCTTACACACAGTGACAGAGGACACGCCCTCCTTACACACACAGTGAGACAGAGGACACGCCCTCCTTACACACACAGTGAGACAGAGGACACACCCTCCTTACACACAGTGACACAGAGGACACGCCCCCCTTACACACAGTGAGACAGAGAACACACCCTCCTTACACACAGTGACAGAGGACACGCCCTCCTTACACACACAGTGACAGAGGACACGCCTTCCTTACACACACAGTGAGAAACAGAGGACACGCCCTCCTTACACACAGTGAGAAACAGAGGACACGCCCTGCTTACACACACAGTGACAGAGGACATACCCTCTTTACACACAGTGAGACAGAGGACACACCCTCCTTACACACACAGTTGGACAGAGGACACGCCCTCACACACACAGTGACACACACACACAGTGGGGCCTTCCTGCTCACAACTCTCAGGGGCCCCGCCCCGTATCACCTCAGATGGGACACAGCAGGCAGCTTTCAGGGATGCAGAAGGTCAGGGGTCAGTGCCTCAGGGTTAGGGATCTCACGAGGACCCCTCCCCTCTCAGCTCCACACTGTTTCTACAAAACTCTCTTCTCTGCCCACAAACCCCTTATGCTTGTCAGGTTTGTGGTCCTGACCTGATGAGGGGGCAGGTGTCTTAGTGGAGAGTGTGGGCCCAAGGACAGAGCTGGGGAGGCGGGCTGGAAGCTGGTAGCCCCAGGACCGGGGGGGGGGGGAGGGCCACCAGGTGCACCTGGTGATCAGGAGCGTGGGAGCCAGGCCCAGCCACAGCAGCCCCTGCAGGAGCGGGCCCGGGGGAGGGGCCGCGGGGTCCGTTCCCCACCTCACGCAGCAGGATCAGAGCCGGGGGCTGAGCACCCGGGAGGAGCCCGGGGCCGGGTCTGTCTAGTCTGGCAAGGAAAGGGGCGTGAGAGGAGACGCTGACGTCAGGATTCAGAACGGAGTGGACCCTGCCATCAGTCCCTGCCAAGGCCTGTCACAAGGCAGCTGTGGCTCACACCTGCTTATCAGCAGCGGGGTGTGGAGAGGGTGTCTCGGATGGGAGATAGGGCCGAGACAGGGCTGTCCACACGGCCCTGCTCTGCCTCCCTCATTCACACCTCCTCAGAGGCCCTCCGGCCCGTCCCACCGTGCTTCTCCCCAAGGATCACTTGGCCTGGACAGTCAGAAGACACCAGCCAGGGAGGGCCTGAGACTGCCCAGGAGTAAGGAGATGCCACTTACCACGAGTTGCATAAGGACACAAGAGCCAGGGCCAGAACACTCGGGGTCCGAGACGCAGTCTGGGCCGGAGAGCAGGGTCCCGAAGGCCAGAGCACGCAGGGGGCGGGGGTGGGGGGCAGTGCCAGTCAACTCGAGTTTGAGCCTTGTGCAGGAGAGGGTGCAGTCACCTCACTGTGCCGGGCTCCACACCCCCTGGACAAGCCCCCAGGCCAAGACTCTCCATTCTGCCCCCACAGGGGGTCTCCCCACTTGTGTCTGAATGGCAGTGGCAGTAGGGTGTGGACAGGGAGGGGACACAATGGCGGGTCAGGGCCTCCCTGTCTGTAAAGCAGGTAGGCCTCCGAAGTGCTGGGGAGCCTGAGCGCAATCCAGGTCACTGACAGCCAGTGTCCCCACCCACAGGGGACACCTGGGCAGTCCTCACAGGCAGGACATGTCATGTCGTGCCTGCAGAGTAACTGGGGCTGGAGGGGGAAGAGAGATGATCCCGATGACGGGGGGGGGGGCTTCACCCCTGCACCCACAGGAGGACCTCGCCTTAGCTCTGGCGCCTCAGGACCAGACACAAAGGCCCCTGCCCCACACTCCACCAGGGCGGGCTGCCTCCCCTCCCCAGACACCAGCGCTCGCCACTGGGGGTCACGGGAGACATTGGCTGCCCAGGCAGAGCCAGGTCCTGTCCCACAGGTGCCACTGACTCGCTGGCTAACTCCAGCACCCCGTGGGCCCCTCAAGAGGAGACGCTCTCAGGGTGTCTCCCTCCAGGAAGCCGGCAGGCCACTGCAGCGATGCGTAAGGCAGTAATATTCACCGTAAGACAAGTCGTAAGGCAAGGGAGCCTGCCCACAGCCACCCGAGACGCGGCAGGTCTCCTCAGCGAGCGGAACCTACCGGAGTGACGGCTCCAGGAGCTGGGCTGGGAGAGTGCCCTGCGCGCCACGAAACAAGACGAGGTCCAAGGGCTGGCACCACACGGCTTGCAGAGCCTGAGGGCTGGGGAAGAGACCCAACTGCTTCTCACCGGCTCCACGGCTCAGCACCGCACTGAGCCCAGGCCAGGCCATGACCTTCATTCATCACCAACGAGCATTCTCAGGAGTTCACGGGAACTGGCCTCCATGTCCCAGGAGCTTACCAAACCACACACATTTTTTTAATAGACATATGACTTTAAAAAAAAAAAATTGTTTTCTTGAGAGGTAGTTACAGAGGGAGAGATAGAGGGAGAGAGACAGAGAGGTCTTCCAACTGCTGGTTCATCCTCAGATGACCACAGTGTCCAGAGCTGGGCTGACTCAAAGCCAGGAGGCAGGAGCTCCTTTCAGCTCTCCCATGTGGGCAACCCTCGCTGCTTTCCCAGGCCATAGCAGAGAGCTGGATAGGAAGTGGAGCAGCCAGGACTTGAGCCGGCGCCCATAAGCTTCGCAGGAGGAAGCTTAACCTACTACGCCACAGCGCCGGGCCAGCCCTGCACACGTTCTTAATCAGCCCTCAGCCAGGTCCTTCCGGTCCTCCCCCAAAGGAGAAACCTGACTCAGAAGGCTGCACTGGGAGCCGGCGCTGTGGCATAGCGGTGAACTACCGCCTACAGTGCCAGCATCCCTTGTGGGTGCTGGTTTGAGTCCAGGCTGCTCCACTTCTGATCTGGCTCCCTGCTAACACTCCTGGGAAGTCAGCTGAAGATGGTCCAGGTCCTTGGGCCCCTGCACCCATATGGGAGACGGAGGGAAGCTCCTGGCTCCAGCCTGGCCCAGCCCCAGCCATGTGGCCATTTGGGGCGTGAACCAGAGGATGGAAGACTTTGATCCCTCTCTGCCACTCCCCAAATCTGACTTTCAAATAAGTGAATAAATCTTTAAAAATCAAAGGCTGCAGCCAGCTGACGAAGGCTGCCCTGCTGGCAGGTGGCAAAGACAGGGACCACGCACACCTCCCACTCCGCCAGTGTCTGCAGTGTCACCCAGCCACGCCAAGGGGGCCCCAGGTGGCAGACAAGACGGGGACCACGCACACCTCCCACTCTGCCAAGACGGGGACCACGCACACCTCCCACCCTGCCAGTGTCTGCAGTGTCACCCAGCCACGCCAGGGGGGCCCAGGTGGCAGAGCCACTCACAGGCACTGTGATGGAGACCCATTTCTGCACCGTGCAATCAATTAAGTACCTTCTCTCCCAAGAACCAGACAAACTTATTAGGAAATACCAGGACACAGCAGCCATGGAACTTACAGGTGAGGCAGGCGGCCATGTAACTTGGCTGTGTCCCCAAAGGGGTCTTCACTGGCTCTGTCTCCGTAAGCAGTTTTCACACACACTCTGAAAAGCCTGCTTATCCAATCTGTGACCTCACAGCTGGGAGGCACGGTGATCGTATCAGCTGGCCAAATCAGGGTCACCAAGAATGTGAACACGCCTGAAGACGGGGACACTACACTGACGGTATCTTAACAGTTGGGCACACGTAAAAACCCAAATTCGTGTGCCCAAAATTGACTATGTAAGTACACCACAGGGAACTGGCCTGTGAAGAAACCTGGAGCCGTTAGCTGGAGTTGAGTTGCACATGGATCAGTGGTGTGGTGAGAAGAGTGGTGGGTCCCTAAGAAATGCGGCCCAGCCCCCACCTCAGTTCAGCACCGCATCCCACATGCTCCGCCCCGAAGGGATGCTGCACCTCGAGAGCACGAGGAACCGTGACGGCGAAGGGCCTAGGACCCAGAGCTCCATGTGTGACGGGAGGCGCGACGCTGCCACGCGCTTCCTATCAAGCAGGGAAGCTCTGCACAGCCTGGATGGGCTCTGGGGCCTGCCACTGACGGGCAGTTTCAGCTTGTCTGAGGCTCCGCTCCCCAGGAAGCTAGGGACCAGGGCCCCAAGGGGATGGGAGAAAGCTCTCCTTCAGAGGTGCTCAGCGCAGACCCCTCCCTGCCGCTGTCTAGGGAAAGGGCGGCACGAGACGGCAGAGGTACCGAGGGACACCCCGCTCCACATCTCGGCTAACACAGTCACCAGTGTCACCTGCCTAAAAACAGGTCCCACGGGTGTGGCTGGGGAGAGATTTCGGCGTACCGTGGTGAATTTTAACAGGGACTGTCAACTAGATGATAGTGAATTCTTGGCAATGTTCTTAGATTTGAGATTCTAGAAATACAGGGGATGTCCTTCTTTTAGCAGCACAAGCCCAAGTATTGACAAGTGAAGTGCCATCCCTGTAACTTTATTCTTAACAAAAATTACTTTTAAGAATAAAAATAAACTACAAATGAGACGATCAGCATACTGGGTGAGGGGGCAATCATTCTCCTTCTCAACTTTCTGTAGGCTGGAAGTTTTCCACAACAAAGCTGGAGGGAACATTTGGCTACTAGGCTATTCTGAGGTGAGCCCACCGCGCAGTCCTCTGCAGGAGCTGACTTCTGTGCTCCCTCCAGCCCGGGAGCTTGGCAGGCTGGCTGAAGCCCACCCTGGGCGGGGGACGTGAGGACACAGCACCCTCTAGAGGCACCACGTGCACACACACCCTGGCAAGCCACCTGGCAAGGAACCAGTGCCCCACAACTCCACTGCCCCAAATTATCTGGGGCCCGGTCAGACCCTGCCCAGCCCACTCTGAGGACTGGTCTCTCAAGGCAGAGTGGACTAGGAAATGGAACACCGGATTTCTGACGGCCAGTCTCCAAGATGGCTGACATCAGAGGCTGGGCAACGAGGCAGACAGGTGCAGACCCCACGGTCAAGGAGAGGCAGCCCTCTGCAGGACCGTGCAGGTGGCACCCAGGAGAAGGTGTGAGGGTGTGCAGGGAGCAGAGCAGACCCCGGGCACAGACAGGGTCAAGGATGGGTCCCCAACCAGAGTCTGTGATCCACAACGCCAGTGTCCCAAGGATGAGTGACATGACAAGCACAGGGCCGCAGGACAGACTCACACAGGGCGCTAATCCAATTCCTGGGGGGACGCAGGTTTTCAGTCATCTGAAGGTCCAGATGGAGGTCACACCCCACCCTCTGACCTTCGAACACACGGCACTGGCCAACATCCTCAATGCGGGGACTGAAGAGCTAGTCTCACAACAAAGACGTCCCTGGGGTGACGTCCTTCCCCATGGCCGAGCCCACCCACACCGGCAGCTCCCCGTGCTGCCCGTCCCCTGGACCAGGACTCTGAGAACCTGCCTGGGCCCCGGGAAGGGCGCAGCCTGGTCGGGTCTGGGTGGTGATGAGGCGCTTCTGAGGCCCGGGCTCTGCTGCAAGGGCCGAGCCTAATGCCCGGGGACTGCACACTGTGCTCCTCCCACTCTGCACAGAGCTCACCCTCGGCTTCCCACGACCACCGCCAGTGCCACAGGGGGAGGTGCTGAGGCCTGGGGGGAGCCACCCTCACCCCTGGGGTGGCCCCAAGCCAACTGGGGTCACTGGTCGGCCAGCTTCTGAACAAGTCCACTCGCCCGTCCCCAGAGCTCCAGAAGGCACAGGAAGCCGCCTGGCAGGGCTGGGGCTGGGCCCCACCCTGACCGGAGCACACAGTGCCAGCCAGGCTTCCGGGGGTGCCAGGCCAGCAGAGCCCTGCCCCCACCCCCACCCCCCCAGCTCCCTGGGCTACACTGTACAGCTCTTCTATACCAAGCAGCAGACACCAGGAGCGAAGCACACAGCACCTCGCTCCTTCTGAGTCGAGTGGGGCAGCGGGTGAAACTGCCACTGACATCCCATATCAGAGTGCAGGGCCAAGTTCCAGGAGCTCCACTTCCACCCAGCCCCCTGCTAACGCACCTGGGAGGGCAGCAGAGGACGGCCCACGTGCTCGGGCCCTGCCCCCACGTGGGGACCTGGAAGAAGCTCCTGGACCCTGGCTTGGCCTGGCCCAGCCCTGGCTGTCGCAGCCATCTGGGGAGTGAACCAGCCGAGGGACGATCCCTCCTCCAACCCCCCATCCCGGGGCTCTGCCTTTCAAATGAAGAAACACGGTCCAGGCCACATGTGGACATTGCTGACGCCCGCCAGTGTTTGCCCTGCACCACGCAGAAGATAAAACTCCCAGTAGCAAGCAAGTGACAGCACCGGGAACGACACCCATTCTGCCTCTTTAACAAACAGCAGTTGGGGGTGGTCAGAACAGCCAGCAGCCACCCTCTGGGGGTGGCTCTAACGCAGAGGGAGATCCAGGCTCCACGGAACGATTACACTGATCTGGGGGCCCCTAAAGGGCTGCGGCATCGCCGCGGAGCAGCCCCCTCTCCGTATCACCAGCTCTTGACTCCGTTTCCCCACAACCAAGCAGCTTTCACTGGAGATAAAAACCCAAGGCACGTAAGTGACTCGAAACCAAGACTGCCCAGCCCCCGGGGGAGAAGCATGGGAACCCCCCCCCCCAGGCTGCGGGGCAGGGAGGAGACCCGGGCTCACCTCGCAGCTGGTGCCCACGACCCGCCAGTCCTCTACGCTCCTACAGAAGCACCTCTCCGCTGAGCAGAGTATCAGATGTTTTGGTCACAGTGACATTTTGGCTCCACACCCTGGGAAGAGAAGGACTGGCACCAGCAAACGGGGAACCGTGCTACAGCGGCCACTGTGTGCTGTTCTCTGCCCAAGAGCAGAACAGGGCCGTCATTATCCTCCGTACCCCACAGGCTTGGACTTTGTGAGAAGGGAACGTGCAAGCACTGCAAACACTGTTCCCGTGACACTGTGAAGACATCAGTGGTACAGCCGACTTCGACAGGCTCTCGTGCCCCAAAGCCATCTTACTGCCCAGACTGCTGCAGAGCAAGAACGAACTCTGCGTGAACCCAGGTTCAGAGACCGGGCCCAGAACGGGCACCCCTCCCACAGCATGCCGACTGCCTGCCCTCTGCCCAGAGCCCCCCTGGCCTAGCCACAGGAGGAGCCCAGCGGGAGGCGAGGCCGGGCGGGGCGTCTGGGCAGACCCCTGGCAGGTTTCCTGATCCTGACAACAAGCCGCTCACCGGGGAAGCGAGGAACACAGATGCGGCCCCACGCGGTGGCCAGAGGAGCCGCATCCCCAGGCAAGCAGGGCCCTCGGAGCCCTCAAAGCGCCGCCCCCCCCAATTCCGAAGGCCTGCTCCACCCCAGCGGGCCCTCCCCTAGCCCCGCGCGCCTCACACTTCGCGGGTGACTTCTCGGGAAAGGAAACCTCGGACCCCATACGAAACTCAGTCTCGGTTTACTCAGCTCAAGTGAGGACAGGGATTTATCTCTGTGTGATAATATGAGATAATTATGTGAGATAACACAGCAGCACCCACAGGGAGCCGAGGACGCACTAAGTAGAAACTGCTGCCGCTGACTGAGCGAGGAGCAACGGCAGGTTCCTGAGAGGAGAAGCAAGAGACACAGACACAGTACACGTGGGCCAGATACCGCACAGGGCACTCGCGCAAGCCATCCCCAGGGCCAACTCAGGTCCAGGGCAAGAACAACAGCACATGCTGACTTCCAAGGCTGAGCAGACACACCAAAGACGACGTCTGACTCGGAGGAACACTGTAGACAGCGCCTCCCAGCCGAGCTGCCCGGGAGACACAGCCGCAGGCGTCGGGGGACACAGCCCTCGGGCGGGTTACCGTGGCGTGAAACCAGCCTCCATCCTGCAGGCCTAAGGGCTTCCTTGATACTTAGCTCCCAGGTCAAATAGAATACAGAGAGAGCTGTCGACCTCTCATCTCGGGGGAGGTCTGAGGTCTGAAAGCCGGGAGCCCGTCACTTCTCACGGCAGAGCCGCCGGGATGCGTCAGCCTGCTCCCTTCCGGCTGACCCCCACATCTTGAGATCAGAACTAGGAAGGCTTTCTCGTCTGGCTTCCCGCCTGCTCCTCAGCTTTGAGTTCTTCTAGCTTCTTCTCGTAACGACTCAGGAAGTAATCATCGGGTTCAACCCCGGCGCGCTTCAAGTTTTCCATGACCTTCTCCAGTCTGCGCACCGAGCGGGCTCCCTCAATCTTCCTCGTGCTCAGGTACAGAGTGAACTCCTGGAAATCCAGGAGCTTACAAGTATCCACGGAGCAGATGTCCCGGACACCGGCAGTCCTGTCCAAACGAGGGAAAAACACCAGTCCCGACAGCCTCTCCAGCTCCTGGAGGTTCACCTGGAAGTCGGGCAACTGCGGCTGGAAGCCAATGGCTTCATTGGGCACCACGAAGGCCCCCAGGGCCAGAGGCTCTGTGGATCCTGCACTTCTGCGAGCCAGGATCACCTTGTACAGGTGTGAAGGGACTGCCACGTTGTCTTCACCAATCACCTAAAAACAAAGCAGCCATGAGTCAGGACTTTCCCAGAAAGACTTATTAGATGCATTTCAGAGCTACCCCACCCATCCCAGTGAACTTAAGTTCAGGAATAAGATAATAAACCGCAATGGAGAGCCACAGAGAAGGGGAGTGTGCACAGGTCAACTCTGACCAGCCTGCAGCGGTGCCATCCTAGGGGCAGGTATTGGCCGCAGCAGCTAAGCTTCCCCTGAGACGCCCGCATCCCTCACCAGCGTGCCTGGGTTCAAGTCCCGGCTCCTCTGCTTCCGCTAACGTGCATCCTGGAAGGCAGCAGGAGCTGGCTCAAGAGCTGGCGTCCCTGCCCGCCATGGGAATCTGCATGGCGTTCCTGGCCCCAACTGTTGTGGGCATTTGAGGAGTGAACCAGTGGGTGCACAATCTCTGCCTCTGCCTTTCAAATGAATTAATAAATAAAAACTTTAAAAAGTAACACTGCCACCCCAAAGAGCAAGGTGGCCACCTGTGTTCTGCCGCAGGACGGAGCGCCCTGAGCAAGCCCTGGGTGTCCTCTCCTGGTCAGCTCACAGTCAGAACGGCTGGAACTCCACACAAAGGCCAAGGCTGCTACCTGGGCTCTCCCAGCTCTAGAAATAAAAATATGGCCTTAGTTCATCAAATTAACTAGGGAACTCAACAGCCTTTAGATAAGCCAGACGACACACCAACATTATGAACTCCAGCGTCGTGCCCACTGTGGCCCATTTCTCAAATTAGGTAAATATAAACGCTGCTCGCTCAGAGTTCGCACACGATTGGGCCTGCTCTCAAACACACACTTTGTGAATGATGTCAAATCAAACACTGGAATGGCAGCCACACACAAGTGGGCGGAGCCAGCATCAGCCTAAAGACAATGTAGCAGCCTGTGAAGGCTGCCTGCATTAACGAACTCATACCACCCAACTTAAAATCTCCTTCCAGCTGGCGCAGAAGCCTTATCTGTCTTCTAAAGAAAGAAAAACGGAGCGTCCACGTGCTCCCTGGTCCCCAGCAGAACAACATCTAACTGAAACACTCCATGTGTCACTGCTGCTTCCAGGCCCTCCCTTGGAAAGAGCAGGCTGTCCTTCCTGACCACAGCTCTGCCAGTGCAGGATTCCCAGCTGGGAGACCCGACGAGGCAGACGGATGAGCGTGGCAAAGGAACCCCCACCTAGCTGGCACGCAGCCTGGGAGCTCCCCAGCACCTGCCGTCTGTGGTGCACGGAGGTCCCACTGCCAAGACCAAGGACGAGGCTGCAGAGGCTGTCACAGGCATGGTTCTGCAGCCGCTGGCTCCACAGCTACTCAGAGATGGAGCGGGTGCTGTGGCACAGCGGGTACCTGCAGCCCAGCAGGAGGAGTGCGATTCAAGCCCTAGCTCCTCTACTTCCATCCAATTTCCTACTAACGTGCCTGGAGGACACAACGGCCCAAGCACATCACACACAAGAGAGCTGGATGGAGCCTGCAGCCCCTGGCTTTGGCCAGGCCCAGTCCTGGCACTGAAGACATCTGGGGAGTGAACCTGCAGATTACAGATCTCCCTTTTTTCTGTCCCTCCTTCTCAGTCACTCTGCCTTCCAAATGAATAAACTTTAAAATCAATAAAGCTGCTGAAAGTGGTGGTCCGGGTGCAGTCACAGTCAAGTCTATGACATATAATCTACAGATGCAAAATCCCCTTTGCCACCCCCACAAGTCATTTATGCATCTAGGAAAATAAGCATGCTCTTTAAGGTAAACCCTTGGAAGCCCACAGTTCACCCACAGATCACTGACAGATGCTAATTCACCAATGCGACTCTGGGCTCACGCCTGGTGCTACTGGGAATACATAGCTGCACAAGCTGCAGTCCGCGT
>CM027407.1:154532462-154543367 GCA_015711505.1 Sylvilagus bachmani | reverse complement strand
GCCTCTGCTGGGGGCTCACCACCAGGGGTAGGGGTGGGGGGCTCACTGCAGCAGTCCACGTGCAGGTGCCTCTGCTGGGGGCTCACCACCAGGGGTAGGGGTGGGGGGCTCACTGCAGCAGTCCACGTGCAGGTGCCTCTGCTGGGGACTCACCACCGGGGATGGGGGTGGGGGACTCACTGCAGGCACAAACAACAGCACTGGGCAGGTGGGGGCTGGGGATCCCACTAGGGAGACGGCTGCACACAGAAGTGGAGCCAGGCACTGGCTGGGGAGCCAACAGTTGGGAAAATTCTCGGCGCCACCTGGTGGACCCTTCCCATCACTGCGGCACAGACACAGACACCAGCTTTAAGGAGCCTTGGGCACCGTTCACTTGCTGCTTCTCCCTCTTCGGGACTCCCTGTCTACAAACAAAAGGCAATTTTTAAAAAGATTGGACATTCCCATTTGCTACCAATGCACGCTTCTAAGAAGGTCTGCTAAATTCCAGGCAACATTAAATTTGACATTTGAGGCTCCACAGCCTTACCATTCCCACAGGTCCTTAAAAAACAGAGGACTTCCAGGGCCGGCGCTGTGCCGCACTAGGTTAATCCTCCGCCTGCGGCACCAGCATCCCATGTGGGCGCCGGTTCCAGTCCTGGCTGCTCCCCTTCCAGGCCAGCTCTCTGCTGTGGCCTAGGAGTGCAGTGGAGGATGGCCCAACTGCTTGGGCCCCTGCACCCACGTGGGAGACCAGGAAGAAGCTCCTGGCTTCGGATTGGCGCAGCTCAGGCCGTTGCGGCCATTTGGGGAGTGAACCAGCAGAAGGACGACCTTTCTCTCTGTCTCTCTCTCAATCTGTAACTCTACCTCTCAAATAAATAAATAAAATCTAAAAAAAAAAAAAAATAGAGGAATCCCATCACCACTTTTGAGAAACCAAATAGATACAGAAATCCCCACTAGGAACCACAAGGTGTGACTCTTCCACCCATGATCTCACAGTAGCTCAAATGGGCAAAGTACTATCTCCAGAAATAAAATGAAAACCTAGGCGCTCACCACCTCACTCCCAAGGAGCAAACGTCTTTTCTGTCTAAAAGCCAGTAACAGTTCTATCTGGAAATTCAAAAAACCAACTGCTTCTTCCTTGAGTTTAAGATAAACTTTACGAAATGCAATCTTACAGTGTGTTAGGGCTGTATTCTTTGTAGGTACTCATTTTTTAAAGACTATTTGAGAGGCAGAGTTACACAGAGAGAGACAGAGAGGAGTGGGAGAGACAGAAAGGTCTTCCATCTACCGGTTCACTCCCCAGATGGCCTCAACCACTGGAGATGGGCGGGTCTGAAGCCAGGAGCAGGGGCCCCAGCACTTGTCCATCTTCTACTGCATTTCCAGGCCACAGCAGAGAGCTGGGTCACAACAGGAGTGGCCAGGACCCGAACTGGCGCCCACATGGGATGCTGGTCCCAGAGGCAGAGCCTTAGCTCACTACACCGCCGTGCCGGCCCCTGTTTTATAGGTCTCCAAGCGGCACAATAAGTTTCTCTCATGTTTGAGAAAACTGGAGGACTTCCAGAAAATGTGTGTAGACGCTACCCAGGAACTGAAGCAGAGTGACTGGTTCAGGGGACTGCAGCCCAGAGACGTGGCCGCGTTACCTCCACTCACCCGCTGCTTGCGTGTTCCCTCACTTACGAGGAGGTAACACCACCTCTCTGCCCAACCCACAGACGTCTATGAAGGTACAGTGACATGTCAGTTACAGGAAGAAAGCACGTAAAAGGTATTTTTATAGTGAGTGTCATTCAAAGACAGGGATTCGGCTGCCTACAACACAGACATTCCGTGTGGGCGCTGGTTCAAGTCTGGCTGCTCAGCCTCCAGCCCAGCTCCCTGTTAATGCGCCTGGGAAAGCAATGGAAGATGGCCCAAGTATTAGGTCCCTGCCACTCATGGGGGAGATCCAGATAAACTTCCAGGCTCCTGGCTTTGGCATGGCCATTTGGGGAGTGAACCAGTGGATGAAAGATCTCGCTGTAGCTCTGCCTTTCAAATAAATAAATAAGCCTTTAAAAATAAAAAAAAATGGGTCGGCGCCGCAGCTCACTAGGCTAATCCTCTGCCTTGCGACGCCGGCACACCAGGTTCTAGTCCCAGTTGGGGCACCGGATTCTGTTCCAGTTGCTCCTCTTCCAGGCCAGCTCTCTGCTGTGGCCCGGGAGTGCAGTGGAGGATGGCCCAAGTCCTTGGGCCCTGCACCCCATGGAGACCAGGAGAAGCACCTGGCTCCTGCCATCGGATGAGCGCGGTGCGCCGGCTGCAGCGTGCCAGCCGCGGCGGCCATTGGAGGGTGAACCAACAGCAAAGGAAGACCTTTCTCTCTCTCTGTCTCTCTCTCTCACTGTCCACTCTGCCTGTCAAAAAATAAATAAATAAATAAATAAATAAATAAAAAGGAATTAAAAATTGACCCATTATCACGTCATGCCTCAAGATCGCCTCCCCCTTTAGGGCTGCGCGGTAGAGCTGGAGCGGCTGCGCACACGGGGACACAGGTGCTGGCGGCTGCAGCACTGCCAGCAGCAGCTGTGAACCGAGGTCTCCCAGCCAGGATCTTCAGTCTGTCTCCCTAGTCTAATCCGTCTCTTCTTGAAACCGTGCACACGAGAAAGCACAGGGAGACCTCAGCTGTGCTAGAGGGGGTTCTGATCGGAGCTGTCAGATAACTCGCTTCTGATAAAGTCACTGCCACCCCTCTTCCCCCAGGCTCACGTCCACTCAGCCCCACAGTGCTGTGATTCCCTCCCGCAGGTTCCAGCAGACATCTCTGCCTGGCTGCAGGATCCTCCTCTTGGCCCACTTTCTGTTCCTATTTTTGCATGCTGGCAGATATCAGCCAACTGCTCTCCATCCACATCGTCTGCATATCTACCTGGGCCTGCAGCCTTGTATACTGAGAGCCCAGCAATCCCTTTACTGTACAGTTTCGAGGGCCTCAAAGCACAAGCCACGAATGACTGGCAGTTGTCACAAAAGTCAGTCAAACCCCGATCTGGCTCTCCTCCTGGAGAAATCACTGGTTGTTCTGGCTTGGACTGGCCCCCCTGCGCCTCCATTTCTTATCTGGACAGGGACAGCACGGCAGCGAGGACTGAGACGGCGCGGTGACTCCCAGATGGACAGACGGACGGGATCCACAGCCACCAACACAGGCACGCGCACTGCCACCATCAGAACACACAACAGTGGAATTCAAGATGCTGATTTCAGTGCAAAAAAAAAAATTCTACAATCTACGTACAAAAAGGATCTTTAAAACAGTCCTGGAAATGTCTATGATGAAAAATCTACGTGTGGACTTCAAATCTTTTTTAAGCAAAATAAACCTATCTTTTAATTCCATTTCTCCATGTACCCTTATGTATGCTTTACTGTCTGAAAAAAAAACCAAATACGCCATTTTCACTGGGTCTGTTCCCCTGCCATAAGGTCACAAGCAGCACACACTAAGTGGTGATCTAGGGAAACAGCACTGCCACACAGAACTGCAGGGCTTTCCCTGGGGAACAGGAATGCACCGTGCACACTGCTCCCTGAGAGAACAGGCTGATCTCCAGGGCTGGGCAACGCTGCGTCCCCTCTCCAGCCCCACCCACAGCCGCCGTGCCGGGTGGCAGCCTCGCGTCCGTGGCTGCGCGTGCCAGGTAGCAGCCTCGCGTCTGTGGCTGCGCGTGCAGGTTGTGCCAGCAGGACCCCACCTCCCTTCTGCTTCTTCCCTGGACGAACACCCGGCCTGAGCTCCGCAGCAAACACTTAGCTCATACCTCCCACCCAGGCCAGCTCAGCCTCCCAGAGCTGCTTCCTGTACCAAATTCCTACGAGTTTATGTGTGTGCATACATAAACAATTGGGGGCCCAGTTCCTAAAATGATGAGAATTTCAATTTTTCCAATTCAACTGTTAACAATCACATTTGGCTTTCATACACTTCAGATTTTCAGGCTGGAACCAGTGCTGGAGGTTAAGCTGCCAGCTGTGACCCAGGCATCCCATGAGCGCGGCTTCCAGTCCCAGCTGCTCCACGTCCATCCCAGCTCCCTGCTAATGACCTGGGGAAGCAGTGGAAGGTGTCCGAGTGCCAGGGCCTCGCACCCATGTGGGAGTTCTGGACTCCTGGCTGGGGCTGGCCCAGCCTAGATCATCGCTGCCATTTAGGGAGTCGACCAGCAGAGGGAGGACCCCTCTCTCTCCTCTCTGTAACTCTGCCTTTCAAATAAAGAAATCCTTAAAAAAACAAAAAAAAAAGTTTTAGGTTTAATACTCAACCTGAAATTGTTTAATTTTAGAAAAATGAAAAATTTAATAAAAGCTCTATTACCACAGAGAAATTTTAGGGAAAAACACAGGGACTGGCACTGTGGTAATGGGGTAAGCCACCACCTGTGATGCCAGCATCCCACACCGGAGCACTGATTCCAGTCCCAGCTGCTCCACGTCCAACCCAGCTCCCTGCTAAGGGCCTGGGGAAGCAGCAGAGGTGGCCCAGGTATGTGCCCACGTGCAAGACCCAGACGAAGCTCCTAGCTCCTAACCCGCCCCGACAGTTGAGGCCACTGGGAAAGTAAACCAGCAGATGGAAGATCTCTCCCTCCTCTCTCCCTGTAACTCTGCCTTTCAAATAAATTAAAGCTTTAAAAATAAACAAGCATATAAAAGTAGATGTCACTTTGAAATGCTCCTAAGAAAGAAAAAACTCTGTGGCCTCTCCATGAGTATGGACTCCACTTACAGCCTGAGCTCACCTGTCTGTTCTCCCAGTCACTGCAGGCTACACATCCCTTCTCACGAAACACAGGAACACTGAACATGGAGCGCACACTCCTGACAGCGGCCCCCGAAGGCCATAGGATTAGCACTAGGGCTCTCTCCACCCGCTAGGAAAGGCTAAAAGTAAATGTGGTGAACTCACACAAGCAGAACAGGCGCTCGAGAAAAAACCTGTCACCAGATCTTGGGTTCTAATATCAGGTCCCACTAGAAGGAGGGAGAAGGCTGGTGCAAGTCTGTCCAAGACGAGCCTGGAACACAGCCTTCGACAGGAAACCATAAATACTTAAAGAAAAGAAAGCCGAGATGCACCAGAGGACACAGGAGACAACCGGAAGCGGTTCCCACCGCCAAATCTGAGGCGATCCGAGCATCAGAATGAGCCACCATAGTAAACTGATTCAGACTCCGCGAGTTCACAGGGAGAACAAGGTGGAAGGGGAAGGTCTAACAGTGGAATCTCAACTAACGAATTCAGGACTGAGAGTCAGGAAGTTGGGCTGGCACTGCGCTGCCGCGGTTAAGCCGCCACCTATGACAGCGTCCCATACAGGAGCACCTGCTCAAGTCCCAGCTGCTGCACCTCCAATCGCGCTCCTTGCTAACGCACCTGGGATGCAGCGGAAGACGGCTCAAGTACTTGCGTCCCTGCACCCATGTGGGAGACCTACTGGAGCTCTTTTGGCCATTTGGGGAGTGAACGAGCAGACGGAAGATCTCTCTCTCTCTCTCCCTGTCAATCTGCCTTTTAAATAACATCTTAAAAAAAAAAAAAGAAGAAGAAAAGAAAAGAAAAGAAAGCATTCTTCAGTAACTATCATAGTAATACCTAATTCAAGCAAGAATCATCAATGGATGCTACAACTGCTGGGAGGAAGTACCAAGAGGAAAGAGTGCGTACGTGGTCTTAAAGGATTTCTGCAAATCATCTATTAATTTCAAGGAGGAAATGGTGAAGAAACCGGCAGACACAGCTTACCAAAGTAATGAAAATTAGTATCAATAAGAGAACTGACGTGTTGCTCCTGACAACACACTTTTCCCAAAACACAGCTGAGCACAGGGAAACAACCAACCCCAAAGTCAAGGGCACACTGCAGAACAACGGGATCATCCTGTCCAGACCTCAGTGGCGGGGCGGCGCTGAGGCACAGCGGGTTAAGATGCCATTGTTATGCCAGCATTCCACACGAGCACCAGTCTGAGTCCTGCCCCACGTCCATCCAGCTCCCTGCTAGTGTTGTCTGGGAAAGCAGCAGAAGACGGTGCAAGTGTTTGGGCCCCTGCACCCATGTGGGAGACCCAGGGCGGGTACCGGGCTCCTGGCCTCAGCCTGGCCCAGCCTTGGCTGTTGCAACCATTTGGGGAATGAACTGGTAGACGGAAGACTGAGCTCTCTCTTTCTGTCTCTTTATCTCTGTAACTCTGCCTTTCAAATTAAAAAACAAACAAACAAAAAGTCTTTAAAAAAAAAAAGTCAATGTTGGCCGGCACCACAGCTCACTTGGCTAATCCTCTGCCTGCGGCGCCGGCACACTGGGTTCTAGTCCTGATCAGGGCGCCAGATTCTGTCCCGGTTGCTCCTCTTGCAGTCCAGCTCTCTGCTATGGCCCGGGAGTGCAGTGGAGGATGGCCCAAGTGCTTGGGCCCTGCACCCCATGGGAGACCAGGAGGCTTCGGATCAGCACAGAGCACCAGCCGTAGTGGCCATTTGGGGGATGAGCCAACGGAAAAAGGAAGACCATTGTCTCTGTCTCTCTAACTCTGCTTGTTCAAAAAAAAAAAAGTCAGTGTCACTAAAGACAAAGGGCTAGTAAACTACTCCAGACAGAAGGAGACTATAATGCCTGTGCAAAGGATATTACGGCGCAAATGATAGAATTTTAATGTGGACTGCATGTAACACTCTTATGCTGAATTTCACAAATCTGCAGGGCTGGTTCCCAAGTGTGCAGCGTGCCGGAGAGCAGATCGCACATGCAGACTGCTGAGTCCCATCCCCAGCAAGGACTCGACAGCTTGCCTCCCAGTGACTTCCAGAGAGAACCTGACAATGTACTCCAACAGCACAAGAACAGGCGGGAGAAGGGCGAGAAACAGACGAGAAGTCCAGCCAACTGAGAACCAGCACAAACGGAGTTTGCCAGGGGGCAGTGCCCGGCTGACCATCTCTGCCTTGAAATGCTTTCTTCTCCTGACTGCTGGGATCCCACTGCCCCTGGTCCTTCTCTCCCTCAAAGCTGCTCCCGACTCTCTCGCTGATTCCTCGCTTCCTGTCTTCTAAGTGTCGGAGTGCTCCAGGGTTCAGACCTATCGGTACTCACTGAACGACCTCATAGATTTAAACACAAAGACAACTCCATTAGCCTTTCTACTGGTCCCCTATTTCGACCTGTGCTATTCTTCACAAGCAGCCTGAGTGGGTTTTAAAAACACGACGTGGGGCTGGTGCTGTGGCACATAGGTTAAGCCATCGCCTGTGACGCCAGCATCCCATACGGGCACCATATGAGCACCAGTTCGAAGCCCAGCTGGCCCACTTCTGATTCAGCAGCCTGCTAACATGCCTAGGAACGCAGTAGAAGACAGCCCAAGGACTTGAGCCCTTGGCCCACACATGGGAGACCAGGATGGAGCTCCTGGTTCCTGGCTTCAGCCTGGCCCAGTCCCACCCTGGCTGTTGTAGCCATCAGACTGAACCGCTAGACAGAAGATTTTCTTTCTCTCTCCTTTTCAAATAAAAATCCAGTTCTCACAGTCAGCAATTTAAGCCTCTGCCTGAAACGCCAGCATCCCACATGGGCCCTGGCTCGTGTCCTGGCTGCTCCACTTCCAAACCAGCTCCCTACTAATGTGCCCAGGGAAGACACAGAGGATGGGGCTCCTGCCACCCACGTGGGAGATCCAGGATCTCCTGGCTCCTGGCTTCAGCCAGGCCTAACCCTGGCCAATGCAGGCATCTGGGGAGTGAACCAGTGGATAAAGATCTCTCTCTCTCCCCCACTCTCCCTCTCTCTGTAACTCTTGTAAAAAACTGAATCAATCTTACAAAAAAAAAAATCCCTGATTTCCTCCTAGGTGGTTGCTCCCCTCCTCCGTGCTCACCCTGCTCTGGCCACACCAAATGGAGCGCTTTCCCTGACTCTGCCAGGCTCGCACTCACCTCACCCACCTGAGGCTCCCTCCAGCTGGGAAACTCTCCCCGCGACTTGTCTCCTCTTGGCTGTGGCTTCCGCCCCCTCCCGTCCCAGAGTGGCCCCTCCTGTCTGTCTGTCCCACGCCCAGGACAGCCCTCTGCCACACTGCACCTTCCCACCTGGCATGGTACTGTGGATCTTCTCCACTGCATGCAAGTTCCAGGCAGGCAGACACTGTCTGCTGTATATGTATCAGAAGCACCCAGAACAGTACCAGGTACACAGTGAAGCTTAACAGACACTTGTACAATAAAAGGGAGGGAAGGAATGAGGAAACAAGCAACCCAAAAGAGAAAGACAGTCGCTCTAAGAGTGTCTTCACGGAGAAACTGATTCACCTTTCTTTTTTTAAGATTTATTTATTTATTTGAAAGGCAGAGTTGCTGAGAGAAGTCTTCCACCTGCTGGTTCACTCCCTAAATGGGCACTTCCGATCCAGCCCTCTGCTGTGGCCTGCGACTGCAGAAGATGGTGCAAGTCCCTGGGCCCTGCACCCACGTGAGAGACCCGGAAGAAGCTCCTGGCTCCTGGCTTCGGATCGGCACAGCTCCGGCCATTGCAGCCAACTGAGGAGTGAACCAGCAGGTGGAAGACTTCTCTCTCTCTCTCTCTCTCTCTCTGCCTCTCCTTCTCTCTCTGTGTAACTCTTTCAAATAAATAAATCTTAAAAAAAAAAAAAAAGTAAGAAGATGGGGCTGGTGCTTTGGCTTAGCACGTTAAGCTGCTGCCTGCAACACTGGCACCCATGTTGGCGCCAGTTCAAGTCCCGGCTGCTCCACTTCCAATCCAGCTCCCTGCTAATGCACCTGGGAAGGCAGCAGCAGCAGATGGCCTGAGGGCTCACAGACCTGAGCGCACAGAGGAGTCCCAGAAGCAGTCCTGGCCCCAGCCTGACCTGGCCCCAGCTTTGCTGTCACTGGGGTGTGAACCGAGGATGGAAGATCTTTCTTTGTCTCTAACACTCTGACTTCCAAGTAAATAAATCCTAAAACAGAAAACGAGGGGGGAGTAGTATAATGTTGAGTGATCTGACTTATTTGAACCATAAAACATATCACTACATAAAGCATCAGTTACAATGCACTGCCACCGCTACCTCTGCTCCTCACTCTTTCTGTTGTTGGCGCTAACACCTCTCAAGGGCACAGGCTTCATAGATAGTTATATCTACTTCCTCAGAAGTCCAAACACACTGCTCACGCACTCAATACGACAAACGATGGCTCTGTATTTCGGTAGACTCATGCCATGCGCTCAGTGTCAGGAGGCTGCTGCCCCTGCTGAAGAACCGAGGCTACAGGAACACGGGGGCTGTCTCAGCCCTGCACACGGGGGCTGTCTCAGCCCTATTCACAGGGGCTTTCTCAGCCCCGCAGCTTTCCCACAATGCACATGTTCCGTGAACGTTCTGAAGACCCCTCCATGTGCAGCTTCAAAATCCTTATACCAAAACTCATTGTTTGATTTTCATTAACTTCTTGAAGTATCTTCGTACACACCAAGTGTTATCAATCGACCTGACTTTTTAATTTTTTTTTTTTTAACAGGCAGAGTGGACAGTGAGAGAGAGAGACAGAGAGAAAGGTCTTCCTTTGCCGTTGGTTCACCCTCCAATGGCCGCCGCGGCCAGCGCACTGTGGCCGGCACACCGCGCTGATCTGATGCCAGGAGCCAGGTGCTTCCCCTGGTCTCCCATGGGGTGCAGGGCCCAAGCACTTGGGCCATCCTCCACTGCCCTCCTGGGCCACAGCAGAGAGCTGGCCTGGAAGAGGGGCAACCGGGACAGAATCCGGCGCCCCGACCGGGACTAGAACCCGGTGTGCTGGTGCCGCAAGGCGGAGGATTAGCCTGTTGAGCCACGGCGCCGGCCTCCACCTGACTTTTTAAAAAGAAGCTACAACCTATGCAAATCTGCCAATTATTACATATTACCAACTAATTCAAAGTAACCTTCTTATAAGCCGAACAAAATACCTTTACAGGCTGGACATAGCATGAGGCTTCACTTTTCAACCTCTACTATAAGAAAAGCTTACACTGGGGCCGGCGCTGTGGCACAGGAGGTTAAGCCCCTACCTTCAATGCCAACTTTCCAAACGGGTGCCGGTTCAATTTCCGGCTGCCCCACTTCCAATACAGTTCCCTGCTAATGAGCCTAGGAAAGCAGCTGAAGATGGCCCAAGTCCTTGGGCACCCACATGGGAGACCCGGAAGCTCCTGGCTCCTGGCTTTAGATCAGCATAGCTCCAGCCATTGCGGCCAGTTGGGGAGTGAACCAGCAGATGGAAGACTTCCCTTTCTCTCTCTCTCTCTCCCTCCCTCTCTCTCTCTCTCTCTCTGCCTGCCTCTCCTTATCTAATTCTGACTTTCAAATAAAGCAGATTAAAAAAAAAAAAAAGACTTGCCAGTATGAGCACGACAGGTCCTATAAACTAACAGAAACTGTAATGGGAACCCTGGTGAGATGAGTCCCAGTGCGTGTCCTGGTGTCAATGACCATTTACAAGACCGGACACAGAGGTGAGAGTGGAAGAAGTGAAGTTTTATTTAAGTAAGAAGAAGCTGCAACAGCACCATCGGAGGGGCTGACAGAAAAAGACCAGGCTGCCAAGGTGCCAAGTCTAGGGGCGTCTGTGTGTCTTTACCACATTATCCCCAGGGAGCAAGGTAGTGGTTACACACCGCTGTAGTATATACACACCGCTGTAGATATACACACACCGCTGTATCATATACACACCGCTGTAGTACACACACACCGCTGTAGTACATACACACCACTGTATCATAAACACACCGCTGTAGTACACACACACCGCTGTAGTATATACACACCGCTGTAGTACATACACACCACTGTAGTACACACACACCACTGTAGATATACACA
>CM027407.1:154515777-154531962 GCA_015711505.1 Sylvilagus bachmani | reverse complement strand
TAGCACATACACACCGCTCTAGCACATACACACCGCTGTAGTACACACACACCGCTGTAGTATATACACACCGCTGTAGCATATACACACTGCTGTAGCACATACACACCGCTGTAGTACACACACACCGCTGTAGCATATACACACTGCTGTAGCACATACACACCGCTGTAGCACATACACACCGCTGTAGCACATACACACCGCTGTAGCATATACACACCACAGTAGCATATACACACCGCTGTAGCACATACACACCGCTGTAGCATATACACACCGCTCTAGTACATACACACCGCTGTAGCACATACACACTGCTGTAGCACATACACACCGCTGTAGCACATACACACCGCTGTAGTATATACACACTACTATAGTATATACACACGGCACGAGGACAATCCATCACACACTGTCTGGGAGCAGTATCACAGAAGTGTTGTTTTATCCTTCTCAGTGCATAAGAACGAAGTAGAGCAGACCCTGAGCCTCACTACTGGCAGTCTTAGCTTACAGCACATGGGGGAGGGGACGTTCTCTACTTGAAAGTTATGATTCCTCACTCTGCAATGAATAAATAATACATAAGGACATACCTTTGAATTACATAAATGATATACTCCTTGCAACACTGTCATTCCTTTTTTTTTTTTTTTTTGGACAGGCAGAATTAGACAGTGAGAGAAAGAGACAGAGAGAAAGGTCTTCCTTCGTTGGTTCACCCCTCAAATGGCCGCCATGGCTGGCGTGCTGCGCCAATCCGAAGCCAGGAGCCAGGTGCTTCTCCTGGTCTCCCATGCGGGTGCAGGGCCCAAGCACTTGGGCCATCCTCCACTGCACTCCCAGGCCACAGCAGAGAGATGGACTGGAAGAGGAGCAACCGGGACAGAACTGGCACCCCAACCGGGACTAGAACCCGGGGAGCTGGCACTGCGGGCAGAGATTTAGCCAACTGAGCCGCGGTGCCGGCCTCCCTTTTTTTTTTTTTTAAGATTTATTTATTTTATTATTTGAAAGGCAGAGTTAGAGAGAGGCAGAAGCAGAGGAGAGAGAGAGAGAGAAAGGTCTTCCACCCACTGGTTCATTCCCCAGATGGCCACAACAGCTGGAGCTGTGCCCATCTGAAGCCAGGAGCAAGAAGCTTCTTCCGGTTTCCTACATAGGTGCAGCGGCTCAAGGACTTGGGCCATCTTCTTCTGCTTTCCCGGGCCATAGCACAGAGCTGGATCAGAAGTGGAGCAGCCAGGACTCCAACCGGCGCCCATATGGGACACGGGCACTGCAGGCGGCACCTTTACCCACTACGCCACAGCGCCGACCTCTGTCATTCACTCTTTCCAGCACCCACTGACAGTCTTGCCTGAATCACTTATGACTGTGATGGCTGCAAAACCTTTTTAGAGCTCCTCCACTCTTGCAAAGGCATCAGTAGACATGCTATGGTACGGAGTTTCTGTACAACACATGTATTCATCTGCTAGGAATGTGGATTCGTGGTTCAGTCAGCTGGTTCATAGCCCACTTCATTTTGGCACTCAGATAGTCCTGGTGACCGGGAGCTCCCTGTCTTTCTGAAGGTCATCACCACGTGTCTGTCTAAGGCTCCCTCGGTTTCTGGCACAAGATGTTCTCGTTTGTACTCTTCCTGTAGCAGCCTTGGAATCCGCCAATTCTCTAAGCGCTGGGCCTTTCAACACACGTCTTTTAGAAATCAGGAGCTGCTACGGGTGCGGGAAGGGTGCTGGCTCAACAGTGAAGACGCTGGCTGGAACGCCCACCCCGTGCAGCGGAGTGCCCAGCAGAGCTCCGGCCCCTGCATTTCCAACCAGCTTACTGCTAACGCGCAGCATGGAGGCGGCGGGCATCTCTGCCACACTCACGGGAGACCGCAATGCGTTCCAGGTTCCTGGCTTTGGCCTGGCCTAGCTCTGCTTGTTCCATGTATTTGGGGAGTGAGCCAGCAGACAGATGGAAGATCTCTATCTATATATTTCAAATAAAATGAAAATTAAAAACAAAAATATCCGAGCTAAAGACATACCTATTACTAAGGGCATATCAATGCTTTTACGCCCTTTTCGCAGGAGCAATTGGGAGACATAATACTTCTGTAAGTTACAATCTGCAAATTACATCAGAGCGGGCATTGTGGCCGAGCAGGCTAGGCCATCACTCAGAATGCCCACATCCAGTATCGGATCCAGTTCCAGTTCTGACAATTTCACTTCCAGTTCAACTTCTTCTAATGCACCTGGCAAGGCAAAGATAACGGTCCAAATGCTTTGGTCCCTGCCACCCACAGGAGACCTGGGTGGGGTTCCTGGCTTCAGTCTGGCCCAGCCCTGGCTGTGTGGGCACTTAGGGGATGGACCAGTGGATGCAAGATCTCTCTCATTTCTTCACTCACTTACTCACTTTGCCTCTCACATCCAATGTAAAACAATCCGTATCTCACCATAGCGTGTGGGCAACATATACCTAACAGAAACACCCCACATAAAACGTGCAATGAGTGGCGGGCATCCGGCACAGCAGGTGAGACACTGCTTGACATGACCCTACCATCCCAGCGCCTGGCTTCAAGTGCTGGCTCCACTCCTGACCCCAGAATCCTGCTAATTCACACTCTGGGAGGCAGCAGGTGATGGCTCACGTGGTTGGGTCCCTGGGGGGCCAGCAGTGTGGTGTAGTGGGTAAAGTCATTGCCAGCGGTGCTGGCATCCCATATGGGTGCTGGTTTGTGTCGCAGCTGCTCCACTTCCAATCCAGCTCTCTGCTATGGCTGGGAAAGCAGCAGCAGCTGGCCCACGTGCTTAGGAGCCTGCCACTCACATGGGAAAACAGATGAAGCTCCGACTCCTGGCTTCGGCCTGGCCCAGGCTTCACCATTGAGACCACCTGGGGAGTGAACCAGTGGGTGGACGATCTCTCTCAGCCTTTCAAATAAATGAGAAAATAATTTTTTTAAATGCTTAGTGATTGAATTATTGGTTAAGTTTTCCTTTTCAACACAGCTAGTTGTACAAATCCTTCAATTTTAGGGAAAGAAAGAATCTATCAAACCAGGATTGATCACTTCAGGTTCACAAGGCAAAAAGGTGCAAGTACCCCTCTTCCGGGAGTAAGAATAGGAGGATTTCACGGAGCTCGGGAACAATTACTAGATGAGAACAGCACACACACAGCATCACGCCACTGCTTTCTGCAATACCACACACATTAGAAACACCAAAATTAAATGAGCAGGTTAGCTATTGCAAACAGATTTACCTGAGGACAGAAATTAGGACGAACTAACTTTACACTGCTAATACTTGCCTCCTTCTCCCCCGTATCCTCCAGAGGTGTGAGACTCTGGAAACCTCGTCGGTCAGTGATCTCGTGTGAGGCAAAGGTGGGGGCGCCTTCACAGGGCCCTGCACTGCTGCTCCCCGGGCCCAGACACACTGACCCTGAAGTTCCTGTGTTTCCTGTGTCTGTCCCACAAGTCACTCAATCCCATCACAGGCTCCCGTAAGGAACCATCTAACCTAAGCCAGAGTATTCAACATCAAGTTTACTCCCAGAGGGAGCGAAGTGACCCCTCCAAGGACATCCCATCCCCCCAACTGCCAGCAAGACCTGCACCCCACTCCCTTACTTGCTCTTCCTCACTGCCTCTAACTGCCTACTGGGTGGAGACATCCCGGTCAGCACCCCGGGCCACCTCTGCCTGGTGAGACCTCCGCCACACTTCTGAGATGGCCTACTGGACAAAGACCTCCCGGTCAGCACCTCGGGCCCCCTCTGCCTGGTGAGACCTCCGCCACACTTCTGAGATGGCCTACTGGACAAAGACCTCCCGGTCAGCACCTCGGGCCCCCTCTGCCTGGTGAGACCTCCGCCACACTTCTGAGATGGCCTACTGGACGGAGACTTCCCGGTCAGCACCCCGGGCCCCCTCTGCCTGGTGAGACCTCCGCCACACTTCTGACACACAGCACTTGTCCTTCAGATAAACCAGTCGACTGCTAGCAGCCGGCCTAGGAATTCCAGCAACATGAGCCGTTAGAAGCTCTCACTCCGGTAATTACTCTCTCCTATCGTTAATCTCTCTCTCCTTCAGTCCACAAAGGAGCTAAAGAACCTCATATGCCAAAAACAACTTCATCTCTCTAGAGCTCCAAGCTTTCTGGGCAGAGTTCAGCCGAGCAGTTACTACGAAAGTTGATGCGGGGCCGGCGCCATGGCTTACTTGATTAATCCTCCGCCTGCGGCACCGGCACCCAGGGTTCTAGTCCCGGTCGGGGCACCGGATTCTGTCCCGGTTGCTCCTCTTCCAGTCCAGCTCTCTGCTGTGGCCCGGGAGTGCAGTGGAGGATGGCCCAAGTGCTTGGGCCCTGCACCCCATGGGAGACCAGGAGGAAGCACTTGGCTCCTGGCTTCGGATCGGTGCAGCACCGGCTGTAGCAGCCATTTGGGGGGGGTGAACCAACAGAAGAAAGATCTCTCTCTCTCACTGTCTAACCCTATATGTCAAGTAAATTAAAAAATAAATAAATAAAAATAACGAAAGAAAGAGGAAGTTCAGACGCCTGTGTGCAGAGGAGCTGAGCCTTCATCCAGCTCCCTGCTGGCGCAGCCCCTGGGAGGCAGCCGGGAGGCCGCCTCACTGCATTCCTGCCACCAATGCGCGAGGCTGGCTGGAACCCCCACCTGCGTCAGCCCAACGCGGCCCACCCTGCCTGTCGGGGGCATCTGAGGAGCGAAGCAGCAGACGGGAAGTCTATCTGCCTCCCAGAGAAATTTAAAATGATTGTTTCCTAAATTCTCTTTAAATCCAAGCTTCCAGAAGCAACGCTTTTCCCCCCAGTCACTGAGCTCACTGCGACCTGGCTGTCATCCTAGACTTCTCCCCTTCCACATCAGTTGTTCAGCTCTCTCGTATTCCTCTGGTCCTCATTCCAGCTGCTCAGGATCAGCCACACACGGACTCCTGGCCTCTCTCTCTCCTTCAAACAAACTTCTTCTCAGCGACATCTCTGTGCACTGCTGTAAACCACTCTTTATCGAGACAAGTCGACGGTGCCACATCACTGCTGGGATGCCTGCGCCCCACGCCGGAGCGCCAGTTCGATTCCCAGCTCCTCTGCCTTCCGTCCCGCCTCCTACCAATGCACCTGGGAGCAGTACTCGACGCTCAGGTGCTGGGGAACCCAGCTGGCACGCTTGGCTCTGGGCTTCTGCCTGCTGTGTACGTGTGGGAGTAAACGAGCAGATGGTGTATCTGCCTCTCTCTCCCTCCCCTTTCTCTGCGTCACTCTTTCAAATACTCAATAAATGCTAAGACAGAGCCGAGTCAAGCTGGCACTGTGGTGCAGTGGGTAAGCCGCCACCGTGACACTGGCATTCCACATGGCAGCCAGCTCAGGCTGAACAGCTTCCTTCTAATGCACCCATTTGGGGGTGAACCAGCGGATGAAGACCTCTCTCTCCGTCTCTCCCTGTCTCTTCAACTCTGCATTTCAAAGAGTAATCAGAGAGAGAGAGAGTCTATGACTTCCCAGTGTCCAAAGATTAAACCCAATTTGTCATCACAGAAAATAAATTTGTCTCCTACCTGGCTCCCGCCCCACCTGCTGCTACAGAAATCTTCATTGCTGGGGCCGTGCTGTTCTGCATATCAGGGCACTGGCTCATCCCAGCTGCTCCGCGTCCCATCCAGCTCCCTGCTGGGGCTGGGAGAGCAGCAGCAGAGGCCCAACCAGAGACAACAGGACGGAGTCCCTGGCTCCTGGCCTCTGCCCAGCCCTGCCCCAGCTGCTGCCACCAGCTTCAGAAGTGAACCAGCAGCTGGAAAAATCCCTCTCCCTCTCCTTGTTGCTCTTCCAAATGAATACATCTTTCTATAAAAAGTGTAGTAAAAAACAAAAGATCCCACGCCCTTGAGCCACTCATGTCTCTGTATCATGAGCTCCAGTCTCCGTGAATAAGACATCAATCCCAGAGCCACGCTGCCAACCCCAAGGCCCTGTGCTAACAACACCTCTGAACTCCCTTGTTCCCCTAACAGCTGCCTCACCTGTCCTTCCTACTCACACCTCCTGCTGTTGTCCTCCCTGTCCGCCCTAGTTCACACCTCCTATTATCCTACCTGTCCTCCCTAGTTCACACCTCCTGCTGTTGTCCTCCCTGTCCGCCCTAGTTCACACCTCCTGTTATCCTCCCTGTCCTCCCTAGTTCACACCTCCTGTTGTCCTCCCTGTCCGCCCTAGTTCACACCTCCTGTTATCCTCCCTGTCCTCCCTAGTTCACACCTCCTGCTGTTGTCCTCCCTGTCCTCCCTAGTTCACACCTCCTGTTATCCTCCCTGTCCTCCCTAGTTCACATCTCCTGTTGTCCTCCCTGTCCTCCCTAGTTCACACCTCCTGCTGTTGTCCCACCCGTCTTCCCTAGTTCACACCTCCTGCTGTTGTCCTCCCTAGTTCACACCTCCTGCTGTTATCCTCCCTGTCCTCCCTAGTTCACACCTCCTGCTGTTATCCTCCCTGTCCTCCCTAGTTCACACCTCCTGCTGTTGTCCTCGCCTGTCCTCCCTACTCACACCTCCTGTTATGCACTAGTAGCACACCAGCACAGGGTGGTGGTCCCTGGGGACTTACCTCTACTACAGCATAGCACACTAACGTGCTGTGAACATGTCTGTCTCCCTCTCTAGAACGTGAGCTCCTTGAAGTATCCACCCCTACATCCTCTACGCCTAACACCCGCACGAGGTGCTCGATAAATACTGCAGAAAAAGGAATTAGAAAGACAGAATGAGATTATAATTCCATACAAAGCAGCCAGGCTGCTAAGACACGTCCGTACCTGGTAGCTCACTGTTTTCTTGCCATCACTTCCGGTCTGAGGTAAGGTCAGAGGTCCAGACACTATCCAAACATCTTCAAACCTCTCTGTAAGTTCCCGACAGTACATTTCTATTCTGAAAAACAAACCAAGAAAGACTATTTCCACAAACACACATGTAGAAAGAAGAAAATCCTAACGGTTCCTACGAAAGACCCCAAGAACACTACATTTGAGCAAATTTATTGCAAAAAAAATTTTTAAAGCATATTCACTCATTAGCACAACTATCCTCTATTTGCACTCTGCATATTTTAGAAGTTAAATATTGCTAACTCATTTTTACAATATAGTTCTCAATAAATGTTTTTTTCTAGAATTATACTTCATTCCAACAAGCAGATTGACCTTAATATTTCTTATATGATATAACACTGCATTAATATCTTAGGATAAATTTCAAAGGCCAGAATTACTGAATATTTTAATGATTCTTGATTATATGCAAAACTAACGTTTTAAGAAGGTTGTACCAATTTACTCTAAGATCCAGAATACAATATAGCACTTTCACAACAATCTTTATAGCACTGAGATTTGTCACTGAAAACTGCTTTTGCAAATTTACCAAATACAAACGGCCAGTAGCTCTGACACGCACTTTCTCACACTGAAGCTGGACAAGACCTGTGAACGAGGAACTGCGCGCTGCCATTCCAGCTCATCTAACACGTAAAATCAAAAATGCAGCATCCAACCCAGTCACTCACGCTTCCTCCATTTATCCCTCAGGGAACTGAATGCTTCACAGGCATGCAATCACCAAGTCCAGTAACTGGAGAGGGAGCTTTATGGGCCAAACACCCCATGTCGTCAACAAATCCTTCACAGAGAAACTTCTGGCGGGCACTGTGGCACAGGTGGAGTCACCCCATGGCACAGCTGCATCCTGTATCAGTGCCTGGGACCATCTTGCCTCCACCTCTAATCCAGCTTCCTGGAGGCAGCAAGCGATGGCTCAAGTATTCGAGTCCCAGCCACTCACATCAGACCCGATGGAGCTGCTGGCCAATGACGTCAACTTAGCCCAGCCTCAAACGTTGTGGGCACTTGGGGAGTGAACCACCAGATGCAATCTCTCTCCTGACACGCTTCCTTTTTTTTTTTTTTTTAACTATTTATTTATTTGTGTATAAGTCAGAGTTACACACAGACAGAAGGAGAGGCAGAGACACAGAGAGGTCTTCCATCCACTGGTTCACTCCCCAACTGTTTGCAATGGCCGGAGCTGCGCCGATCTGAAGCCAGGAGCCAAGAGCTTCTTCCGGGTCTCCCATGCAGGTGCAGTAGCTCAAGGACTTGGGCTATCTTCCACTGCTTTCCCAGGCCATAGCAGAGAGCTGGATTGGAAGTGGAGCAGCCAGGACTTGAACCGGAGCCCATACAGGATGCTGGCACTGCAGGCGGTGGCTTTACCCGCTATGCCACAGCGCCAGCCCCACTCTTCCTTTCAAACAGAAAAATAAATGTTTAAATAAAGAGAAACCTACAGGTTAAAAGGAACTGAAAGGGTGGGCATTTGGCACAGCAGACAGACACTGCTTGAGACACCTGCACCCCAGACTGGAGCTCCTGGGTTCAAGCCACGCTCCCACTGCTGGTCCAGCACCCCAGACTGGAGCTCCTGGGTTCAAGCCACGCTCCCACTGCTGGTCCAGCCTCCTGCTGGCACACACTCTAGGAGGCTGCAGGCAGTGGCTCAAGCCCACCCATGTGGGAGACCAGACTGAGTTCCAGAGGCCCGGCTTTGGTTGCAGACATCTGGGGGGTGACCCAGCAGACAGATTTTCCACTGTCTGTCTCTTTGCCTTTCAAATAAAATGATATTTTTATAAGAGTTTTTTAAAAGGAAGTGAAGAGATATATCAACCAAATCTATATTTGGATCTTGCTTGAACTCTGGTTCAAACCAATCAATAACAAAAAAATGGAAGCAGGAAAATCTGAACACTGTAAAACCGGTACTAAGGAATCACTGTCTAGTTTCTAGGGGCAATAACAGCACTGTGCTATGTCTCAGAATCCTTACCTTCTAAAAATACTCATTGATAAAATATCTGTGATCTGCTTAAAACAATCCGGAGGGAGAGGAGGACGCGGGCATGCAGTTGACACCAGCGTGGCTGTGACTGACAGCTGCTGAGGCCTCGTCTCAGTGGAGATGTTTGCTTAATTATTTTCAGGCTCTGACACAGCGGCCTGAAGCCACCAATCAGTGCTGAATTTCAGATACTCAATGAGTGTATCTGTCAGAGCTCAACAGCCTCAGAAAATGCAGGGTTGATTTTTTTGGCTTTTTTTTTTTTTTTTTTTGGACCGGCAGAGCTAGACAGAGAGAGAGAGAGAGAGACAGGTCTTCCTTCCGTTGGTTCACCCCCCAAATGGTTACCACGGCTGGCGCTGCACTGGTCCGAAGCCAGGAGCCAGGTGCTTCCTCCTGGTCTCCCATGCTAATGTCATCCTCCACTGCCCTCTCTGGCCACAGCAGAGAGCTGGACTGGAAGAGGAACAACCAGACAGAACCAGTGCCCTAACCGGGACTAGAACCCGGGGTGCCGGCGCCACAGGCAGAGGATTAGCCTAGTGAGCCGCGGCGCCGGCCTTGGCTAGCTTCCTATCAAAGATTGGTTAATGGTTACGCTAAACGACACCAAAACAAAGCTCAGGAACTCCTCAAATTCAAAACTTTTTTTTAAAGCTTCAGATACACTGGAATATAAGAAAAAACAAAGTTCTCTGGACAGTGTTAACGGCAGTATTGTTTTTAGTGGTTTATTTCAAAACTTGACTTCTGAACAGCAGCAAACAAGACCAAAAGGACAGGCTGTTCCGCAGTCTCTTTCCACAGACGCCTACGCTCCAAAACACAGGAAGGAAACCGCGGGGAACCGACCCTCAGTGGGCACGCTTTGGAGTGCAGCGGCAGACCCGGGGCACAGACCCACCGCCAGCCATTCCTCCAGCCACCTTCAGAACTCTCAGCCTCACCTGTTCCAAAATCCAGAATTATTATCAAAATCCTGGGGCACAATATTAGAGAGGTAAAAGGTTTCAGCCATGGCTTTCTGTGGAAAGAAAGAAAGAAAAGCCGTTACTAACGCTGCCAGGCCTACACCTGTGCCAGAGCCTCACGGACCAGGCCCAGGCCCGCTCCTGCTCTCATGAGCTCTGGGCGCTCATGCGGCTAATAGAGACCAGCCACTCCAGGACACAGAGCTCCCTGGCTACTCAGTCAGGCCTGTACAGTCAGCAGCTGGCTGTGCCAGCTCCTCCCTCACAGGACCCCAAACTGTAACAGAAACTCTGAGAACTAAGTTTTCAGCTCTGGTTTTAAGTCTGGGATACACGGTTACTAACCAAAAGTCCACTTTCAGGAATTTTACGTAACTGGTATGACATGCTGTTAGCTCAAAAGCGGCGAAGAACATTGGGGATCAAGCATTTTACGTCTGCAACTGTCACTGACGGTCTGCAGCATATTGGGGAGACCACTTCCGAGGGTGTGAGGTGGAATCAGAAGCCGGGTTTATCTGGGCACAGAAGAGACTGAAATCCAGGCACAGCCTTTCTCACACTCACGCCTTCCATGAGCCTGGAGGCTCCTGCAAGCGCGTGTGCACGCCCCACGGGTCACATATGTGGACGGGGCTGTCTTCCGCCCTGTGACCACTGAGAGCAGCTCGGCTCCCGCGTCCCGTGGGCTTCTAGTCCAACTCCCCTTGGCACAGCACTTAGCTTTCCTGATTCAGCCCATTTAAAAATGGCTCAGCATCTTCACAAAGAAAGTCAGGAAGGGAAACAAGAAGTGGAGTATGGGAATTCTCGAGCGTTTGGGTTCTAGTCCCAGCCCTGTGGAGCACAGCTTCGGTCCCACGTCCCGCCCTCCCTAGAATTCCCTACACTGGAGAACTTGTTGTTTCCTGCTGGAGCCATGTGTCCTCGTGACCACCCACTGCCAACATAGTCCTGGTTGAAGGCACTGAAGGCTGGAGGGATGTCGGGATCGGGCTTGAATTTACAGTGCTTCCTGTCCGCATCACCTGGAAGAAACACACAAGAGCGACTGTCAGTGGACACAGCCCTCACGCTGCTCAGGCGAGGCCTCGCCAAGCCGGTGGCCGCTGGCGGGCACCCTCCCCGCCTCTCCCACCTCCCCCCACAGCCAGCGCAAGGTCCGGGAGCAGCCAGCCGCTGCCCCTGAACTCAGAAAGGCCCAGTCTGGAGAAGGCTCTCCACAGCGAAGCTCTCCCACGGATTCTGGTTCTGGGCCTCCCAGTCAGAGCCTGGCCAATGAACTCTTGTTTTTCAAAGACCCCCATGTACTGCATCCTGTACAACTGTGTTTAGACAAGTTCACGTGTACGAGAACCATGGACATATATATACACAGACACAGGCTGACAGGAGGGGTGCCTCTGCTACCTTGCGTACTACCTCTCTGGCCCTAAGGGAACATTTGTCACGAGCTCTGAGTACCACAATTTTTACTTATTCTCTGATACCTGCAGCATGGCCTGCACAGAACACATCGAGAGTCTGCCACCACATTCTGACTATCACTAGGTCGAACCTGGCTAGACTACAACAATTAGGAGGACGGAACACACTCAGACTGCTGTTCAGAACGTGGAGGATGGCGATTGCAAGTGACTGGTCCCAGTGTCATTTCACCCAGCCAAGAGAGACTTCAGTCATGAGCTCCCAGGGTCAGAGAAGTTTCCTGACACCCAGCTGGTCACAATCACCCCTGGCAGCACCAGACTCCGCAGTAAACCGGCAGGTGCCACCCCCACCGGAACCACTCCCTCCTCCGCCTGGCGCTGCGGCCCTCGACTTCCAGAGACTTAGAACATGGCCCCCAGTGGAGGCCCACTGGAAACCACGCGCCGGGACCAGGGTCCCCCGACCCCCACACAGACCTCAGGATCTGGGCTACGTGTCTGCCTGTGTGACAGTCGTTCACGGCGTCTCTGAAACCAGCTTTCGACCTGCCCTTTCGCCCCTCAGCTCACCCAAAGCCAGCTTCCGTGCACCTCCGCGGCAGGCAGGCGGCAGGCAGGCTAGTTCTGGCTCGCTCTCAGCACACAGCAGCCCTTTGGGCACAGGCTAACGCAGGAAGGGGCACCCACAGGACAGACTACCACGATGAGCCCTGGGTCTCTCCTTCACCCTCCTCGCCCCGTAAGGCTGTGCAGTCAATGGCAAATGCGGTGCTGCTTTGCACGGAGCGGCCTACCCCTCTGGATTCTGGCTTCCCCAAGCTCTGGCCGGGCAATTCTCCACTATCCTGTTGGACTCCGTTTTTCTAAAGTGATTTTTAAAGATACACTTCTTATGTACTTTAGTAAGAGTTGGTGTTGTTCCCAGCAGGACAGTCCATCATCAGGAACCACAGAAACTCTACCCTAAATCAAGCAAAACCAGTGTCCCGCTCCTGTTGAGGACACTAACTGGCTCTGCCTCACCGCCTCGGGTCACACAGCTCACAGGAGTCACAATACGAGAGCTGCTGCCAGGCCTACACGCTTCCTAAATGATGTTCTGACAGCAGGATGAGACCAGCACAGCTGAGATGTCCTCTATCTCGGGAACGCTTTCGTGGTAAAATAAACGTGTAAGGATTAAGACTAAGTCAAATTATTTCTCTTGATGTAAGTTTAAAATCAAGCTTTAACGGCTATGATAAAACCATCACTAGGGGCCAGTGCTGTGGCACAGCAGGTCAATGCCCTGACCTGAAGCGCCGGCTTCCCATATGGGCGCCGGTTCGAGTCCCGGCTGCTCCTCTTCTGATCCAGCTCTGCTATGGCCTAGGATAGCAATAGAGGATGGCCCAGGTCCTTGGGCCCCTACAGGGGCCAGGAGGAAGCTCCTGACTCCAGATCGGCGCAGCTCCAGCCGTTGTGGCCATCTGGGGAGTGAACCAGTGGATGGAAGACCTCTCTGTCTGTCTCTGTCTCTGTCTCTGTCTCTGTCTCTACCTCTCTAACTCTGTAACTCTATCTTTCAAATAAATAAAAATAAACCAGTTTCCCTCTGACAGCAAATACATTCCAGTCCTCTTGCCACTCTGCTGGTTCTCGCTCACTTTAGAAAGGCACACGCTCACTTTAATACCAGTACCTTAATATTCACAGATGCAGCACACATTCTAAACCAAAGGAGAACTACTATGTGACCGCTCCTCAAATTAAACACAAACAACAAGATGGGAATAAAGTAGCTATGACAAAAGCTAATCTCCTTGCTACATCAAAGAGCTCCTACAATCAACAAGGAAAGCATACCCCCACCGAAAATGGATACAGAATGACTTACGAAGCATAAGCCACTGATAACGAATAAACACAAGTAACATCAGCTCTTAAATCCGGAAGTTCAGAACCACACACCACGGTAAGGCTGGGAGACAGGACAAACGGTGACGGTGGAGTGTGGACCACAGGACTCTCCCCACGGTGAGGGGTGGAGACAGGACAAACGGTGACGGTGGAGTGTGGACCACAGGACTCTCCCCACGGTGAGGGGTGGAGACAGGACAAACGGTGACGGTGGGAGTGTGGACTGGAGAACTCTCCCTGGAAACCACTCTGCCCTTCACCACCAAGACCTAGTCACTAATCACAGACACAAGGCCGCATGGGCAGATCTGGGCACCGACCCTCTCTCCAGCCTCAGCACACATCACCTTTCCTTCCTGACACCCGGGCCTTCCTGTGGCTCCTCAAGAACATGTCTCCACACTGCGGCTCTGCGAAACGAAGCTGCGCTTCTTCCTACCCAGAATTCTCTTCTCCATATTCCATGGCCCATTCAACTCCTCCGCCTGGGAACCTACACTCCCTACCCCACTTTCCCAGGAAAGCCTCACCAGTCAAAATCAAGCGTTCTTCAGAGTTGCAGCCCAGAAGAGGTTAAGCCACCGCCTGTGACGCCAGTGTACCACCCCAGAGGGCTGGTTCCAGTCCAGTCCTGCTAATGCCCCTGGGAAGGCAGCACATGACCCAAATGCTTGGGCCCCAGCCACCCACGCTGAAGACCCCGGTGCAGTCCCTGGCTCCTGGCTTCAGCTGGCTCAGCCCCAGCTGCTGAAGCCATCTGGAGAGTGAACCAGCAGATGGAAGATCTTCCTTTGTCTCTCCCTCTTTCTTTGTCAATCTGCCTTTCAAATAAATAAAATTTTAGAAAGTATATAAGATTTATTTATTTCAACGTCAGAAATTGCAGAGGGAGACACAGAGACAGAAAGAGAGAGATCTTCCATCGACTGGTTCACTCCCCAAATGGCTGCAACGGCCAGGGCTGGGCCAGGCCAAAGCCAGGAGCTTCATCCGGGTCTCCCACATGGGTGCAGGGGCCTGCTGCACCCATGTGGGAGCCTGCTGCTTTGCCAGGCACGCTAGCAGGGAGCTGGATCAGAAGTGCAGCAGCCAGGACACGAACCGACATCCATGTGGGATGCCAGCACTGCAGACGGTGGCTTAACCCACTATGCCACAGTGCTGGCCCCCAAATAAACCTTTACAGGAAAAGAAAACCCAGGCATTCCTGTAACGTCATCACCTTTTACTGTTCCTTAGTTACACTATCCGAACTGCAAGTGCTTCCTTCATAAAGTGATTATCAATTATAACTGTGCACTCTTAATTATTTGATAATCAAACTGAAAGTGCCTCCAGGTACGGCCATCTGTTCTGGACACTGATCCATCCGCAAGGCTTTGTCAGCACACGGAAGACACGCAGTCTAGGGCCGGGGGCAGGCATGCGGCCTAGCCTGACGCGCTGACTAGGCTGGCTGTGCTCAGCCCGTGCGACAGCACCAGCTCATCTCGCAGCGCCTCTGCTTCCAACCGGCTTCCTGCAAACGCACCCGGCAGGCAGCAGGTGTCGGCTCGAGTGGCCGGGTCCCTGTCACCCACCCGAGAGACCCGGACTCTGGGCTGCCGGCTCTGGCCTGGCGCAGCTTCGGCTGCTGCCGTCATGTGGGGAGGGACCCAGAGGATGGAAGAGCTCGCTCTCACTCTCTCTCTCTCACTCGCTCTCTCTGTGACTCTGCCTTTCAAGTAGATGAGAATAAAAAGGAGGCTGAGACACAGCTGAGACGCAGGCATCGCGTATCACAGTGCCTGAGTGCAGTCCCAGCTCTGGCTCCCTGGTCCAGCTTCCTGGAAGGCAGCCACTCAAGCGGTTGGTTCTCTGCCGCCCATGTGCAGACCCTGGACTGCGTTCCCAACCCCCAACCTCGGCCAGCCCCAGTCCTGGGCACTGCGGGCATTTGGGGAGCTCCCTAGCTTCCTGGCTCTGAAATAAACACCTGAACAGGTTTTAAACCATCTGCTAGGGTGAGAAAACGAACGGCACTCAGCTGCAGCAACACGTCGCACACAGCCTCCCAACTCAACGGAAGACAGGACGCCGGTGGCCCCTGAGACCGCTGGGCAGGATCTGGGCCTCCCAGCTGCCAGGCAGGGTCCCTTTCACAGTGAGCCCGGGGCGGGTAGTGTGGCGCAGCCACTGCCCGCAACGCCAGCATCCCCTGCGGGCACCGGTTCGAGTCCTGGCTGCTCCACTTCTGATGCTCCGGAAAAGCAGCAGCAGATGACCCAGGTCCTTGGGCCCCTGCACCCACGTGGGAGACCTGGAAGCAGCTCCTGGCTCCTGGCTTCTGTCCAGCTCAGCCCTGGCTGATACGGCCATTTGGGGAGTAAAAGAACAGACTAAGATTCTTCTCTGTCTCCCCCTCTCTCCACCCTCCAAATAAATAAATATAAATAAAGAAATATTGTTCTTTAAAGTGAGGCACTCAAATATTTCCTACATGTGCTATGACACAGAAATCGTGGAGAATACGGTCCGTGACCCTCCGAGTTCTGAACACAGAAGCACCTAGCATCCCCGCCTTTAGGTCACTTTGCCAGCCACCTACCCACGATCTTGCTCTTGGATATATGTTCAAGAACCCATCGAGGCACCCGCTTCGCCTGGTCATAGGACAAGGCGTGATTGGTGTACCGCCTCGTCTCCGTCCCAGCCGCGGGGAATCCGAACTGCTCCAGGACGGCCATCTCCGCCGACGCTGACCACGCAAGGGAGAGAGGAGGCGGAAAGACATCAATCAGCGGCTCTGAGAATAGAGAATTCAAAACTACAGGCCGAGGGCGCGGTTCACAGGCCTGGGGGAGCCGGAGCAGCATGGCGTCAGCCGGCCAAGTGCACACTCCTGTCCAACGCGGCCCCACGGACCTGCCCCTGCAGCCCCACGGACCTGCCCCTGCGGCCCCACGGACCC
>CM027407.1:154504862-154515277 GCA_015711505.1 Sylvilagus bachmani | reverse complement strand
GAGGGACGCGGCCCCGAGGGACACTACACAGAGGGACACTGCACAGAGGGACGCTGCACAGAGGGACACTGCACAGAGGGACACTACCCTGAGGGACGCGGCCCCGAGGAACGCTGCACAGAGTATCCGAGAGCTGCTGAGCTGGCTCTTCAGGCGAGGACATCAGCACTTTCTCCTGTGGCCACCAGAGGGCACCAGAGAACCAGCACAGGAGGCCACACGGCCCCAGGACTCTGAGAAAGGCCAGGTGGCGTGGCCAGGTGCCTCTGCCACAACACAAGCAGACCGAGCGTGTCCAGCGCGCTGCAGCCGCCCTCCCTCCCACAGCCTGCTCCCACCCACCAACCTCCACTGCAAGGAAGGCACCTGCCAACCCAGGTACCTGTGGGCAATAGACGGCTTGTGGCCCTCACCACGGCACCAGGGCACATCCTCGTGCAGGTACGAGAGGCCTCGTGACATGGTCTCTGCCACGTGACACAGTTCATTCCACGTGATGATGTTCCCCTTGAGGTAATCCGTGAGGGAGCCCTAAGAGAAGGCAGCATAGCACTTGAGCACAGGCCCTGGGACGGGACAGCCCCAGCCCGGCCCTGGGGAGGACGGCCCAGGGGCTGGTGGCTGGGCTCCTCTCCCAGAGCTAGCCTGCACATGGGAGGCGGCAGTCAGCAGGTGCCCAGAGGAAGTCACCACTCCGGTCCTCAGACGGCGCTCCCCCGTGCGGGCCACGGGGCCTGCTCCAGCTCATCCCAGGGCCCTCACCTTGTCATGGAAGGCCGTGATGAGCCACAGCTCCACCTCCAGGTTGGAGCCCCGCCTCTCGGCAGCGATGAACTGCAGCAGGTTCTCGTGCTTCATGCCGGGCGTGCTGAAGATCTCCCGTTCACTCTGCCACGACTGCTTGTCCTGGGCGGAGAGGCTGCTCAGCCCCGTGCCCACCCCGGCCTCCCAGCCTCAGCATCCGCCAAGGGTCCAGGAGAAGCCCAGCACTGGGCCGAGCTCTGGAGCGCCAGGCCAACAGTGACGCCAGAGACAGACCTGGCAGGCGAGAGGCAGAGCTAGGCCCGGCTTTGCTAAGCTTCCGGGCAATGGCTTGGGCTGCCTGGTGTCCAGGGCCTCTGAACAGGTGCTGACGTCACAAATAAAAGCCGAGGGACAGTGCTGTGGCATAACGTGTAAAGCTGCCGCCTGCAGTGCCGGCATCCCACATGGGCGCCGGTTCTAGTCCCGGCTGCTCCTCTTCCGATCCAGCTCTCTGCTGTGGCCTGAGAAAGCAGCAGAAAGTGGCCCAAGTCCTCGGGCCCCTGCACCCGCATGGGAGACCCGGATGAAGCTCCTGGCTGCTGGCTTCAGCCCGGCCCAGCTCTGGCCATTGCGGCCATTTGAGGAGTGAACCAGCAGATGGAAGACCTCTCTCTAACTGTGCCTTTCAAGTAAATAATAATTTTGAAAAGCGTGGGAAGCAGAGCGGGCCTGCCACTTCCGGCCTGGCCAAGCACCCCCTCCCAGCGAGGCCCCGGGCCTGGGGCTCCAGCGGAAGCCCCCGCGGGCGTGGACGCCCTGGAGCCCCCGGACACTCACCTGGAGTGGGAAGATCTTGACGGCCACGAAGTCGTTCATGAGCTGGGCCTTCCAGACACAGCCAAAGCGCCCGCGGGCCTTGACCTCCAGCAGCTGCAGCGGCTTCAGGCCCACCAGAGGGGACGGCGGGGGAGGCGCGGGGTCCTGCGGACGAGCACAGCTTGATGGGCCTGCACGCTGCCCGCCTCTCCCCTGCCCTGGCCCGGCCCCGCCGTCTCACCTCGTGGATGTCCACGTGGCCGTAGGGAGGCTTGCGATGCCGGTATATCCAGAAGGCCAGCAGGACAAGGAGGGACAGGCCCCCGATGGGCAGCAGCGAGTAGGCCAGCACCGTGAGCAGGGTGGGGGCTGTCGGGGGTGGCTCGTACGTGACTGGGGGACACATGGAGCCCTGCGTCACACAGCCCGCCCGCCCTGACACCTGGGGGGTGGGGCTGCTGCCACGCCCACCCAGCTCAGCAGCCAATCGCCCAGGCCGAGGACAGCCCAGCGCGGCTGGGCCAGCCCCTCACCTTCCGGGCCGCCGGCCTCTGGCAGGTGGGTGAAGCGCTCGTTGCAGAAGTTGCCTTCGCAGCAGCAGAAGTACACCTGCGGGCTCTCCTCGGTGGCCACGCACTCCTGCCTGGGGCAGAGGATTCCAGACCTCCTCAGCCAGGCACGCAGGACTCCCAGCCCACCTGGCCAGGCCCTCCCCAGACAGGGCACTTCCCGGCACGGTGGGCCCCGACGCCGCTCCTGGGGCGGGCCGGGCCGCGGGGCGCACCTGTCGTAGCAGTTGAAGTCGTCCAGCCAGCAGCCCTTCTTGACGAGCTCGACGGTGCCGGAGCTGTTGCGCCAGGAGGCGTAGCAGTGCAGCCGCTTGTCCGGCTCGCCCTGGCAGCGCTCCAGGCCGCTCTGGTTGGTGCGCTCCAGTTCCCAGTTGACGTTGTAGTACGCGCACTCCCGCGTCCCGGCCTCGCCGCGCCCGGAGCCTGCAGCCCAGGGAGGAAGCACCTGAGCGCAGCCAGCACTGCGGCCCGCAGCCTGCTCCCAGAGGGAGGCGCGCGGGCCCACGGACCCTCCACACTCCACCTCCCAGCTTCCCGAGAGCCCAGGCCCAAGAAGGAGGAGCAGGCAGGAAAGCCGACGCCACAGAAGGGTGCCTGAGCAGCCGGCCAGACCGAGCAGACCGACGGGTTGTGCACAGGAGGGCATCGATGGCACCTGAGGCTCCAGGGAGGCTGTCGCCCTCCAGCCCGGAAATGAAGAGACCCCAGGGCAAGACAGAAGCACCCTGGTCCTCCGTGGGTGGGCTGGGCTCGGGCAGCGGCGTTTATTGAAGACGCCTATTCCCGGGCCAGGCCTGTCCCAGGTGCATGGGGACAGAATCCGCATTAGTAACCACCCTCTCGGTCTCGGGTGATTCTGGAACACACCTGGGGACCACACCTGAACTGCCCCCCCCCGGCCCCCGGCCCTTCGACGTGTAGCCTCCCCCCGCCCACCCCCCACCCCCACCCCCACCCCCACCCCCACCCCCACCCCCGTCCCTTCTACATGCAGCCGTCACACCCAGGCTAGAGAACATCGCACAGAGCCAAGTCAGCGGCCAGGATCCCAGGGGCTGTGCGCCTCGTGCGCCTCGGTGCGCCTCGGTGGGAGGGGAGTTGGCTGAGCCACACTCACAGGTCATCCTCCTGGACGCCGTCCACCCAAGTGGCCAAGCACTAAACTGCCATCCGCCCCTTCCGACGCTTCCCTCCCAGCGTGGCCTCACCAGACCCACCCTACAACACAACTCCAGGCCCCAGCCCCAAAGCTGCCCTTGGCCCCAAGGGGTCCACCACCAGCAATGGGAAGAAGCCAATGGGAGAAGCCTGCCACAGCCCCTCAGCGGGTGCCCGCGACCTGGGAGGCAGGGGCATGTGTGGCCTCACGCTGGCACCCCTGTGGACACCGAGAGGAAGCCTGCACCAAGCACCCAGCCAACCTCCCCCATGTCTCAGGCCTACTGTGGCCAATGACCTGGCACCGGCTGGCGCGGGTCTCCCCCTGCAACCACCCCACCCCAGGAAGGAGGGATGGGTGGGAGTCAGGCCCCGGGGGAGCCAGAGCACAGCAAGCACGGGGTCCCCGAGTACCCTGACCTCGTACCACTCAGGGCCTTCACCACCCTCCTCTCCATGCCCACATGGCCTCTGTGAGCAAAGGGCCTGAGCCCCAGGGCTCGTCCCAGGGAGGACCTGACCCCCGCAGTGACCGTTCAACAGTCTCCTGCAATGCCAGGAGCTCCTTCCAGGGGCACCCGCCAGGGGCAGGCAGCAAACCTCAAGACTCCAGGCTGGGTCCCTTGGCTCAAGACGCTACCCGGCCAGAATGGCGGCTCCTTGGCACCGTGGGGCCTAGACCCCGACCTGGGAAAGCAGACGCAGGGCCTCCTGGGCGGCCAGGTAGCTGGATGTCAGTTTCAGCCCGGGAAGACTTCAGGTCCACAGAGAGGCCCACGCTGGAGAGCACTCCCCCAGGAGGCCCCAGGGCGGCCCTTCCTGAAGCCTAAGGTTTAGGGGGACCCCAGAGGGGAGCAGGTGGGGCGGGAGACCAAAGGCCGGGCAAACACCAGGGGCAGCACCCAGGCGAGCCCCTAGGAGGCCCACAGGCCCCCCCCCACCAGCAGCACCAAAGTCAGGGGTGCAGGGCCTCCTGCTTCCATCGGTCCTTGGGCTGACCTTGCCACCTGACGTACCATCGTCTTTGGCTAACTGCCCGTGCTTGACTAAAGGAGTACCCCAGATTTCCACAAAGGGTACAAGTAATAGGACCAAAAATAACCCAAGAGAAAATGATGTGAACATATGGTTCGAGTCCTGGCTGCTCCACTTAGATCCAGTTCCCTGCTAACGTGCCTGGGAAAGCAACGAAGGATGGCCCAGATGCCTGGGAGCCTGCCACCCATGTAGGAGACCCAGATGGAGCTCCTGGCTTTGACCCAGCCCAGCCCCAGCCACTGCGGCCATCTGGGAAGTGTGAAACAGCAGATGAAGGGTGTGTGTGTGTCTCCCTCTCTGTAACTCTGCCTTTCAAACAAAACAAAATAATTCTTTTTTTCTTTTTTTAAAAAAAGATGAACATTTGTGGAGTTGAAAACAAAAATGTGCAGACCTCTTGATCCTGTCTTTCTCCTTGTATGGAGAATCCCCAACTGCTGGTTCACTGCCCAACACCCGTGACGGCCAGGTCGGGGCCAGGCCAACGCCAGGATGCAACCCAGGCCCCACGTGGGTGGCAAGAGCCCCATCACTCGAGCCCTCACTGCTGCCTGCAGGGCCTGCGTGTGCAGGGAGCTGGGAATCACCCCGGCCCTGCAACGTAGACACTGGCATCCTAACTACCAGGCTACACGCCTGCCGCTGGATACGTGTCTGACATAACACACCGGGAAAGGCCTGACAACCGCTTTCCAAATGCCCACCCCACCCCACCCCCACCGGCCAGGTGAAGGCAGGACTCCTGAGCATCTCTGCCAGTCACAAACGTATAATGCTGGACGCACGCAGAGACGGATGAACGGGGTAGAGCGAGACAGCAGGCCACAGGAGCCCCAGCCCAGCACCCTCGGCGGTGTGCAGCCCCACTCAGACACCGGGCAACAAGCGGCATCAGGAGCCCAAGCAAAGGAGGCCAGCAGACAGAGTGACCAGGGACGCGTCCAGTCACGAGCGTGGACAGGACCCTGCGGGGAGGGCTGAGGGCTCCAGGTCACAGGCAAAGGCTCAGGGTTCCCTCAGATCCTCGTCAGAACAATCTCCCCACAGGCAACCCAGCAAACAGTGGCCTTGAGCAGGCCAGATTTCCAGTCCCGCAGACACTGCCCAGCCGTGTGACCCCCGGCACGCCCCTACCATTCTGGGCACGTGCCTCCCAGGGCTGTGGCAAGCAATGAGCGCGTTGACAGAACCACGCCTGGCACGCCAGCCATTCTGCTAGCACAGGCCCCTCCTGCTGGCCATCGCTCACAACGCAAAGCCGTGTGGCCCCACCCTGCAAGAGCTCTGGATGCAGGGCCCCACGTGACACTCTGTGCCCCTGCCACACCACGCCGGCTCTGCTGCCAGCTGGAGACCCAGGGGCCTCCCTCCTTCCTCCCGCCCCGGCGCTCTGCTTCTCGACACACACAGCTATTTATAGCCTCTGGCACTGCTCCAACTGCAAGGCCACCTCGGCCTTCTAGCAGAAGGACTCCCGCCTACACCGGTGGAGCCAGGGGTGGGGCCAGGTACCACGCACGCAGGCTTCCCCCGGCCCCGCCCACTCACCGCCCCAGCCGCAGAGCAGGCCGCATCCCTGAGTCACAGCCAGCCCAGGCGTCGGCCTCCACAGCGCGCCTCCAGGGACACAGCGCAAGCGGCCCTAAGAGGCGGTCCCTGTACCGCAAGAGGCCTACACCCCAGCGGAAAGAAGCCCTCCTGTGTACCCCATGCCTCTGTCCATGCAGAACACAGCAAATCCCACTCCCCCCACCACACACAGAGCAGAGATCCCACACTGCAGCCACGGCCTGCCAGCACCCCACACAGACGCTGCTTCGAGTCCCACCTGCTCCTCCTCTGACCCAGCTCTGCTATGGCCTGGGGAAGCAGAGGAAGATGGTCTGCTTGGGCCCTGCACCCTCGTGGGAGACCAGAATTCCAGGGAGCACAACCTCAAGGTTTGGGGGCAAGCACCAGCCGTGAAAGGAGTGTGGCAGCCCGGCAGAGTGGAGACGCCACCCGCCTGAGGGGCTCAGGGCACAACGGGACATGAAGAGTGATGGCAGAAGGAAGAGGTCAGAGCTGGAGAGGAAACTCCACAGGGGGCAGGCGCTCAGCCCCACCCGCGTGGGCACTGTGGCACGCCCGCAGCAAGAATCCAAGACAGGGGCCAGCACTGTGGCACAGCGGTGAAGCCGCCGCCTGCAGTGCTGGCATCCCACACGGGCGCTGGTTCGAGTCACTCTGCTCCACTTCCAACGCAGCTCTCGGCTGTGGCCTGGGAAGGCACTAGAAGATGGCCCAAGTCCTTGGGCCCCTGCACTCACGTGGGAGACCCGGAGGAGGCTCCTGGCTCCTGGCTTCAGACTGGCAGAGCTCCAGCTGTTGCGGCCAACTGGGGAGTGAACCAGCAGATGGAAGACCTCTCTCTCTCTGCCTCTCCTTTTCTGTGAAACTGACTTTCAAATAAATAAGCACAGGCAGAATTACAGAGAAGCAGAGGCAGAGAGAGAGAGAGAGAGAGAGAGAGAGAGAGAGAGAGAGAGAGAAAACCGGGCTGTTCTGAAGCCAGGAGCCAGGAGCTCGTTCGGGGTCTCCCACGTGGGTGCAGAGGCCCAAGGACTTGGGCCATCTTCTACTGCTCTCCCAGGCCACAGCAGAGAGCTGGATTGGAAGTGGACCATCCAGGACTCGAACTGGCACCCATATGGGATGTCAGCACTGCAGGCGGTGGCCTTACCTGCTAAGCCACAGCGCTGGCCCCCTGAGTAGATATTTACTAAGCTTATTCATACAGCTTGGTTCACCATGCACTGAGAGTCTAAAGGTGAGTGTTTCTGACCGGTTCAGAAGTCCTGGTCTGGTATCAGCCTGGGCACTGCACCCGCTACTCCAGGGCTCCGAAACTCCTGTTACGAGCCGGCTAGGCTTTCCTGCTCTGCGCACCCTCAGCCCCTTGTTAGGGTTGAATGTGGTGGGGTCTCAGTTCCCAACACAGCAGTGCTGAGACGCACGGCCCCTGAGAGCGGCTCAGGCGAGGGAGGCAATGCCCCAGCTTCTCCCTCCCCACCTCATGGTGAAGCACACGCCGATGCCGTCTGCCTGGAGGGCCCGGCCTGCAGAACCAGCAGCCAGGGAACTGCCCAGTCTTCTATCACACAGGCGAAGTCCTCTCCTAAAGTCCTCAAGTCTGCATCTATGCAGGTAATTCCTTAGAGTCTAACTGCAACTCACTGACTCTCCCCTTAACTGTATCTGCTCCACTTGGCATCTCTAGTCAGTTTATAAATACAATCATTCTATTTTTTTCAATTCTAGAAGTCTACTTTAAAAAGCCTTCCTGGTCTGTTCTCATTCTGCTGTAATTCTGTAACTTAACTTCCGGAAACCCATTCCTGACGTTGTTACTTCTCAAGACTTTTTCCATGGAACCTGGTCCTCCTGTGTCTGTTGGACACTCAGCCCCAACATGGCAGCCACGTCTGGGGCAGCCTTCCAGGGATGATTGATACCTCTCTCTGCCCAACTGCGCAGGACGTCACCAGTCTAGGACCACTTCAACTTCTCGGCCAGAGCTCCCCAGAGAACTCCACCTCGCAGCTCCTGTGAGCTCAGGGAAACACCTCGTCCGAGCAGGGCCCGGACAACGTCATGGTCTAGGCCCTCTGGCAGCAAAAGCAGCGATCTTCCAGTCCACCTTCTCGGGGAAGGGACACCCTGCCCCCACCAACCCCACGCCTTCTCTCCCGCCCGCGCGTGGCTACCACCCCCTCCCAGTCCCCGGCGCAGCAGCCTGTCGGCAGGGGAGGCACAGAGCTCCCGTCCCAGCCCCTTTCCGTGTCCCCTCACTTCTGTGCACATGTAGCTGTGTTTTGGATGAGGCCCCTCAGCTACTGTGTTCACTACAAATGCCAGAAACTAAGTCCGGGAGCACTTTCCAGGGCCACAGCAAGAGCTCCGCCCACCTGCAGAGGCCAAGCGCAGACACGGGAGCCCGGCCAGGTCACCTGCAGTCACTGTCAACACGTCCCTTGGCCATTGTCCGGGACATCCCCATTTCTCCAGGCCCCATCCTGCCTGAGGCCAGGGCCAGGGCCTCCAATGAAGGTCCAGGACTACACAAACGTTTCCTTCCACTGCCTTCTGGGAGCCCATGAAAACCACAGCCGGGGGCTGGCGCTGAGGCACAGGGGGTAAAGCCACCACCTGCAGTGCCAGCATCCCATATGAGCTCCACTTCCCATCCCGCTCCCTGCTGTGGCCTGGGAGAGCAGTGGAGGACGGCCCAAGTGCTTGGGCCCCTGCACCCACGTGGGAGACCCGGAAGAAGCTCCTGGCTCCTGGCTTCAGATCAGCACAGCTCCAGCCACTGTAGCCATTTGGGGAATGAACCAGCAAATGGAAGACCTCTCTCTCTCTCTGCCTCTCAAATAAATAATTTAAAAAAACAAAAAAGCCAGGATTTCTGAGGCATAAACACATAAGGACAGAACTACAGACACAAACTTTCCCAGCAAGAAAGTAGCAACTGGCCACACCGAATCCACTGTGAGCTGTGCACAGGAGTGAGGGGAGGAACCCCCATCAGCACACGGGTCCTCTGTGAGCTGTGCACAGGACTGAGGCGCACACAGACCCTCAGACCCACACCGGCAACAGCTGGGGGCCACAGAGCCCTGCACAGGGAAGGCTGGCATCACGCCCAGATGCCCAGCACAGAAACACCCCCCCCCCCAGCTCTCCGCCCCTGAGGCCTGCTGGGTGACAGCAGCCAGGTACACTAGAGGCCATCAAAAAGCTCATGGGAAATGAAACGAGAGGATACGTTCACATTGATGCACAAAACCTCAAAGTCCGTGCACAGCTCAGCTCTTGCATAAAACGCATTTCCATGGAGTCCCCTCTTACACCTTTCAGACAAAATAAAACCCAAAGATACTCCCAGGGGAACCTGACTAGTTCCAAACATAGACCAGTACAAACCTTACAGCTAGACAGCTCCACCCACGGGCTCAGAGCTGTCAATCATTATTCAGGTCCACCCTTAAACATCAACAGCTCAAGAAAGACTACTTACTGAAAGATAAAAACAGGAAGCAAAAACTAAAGAAACAAGACTAATCAGGGAGACTAAAACGGTGCGAGTGGCGTGGTGCGGTAAGGTAAGCCACCACTCGCAACGCCAGCATCCCAGTTCAGGGCCCGGGTACTCTGCTTCCCTTCCAGCTTCCTACTAATGCATCGGGCAGGCAGAAGGCGGCCCAAGAACAGGCGACCCTGCGGCCCCCGTGGCGGGTGAGGCAGGAGCTCCTGGCCCCTCGCCTCCCTGGTCCAGTGCTGGCTGTTGCCGCCATATAAGCAATGAACCAGCAGGTGGAAGATCTCTCTCTGCTTTCGCAAAAATCAGGGAGTACATATTTTTTTTCCAGAATTGTATTATTACCCTCAGAGATAAAGGCAACGCAACCCTGAGAAAGGAATGGGACGAGGCAGCATCTGGGCTCAGCAATGAAGGGACCACTTGGGATGCCGGCACCCCACCCTGCAGCGCTGGGCCAAGTCTCAGCTCAGCTCCATTCCCTCAAGTTTCCTGCTAACCCACAGCAGGGAGCAGCCACTGATGCTCAGCTGCTTGAGTCCCGGCCCCCACATGGAAACCCAAGCTGACTCCAAACTGTTGCACACATCTGGGGAGTGGACCAGTAGATGGGGATCTCAGACTCTCCTCCTGCCTTTCAAGTAGAGGAAGGTTTAAACAAGAAACTGCACAAACACGTCAAGATGCAACACAGGAGACGGGGCAGGTACCTGCAGTGACGAGCAAGGGTGCCACAGGAAGGGTGAGGCCGCATTCTGCATGGACGCTGGGGCAAGCCCCTGCTGACCCCTGGACTGCACAGGAACACACAACCTCCCAGCACCAGACAAGGCTCCCAGGACCTGACCAGCCATTCAGCACCTGCCTTCCGTGGAGGAAGGGTTTTCGAAGCCCCCAGGAAGACCCCCCCAGTCAGGACGGCGTCCCAACACCAGGAAACCAGCACCCAGGAAGCCCCCCCCCCATCAGGATGGATTACCAACACCAGGAAACCAGCCCCCAGGAAGCCC
>CM027407.1:154434956-154473709 GCA_015711505.1 Sylvilagus bachmani | reverse complement strand
GGCACTGCAAGGGAAGCGAGAAAGGTGAGTGGATGTGGCCATTCCCCAGGGGCAGACACAGGGCCATTCCCAGCATTCCTTGGTCTCGGGGCCACCGCCCCCTTAGGCCACGCAGCCACGCCTGTCACCTGTCACTTGTGGGCTGCTTCTGAACACTGCCCACCCACAGGGGCCATCGCCCCCTTAGATCAAACAGCCACGCCTGTCACCTGTCACCTGTGGGCTGCTTCTGAACACTGCCCACCCACCAGCCAATTGGGGAGTGAACCAGCAGATGGAAAACCTCTCTCTGCCTCTACCTCTGCCTCTGCCTCTCTATAACTCTGCCTTTCAAATAAACAAATAATACTTTTAAAAAAGAGAGAGAAAAGAAGAGAATAAAACCATCCTTATGGCAGAGCAAGGCTATCAACTTAGAAAAATTAAGTAAGCATACAAACTACCATGGAAAAATAAAGAGCGCAGCCAAGACAATGTTCAAGGAGAAAGGAAGGGGAGGACTGGGGTGCTGGCTTTAAGACACCGCTCTGGGCTGAACTGCCCCCACACCCAGATCCACACGTCGAAGTCCTAAGCCCCGGTATGCCAGAGCGGGTGTGTATTAGAACACACAGGGCCGACGCCGCCGCTCACTAGGCTAACCCTCCGCCTGCGGCGCCGGCACCCCGGGTTCTAGTCCCTGTCGGGGCACCGGTTCTGTCCTGGTTGCCCCTCTTCCAGGCCAGCTCTCTGCTGTGGCCTGGGAGGGCAGTTGGAGGATGGCCCAGGTCCTTGGGCCCTGCACCCCATGGGAGACCAGGAGAAGCACCTGGCTCCTGGCTTCGGATCGGTGCAGCGCTGGCCGTGGCAGCCATTTGGGGAGTGAACCAATGGAAGGAAGACCTTTCTCTCTGTCTCTCACTAACTCTGCCTGTCAAAAAAAAAAAGAACACACAGTAAACCACGGTGGAGACCGACGGCCTCACAAGGAGAGAGGCCAGCACGGCGATGCAGGCAGGACATAGGAGGGCCCGCGAGCTGCAGGGAGGCCAGCATGGCGACACAGGCAGGACACAGGAGGACCCGCGAGCCACGGGGAGGCTCCTGAAGCCAGCCAGCCCCACACCGGGGCCTCAGGCCTGCAGCCCGCAGGAGAGGACAAGTTGCTGCTGCTGAAGCCACTCCGGTGGAGGCACTGTCGCCACAGCCCTCGCCAACCAGCACAGCTACACAGCAGAGCCACCGTCCCCAGAACCGTCATCTGTCCCGAGGACAGACTAGCAGACAGGGCAGTGGACGAGGGGGCGGGGAGACGCCTGCACGGACAGGAACTGGAGCAGTGCTAAAAAGGGGACACGACACGGACGGGAGAAAGCAATGCCCAGGGGACAGCGTTGGGAAAACCGGATGGACGCAGCGGGAGAAACTGCACAGATCCCCACCCACACCATCCACAAAGGCTGCGCATCAAGGCAGCGGACGGTAACACCGGCACAGACCAGAAGGCAGTGCAAAACTGCACTGCTGTGACACCAGAGTAAGGACAAACCTCTTTCCATCTCAAAAACGCAACGTGCAAAGCAAAAAATTCAGGGTTTTAATTTCATCAAATTCTGTTCAATTGCTGACACCCTAGGAGATCGACAGACAAATGAGAGATGTTTGCAGCACAGAAACCGACAAGCACAAATACTCAGAGTATGTAAGAAACTGCAGCAGCGCAGGAAGGAGAAAGAACTCGACAGGGAAACAGGGAGACAGCCAAGAGCAGAGGAGGACGTCAAGGCCACAGAGAGCAGTATGCGCCCATTGCTCGTTTCATTTATTTACTTATTTGAAAGGCAGTTACGAAGAGAGAAAGAGGGAGAGAGATCTTCCATCTACTGGGTCCCTCCCCAAATGGCTAATGCAGCTGGGGCTGGGCCAGGCTGAAGCCAGGAGCCAGGAGCTTCATCCGGGTCTCCCAGGGGCATGCTGGGGCCAAGCCCTTAGGCCGTCCTCCACTGCTTTCCCAGGAGCACCAGCAGGGAGCTGGATTGGAAGTGGAGCAGCAGGGACTTGAACCAGTGCCCATACAGGATGGCGGCATTGCAGGCGGCAGCTTAACTCACTACGCCACAACGCCAGCCCCAAGCTCGTTATTAATGAAAGAAACATAACTAAACCAGCATCGCTACCCATCAAATTGGCAACAGTTTTTTAAAATCAATGAGTTACTGAATTTGAAAGGCAGAGTTACAGTGAGAGGGAAAGAGAGGAAGAGACAGAGCAACAGGAATCTTCTACCTGCTGGGTCACTCCCCGACTGGCTGCAAAGGCCAGGGCTGGGCCAGGGCTGGGCCAGGCCATCCGGGTCTCCCACGGCAGTGTCAGGGGCCCATGTTCTTGCGCCGTCCGCTGCGGCTTTCCTGGTGTTTTGGCCAGAAGCTGGACTGGAAGTGGGGCAGCCAGGACTCTGATACGGGCTGTGGGTGTGGGCCTCACGCTCGCGGACTACCCAGCTGTGCTACAATGCCAGCCCCGGCGACAGAGTTAAAGGTAGCAAGTCTAAGTATTGGCTGTGGTGTGGGAAAGCGGGAGGCCCGAGTCTGGCTCCCAGCTCCTCCCGCTGAGCAGCCACGGCGTCTGACCTCAGCAACATGGCTGTCCCGGCGCAGCCGGGCCGCTCCCTGGGGACGGAGCCCTGGGGGCTGAGGGTGGGCAGGGGGCCGTGAAGTAGCACTGAACGCAGACTGGGAGACAGACGTGGAAAGCAGCTCCGTCATCAGGGCAGGAAGCTGCACTCGGCTTCCACCCGGGATCACCCCGCTCCCCTGGGCGCCTGCAGCCCTCGGGGGAAGACCTCGGGGGCAGCAGCGCCAGGCTGAGCCCACAGGCTGCTGTCCTCGCCTGCCCGCACGGCCCCTCCGGCAGGGGCGGCGCTGGCACAGGAGGCCTGGCCCCAAGGGAAGCCTGCGCTTGCTTCCTGGAGCATTGGAGGCAGCACCAGGAACCCGCAGCGGGACTCAGCACGAAAGGGAAGGGCCACGCTGGGGTCCCAGAGGCAACTCGGGACAAAGAGAGCTCCAGGGCGCGTCTCCAGCTGCAGGTGAAGAGCCTGAGAGATCTGCAGGGTTCTAGAAGGGACAGGCGTCTGGCAGAAGTGCCCACCTCACCACTCGGGATGCCTGCGTCCCAGGTGGGCGTGCCTGCTTTGACCCCGGCCGCTCCACTTCTGACCCAGCTCCCTGCAGATGCACACCCTTGGAGGCAGCAGGAGGCGTGGCGCAAGTGCCCGGGCCCCTGTCCCCCACGCGGGAGCCCTGGACTGAGCTCCCGGCTCCCAGCTAAACCCCAGCTCCGTCCTGGTGTTGCGGGTGGGGAACGAACCAGCAGATGGAAGCTATTTCTCTTTCTCTGAATCTCTGTCTCTCAAATAAAATGAAAGTAAATTGTAATATAAAAAATTCATACAAAATGTATAATTATAAAAAAATGGATTTAAAGAATTTTTGTACCAAAATACATTTATTTTTTAATTCTATTTCCCATGAATTTTTGGGAATACTCTTGTAGTAGCGTCCATAAAATAATAAACCACTGTGAAAAAGAACCAAGAGACGACAAAGAGTTCTAGAAACCAAAAAAGCACAGATGGCCTCAACATAAGAACGCTAAGTGGAAGGGCTAACCTCAGCAAAGTCTGATTTGATGATGACAGACAAAAGCCGAGGAGTTCCCTGTAACTTAGAGCGGTGAGCAAAGAGACAGAATAAAGTAGAAGGCATCAAGTGACTCGTCCAGTTGGCGTTTCTTCATCCGACAACTATTCAGAGAGCGCAACTAAAACCCTGGGTGTAGTCGTGGTCCCGGGAACAGGTGGCTTAACAGGGGAGGGGAGAGTCCTGCTCACATTGGAATTAAGGATGAGGGATGATAAGAAACACGGACACTAACAACACGGATGTGACAGCGGCAGGCTGTGTAATAAAAAGAACAGGGAAACTGGACCAGACGCCCTTATCTGGTGAATACTGGTTCTCTCGCCCTAGGCACCCCTGGCACCTTGGGCGGGAGAGGCAAGTCTCAGGGCAGAGGCAGCACCCCTGCAGAGCCCCTAGCCCTCCCCAACGTGACAGCCAAAAATCTCTGCATTTCCAGATGTTCCCCCCGGGGGAACAAGACTGCTCCCCTCGGAAAACCTCCAGTCCCACGGTTTCCTGTTGAACCAACAGAGAAGAAGCAGTCGAAGCGACGATGTGACACGTTTCCCCAGCTCAAGAGAATCAGGTGCCTTCAGAGGAAGGGACCAGAGCTCTCAGCTGAGGAAGGTCTACACCTACGCCCCCTGAGACACTTCAGAACCCCCAGGAGAAAGAGGAGATCCTAAAAGAAGGTAGAGATGGGCTGGCACTGGGACGCAGCAGGTTAACGCCCTGGCCTGAGGCACTGGCATCCCTCGTGGGAGACCCGGAAGCCCCTGGCTCCTGGCTTTGGATCAGCTCAGCTCCAGCCGTTGCAGCCAACTGGGGAGGGAACCAGCAGACGGAAGACACCTATCTCTCTCTCTCTCTCTCTGCGTCTCCTCTCTCTGTGTAACTCTGACTTTCAAATTAATAAATAAATCTTAAAAAAAAAATAAAAAGACTGTAGAAAATCTCAGATGGGTAATGCTCAGAGTCAGAAAAAAGAGCTCAGGGTTGGTGCTGCGGCTCAATGGGCTAATCCTCCTCCTGCGGTGCCGGCACCCTGGGTTCTAGTCCCGGTTGCGGTGCCAGTTCTGTCCTGGCTGCTCCTCTTCCTGTTCAGCTCTCTGCTGTGGCCTGGGAGTGCAGTGGAGGATGGCCCAAGTGCTTGGGCCCTGCACCCCATGGGAGACCAGGAGAGGCACCTGGCTCCTGGCTTTGGATCAGCTCAGCTCCAGCCGTTGCAGCCATCTGGGGAGTGAACCAGTGTATTGAAGATCTCTCTCTCTCTCTGTAACTCTGCCTCTCAAATAAATAAATCGTAAAAAAAAGAAGAAGAAGAAGAAGTTAAGGACAGCTAGGACAACAGACATGGGGATCAAGAGTGAACAGTGGGAATGACTTCGGGAGCTGGGAGGGTCTCCCTGAGTGAACCAGGGTAGAGTGTGACCGCACAGGTGACGATGGCACCCAGGTGGGGAGCCCTGAGTAAAGTTACCTGACTTTTAAAAAAGAGAAGTACAGGGCCGGTGCTGTGGCGCAACGGGTAAAGCCACCGCATGCAGTGCCAGCATCCCATATGGGCACCGGTTCGAGTCTCAGCTGCTTCACTTCTGATCCAGCTCTCTGCTGGGCCTGGGAGAGCAGTAGAAGATGGCCCAAGTGCTTGGGTCCCTGCACCCGTGTAGAATACCAGGAAGAAGTTCCTGGCTCCTGGCTTTGGATTGGCGCAGCTATGGCCGTTGTGGCCAATTAAGGAGTGTACCAGTGGATGGAAGACACCCCCCCGCCCCCGCCTCCCTCTGCCTCTCCTTCTCTCTCTGTGTGACTATTTCAAATAAAGAAATATTAAAAAAAAAAAAAAAAGATAAGCAGGACACTAGCCAAACGTGACATAGTCCAGCTACAGAATACTGTTGAGCCTGTCCATTTACTACCAGTGCCTGTTTGAGAGGAAAGAAGATGGAATAAAGAAAAACCAGCCAAGGAGATTTGCAACGTTCCCTTCCAGGAACTGGGCAGGGGAAAGGCACCTCCCAGGGACCGGGCGTAGCAGAAGGCCACAGACCAGGTGTTTCACAAAGAGCAGAAACAGACTCGTCGGTTCTGGAGGGAAAAGAACCGCAGGTCAGGACCTGGTCCCCCGGCTCCCACGACAGCACCGCAGCACCGCGTCCGCCCACAGCCCAAGAGCAGAAGGCGCAAACTACTCCCGAAAGCCCTCTGACCGCGCAAGCACCCACGCGTGCCGGCTCCGTCCCGCCTACCAACACCACCGCACCGGGGATTTGGCCCCCAGCACATTCACTTCAGGGGGGTCGCACACGGCCCGCACAGCAAATGAATACAGAAACTATGGCAGAATCACGCGATGGAAATGCTGGTGCAATGAAAATTAACAGGCACACAGACTCCCATGACACAGAGCAGAAGAGGCAGGTCACGACACACACAGCACCACTTCAGGCACTGTGACGTCCAGAAGCTGGCCAAGCAAGACTCGGGCTGCGAGAGAGGACCCGCCGCCCTCAGGGGCCAGGGGAGACCGGGGCGTGGGGCTGGGGGAGACTGGGGGTACTGCTCTCTGGGAGCTGATGGAGATGGGGGGGCTACTGCTCTTGGGGGCTGGGGTAGACAGGGGGCTACTGCCCTCGGGGGCTGGGGGAGACGAGGGCGTGGGGCTGGGGGAGACGGGGTGGGGGGCTACTGCTCTTGGGGGCTGGGGGAGATGGGGACATGGGGCTGGGGGAGACAGGGTACGGGGCTACTATCCTTGGAGGCTGGGGGATATAGGGGCGTGGGGCTGGGGGAGACGGGGTGGGGAGCTACTGCTCTTGGAGGCTGGGGGAGATGGGGGCGTGGGGCTGGAGGAGACGGGGGGCTACTGCTCTTGGAGGCTGGGGGAGACGGGGGCGTGGGGCTGGGGGAGATGGGGGGCTATTGCCCTCAGGGGCTGGGGGAGACGGGGGCCTACTGCTCTTGGAGGCTGGGGGAGACGGGGGTGCTACTGTCCTTGGGGGCTGGGGGAGATGGGGGCGTGGGGCTGGGGGAGATGGGGGAATGGAGCTGGGGGAGACGGGGTGGGGGCTATTGCCCTCAGGGGCTGGGGGAGACGGGGACAGCAAACGGGAGGGTTTCTCAACCGAGTGCTGACCGAGGGACGTCTCATAGTAAAAAGAGGCTAAGCCCGAGTCCAGGAGTAGACATCTGCACCTGCCTCCAGTTAAGACATCGGTGATCGAGAACAACAGTGGTGCCGAAGCCACCAAGAGAATGCAGAGCACACAGCAACAGAATCGCCCAAAGTCACCACAGAGCGTCCAGAGGCCCAAACGAACTATTCCAGAACGAGCTGCCTCCAGGGCAGGTTCATCCCGCAAACTCAGGGCAGATGGAGAAGGCAGCCGGAGCCGCCAGGCAAGAAAACAAAGCCCCATGCGCTGTCTGAGCTGGTGAGGTGGCCTGGAGGCCTGCGGAGGCTCACAGGACGGGGGCAGGGCTGGACAGCAGAGGGCTCTGTGACCATACAACGATCAGATCCCAGCAACTCGCTGGAGGAGGGGCCCACCCCCAAACCCTGATGAACTAAAAGTAACGCAGGTGGCAGGCAGCCCGGTTATGATCCAAGTCCTGATGAGATAAAAAGACAAGCCCCACACTCTAGCCTCCGGAGAGAAGGACAAGCCCTCCTGCAGGGGACTGTAGCTGCCTGGGGCTGGTGTGGCAGCACAGCCGGTTAGTCGCCGGCTGGGATGCCGCCATCCTGCGTGAGACCCAGCCCCATCACTGCGGCCGTCCAGGGAGTGAACCGGCAGGTGGAAGACCAATCTCCTCCTCTCCCTCTCTCTCTCTCTCTCTCTCTCTCTGTAACTTTGTCTTTCAAGTAAATAAATAATGTTTTTAAAAAATCAGCCTCCTGGGGCGCCGGATTCTGTCCCGGTTGCCCCTCTTCCAGGCCAGCTCTCTGCTGTGGCCCGGGAGTGCAGGGGAGGATGGCCCAGGTGCTTGGGCCCTGCACCCCATGGGAGACCAGGAGAAGCACCTGGCTCCTGGCTCCTGCCATCGGACGAGCGCGGTGCGCCGGCCGCAGCGTGCTGTCCGCGGCGGCCATTGGAGGGTGAACCAACGGCAAAGGAAGACCTTTCTCTCTGTCTCTCTCTCTCACTGTCCACTCTGCCTGTCAAAAAATAAAAAATAAAAAAAAATAAAAAAAAAAATCAGCCTCCTGCTGAACAGCTCTATGTGCAGCTACAATGATCTCAAATGGACGCTTTTTAAAGTGCTAAGACATCAGGAGCTTCAGTCAACACTGCACGGCACTCTGCGCTGCAAAGTTTTGTTTTTTTGTTTTTTTAAGAGACATTTATTTACTTGAGAGGCAGAGTTACAGAGAGGGAGAGGCAGAGGTCTTCCATCTGCAGGGTTCACTCTGCAAATGGCTGGAATGGTCAGAGCTGGGCCAATTTGAAGCCAGGAGCCAGGAGCTTCTTCTGTGCCTCCCATGTAGGTGCAGGGGCCCAAGCACTTGGGCCACCTTTTACTGCTTTCCCAGACCAACAGCAGGGAGCTGGAGTGGAAGTGGAGCAGCTGGGATTCGAACCAGCACCCATATGGAATGCCGGTGCCACAGGCGGATGCTTAACCTACTACACTACAGTGCCAACCGCTCAAACAAAATTTACTGGCACTTTAAGAACCATGAAGCAGGGGCTGGCTTTGATTATTAGTAATTATATTTTTAAAGCTTGTTATTCCAAGGCTTTCCTGCATACACAATTAACCTAAACAAAAAGAGATGTACAGAAAAATAAGCTGAAAAAAGAGCCGTGCACATGCCCGCCGGCATGTACAGACATGGGGGGGGGGGGGGTGGAACAGCGCCTTCAGCAAAGCAGGTTCACCCAGGGGTGAAGAATTCAGAACCTGGCTCCTGAGGCCAGCCACGCTGCTTCCCCGCCAGCAGGTGGGTTTCCTCCTCAGCATCGAGTCAGAGGTCCTGCTGCTAAACGTGGACAGACGGCGGAGGAACCAGGACGGGCCCGCAGCGGCGCTCAACAAGTGCTGGCAGCCCGGGTCCTCCGTGACACGCCTCGTTACCCTCACGCGATTACAGCCAAGTGAGCCAAGGGCTGGTTCAGAACAACGCTGGGGCTGGCCAAGCCCCGCCCCCTCACCTGGGGGTCCCAAGCACGTTCACTTGGGAGACAAAGGGGCCGGCCACACAGGTCCGGTTCTGCTCAGAGGCTCGCTAAGAGGATTGGTAACCTCGTGCCACCCCGCGGCTGGAAGGGAGACGCGAGGGCATCGGCCCCTCCTGCACCCACACAGAACCGCTTCCGCCCGAGTCCCTGCCCTGCCAGGGCCCCGCTGGCCATGGCAGGACCTCTCCCCCAGTCTCTTCTCGCACTCTGCATTCTTGGCAGACTTTCAGGGGATTTCCTGGTACACTTAGGGCGGTGAGATGAGGAGCTGGGAACGTTTCTAACCCTCATTTTCTTGGTTTTAAAATGTGTATTGGGGGGGCCAGTGCTGTAGCAGAGCTCGTTAAACCACCGCCTGCAGTGCCAGCATCCCATACGGGCGCCGGTTCAAGTCTCGGCTGCTCCACTTCTGATCCAACTCCCTGCTAATACACCTGGGAAAGCAACAGAAGATGGCCCTGCACCCATGTGGGAAACCCAGAAGAAGCTCCTGGCTCCTGGCTTTGGATTGGCCCAGCTCTGGCCATTGCAGGCATTTGGGGAGTGAACCAGTGGATGGAAGATCTCCCTCTCTCTCTCTTTCTCTCCCTCTCCCTCTCTCTCTCCCTCCCTCCTTCCCTCCCTCCCTCCCTCTCAAGTAAACAAATACATCTTAAAAAGAAAGGAACCTGGGTCCCGCGGCTGCCAGTGCAGTTTCCTCGCAGAGCCCCCAGACCACACCAGTGGCAGAGTAGGGGAACTCAGGGACCCCAAGAGTCGCCTCTCCCCCGGCTCCAGTCCTCAGAAGCCCCTTTCTCCAGCTGTCTGTCCCACTGCCAACCCCTGGGCCTGCCTCCTCCATGCAGTCCTTTGGGTCTGGATGGTGGGGGATGGGCCCTGGCTAGGCCGGCCAATCAAGGTCCAGTCACAGCCCCAGACCAGACTCTTCCACTGCACTGCCTGTGCCCGTGGGGTCCAGAATTGAGGACGTTAAGTCTGCAGCATGGAGCTGACAACGACCCCTCCCAAGTCAGCAGCCACGGACCCAGCTCCTGGGGACACGGCAGAGCAGCAGGACAGCCTGCCCCCCAGTCTACACCTGTCCCCCAGCGTCGGTCGGCCCTGGCTGTCCACGCCAGGGCCAGCTCCCTCATCACAGGCCTGACTGGACGCCGCCCCGTTAGCATCAGCCGCCTCCACCAGGGCACACTCCGCCAGCGCCTCACTTACTGACGCGGTAGCCCAGGCCTTCCGCATGGATCCTCTTGGCCATGAACTGTCCTTCAACCAGAGCTCGGATCTCCACGTCCCCGGGGAAGGCTGAGACCTGTGGCCGGGAAGGGTGGGCACACAGTGAGGTCCATGTGCGTGTGTGTGACAGGCGGGGGGGGGGGGGGAGGGAGAAGCAGAGGGAGAGGAGAGGGAGAGGAGAGGGAGAGGAGAGGGAGACATTCCCCTGGAGGACTCTACCACGGTCACGCACACGAGCTCACTCAGGGATCTCCAGACTTCAGTCTCTGGCAGCTGAGTGTTTGCTTTTGCTGTTGTGTTTTTGTTTTTGTTTTTTGACAATTCATTTTATTTATTTGAAAGGCAGAGTGATAGAGAGACAGAGACTGAGAACTTCCATCCACGGGTTCACTCTCCAGGCCCCAATGGCCAGGGCTGAACCAAGCAGAAGCCAGAAGGCAGGAGCTTCACGCGGGTGCCTCGCGCGGATGGCAGGGTCCCAGGCACTTGGGCCATCCTCCACTGCTTTCCCAGGCCACAGCAGGGAGCTGGGTCGGAAGCGGAGCAGCCGGGGCAGGAACCAGCGCCTGCATGGGATGCCGGCCATGCAGGAGCAGTTTTACCCTCTTCACCCGCTGCACCACAGCGCGGCCCCAGCCACTATCTTCCTGACAAAACTGGGTAGTGGTGGCGCCTGGGTCTTGGGGCAGCTGGGCAACAGAGCCTGGCACACGTCGTTGACATTCGCTAAGTGAGGGCCATGAGCTGAGGCCAAGACACACAGGCCGCGCAGGGTCCTCCCAGCTGAACCCGACGGGCCCAGCCCAGGCTCGCTTCCCCAGCACCTGAGACCAAGGGCAGAGCCCGCTTCTCTCCCTCCCTCCCAAACTCCTCCACTCTACCCTCAGCTCCCACTGGATCCCTCTGGGGAGGTCTGTCCCCACTTCCAGGGCCAGGGTCCTCCCACCCTCGAGGCCCCTCTCACAGAGGGGCTTTGTTACAGTAACAAAAAGCTGTCCACCTGCTCACTGCCCAGCTCCCCCCTGGACTGTGGGCCTCACGGAGCACCACAATGCGTCCTGTTCCATCTGCTCCCCGTGCCTGGCACCCACCACGTGTAGCTGTTGGGTGAATGAATGAATGACTGAATGAAAGGCACGACCATCTCCCTGCAAACCTAGGACTGCCCTGCACAAAAGACGACAGGTGTGTGTGGCGGGAGCGCGGACGACACTGTGGCCTAGTGGGTAAAGCCGCCTGCAGCACCGGCATCCCATGAGCGCTGGTTCGAGTCCCGGCTGCTCCACTTCTGATCCAGCTCCCAGCTGTGGCCTGGGAAAGCAGCAGAAGATGGCCTGGTCACTCGGGCCCCTGTACCCACACAGGAGACCAGGATGGAGTTCTGGGCTTGTGGCTTCAGCCTGGCTCAGCTCTGCCCATTTTGGCCATTTGGGGAGTGAACCAGCGATGGAGGGTCTCTCTCTCCCTCTCGCTCTCTGACTCTCCCTCTCTGTAACTCTGCTTTTCAAATAAATAAATTTTTTTTAAAAAAAGTACGAACCACAGCACCAGGAGTGAATGAGGGAAGTCTCTGCACACACGTTTCTAGGCAGCGTTCAATGTCGCGCCCAGAGACGGGGCCAGCAGTGCCCGGGACCGGCCTCACACACACGCACCTCGCGGCCATCAGCATTGAACCTGTAACGGCCGATGACGTCGGGGGTGATCTCCATGACATCAAAATAGAAGCCTGAAACAAAACAGGATGAGAGGGGCCGTCGGTGGCCACACACAAGGAAGATCGGCTACTCGCCGTGTGCTGTGTCCCCACCCCCCAGCCCCCACAGGGGGGCCCAAGCGTACCCTCCTCTCCTCCTCATCTCTCCATGGGACAGAGGGCACCAGGCAGGCCTGGGCACACACACAGCCGCAGCTGCTCCAGCCACCCCCACGGCTCCTCCCACTCCCACCTAGCAGCCCAGAGCATACATGGCTGCCCCCAACCCGCCCCCAGTCCTAACACACCAACCCAGGCTCAGAGAGGGAGGCACACAGTCTAGCTCGGAGGGCCGCCTGGAGGCTGCCAGGACTCCTCACACGGCCGTGCCTCTGGGGCAGAGAGCTGCGTGCAGGGACACACCAGGGTGGAGGCTGCCACCTCTGGTGCCGGCAGCTGGGACGCTGAGGGCTCAGCACGTGCGGCTGTGCCCACCTAGAACCCTCACTAGAACCTGGGGTGCCGGGGGGCCTGCTCTCCCGGCCCCTCTGGCCCCAGGCCGTCCCCTCCTGGAGCCACTGCGCCTCCTCCTGGGCCCGGGCATCAGTCGGCAGCCTACCTAGCTGTCCGCCGTTCCCCATCTCCGTGGACCGCAGGGCCCTGGAGAACTCACTCCAGGAACAGGAGGCGGACTCGTCGCGGATCTTCTCTCTCATCAGAGAGCCATTCTTAAAGCTGCAGGGGGTGCACACGGCTCTGAGGGAGGGGGCCAGGCCTGCGGCCTGCGGCCCGGACCCAGGAGCTTCCGGACAGTCCAGCAAAAGGGGCTGCAGGTCAGGCTGCACCACAACCCCGCGCAGAGTACAGCAGACGCCCCAAACCCAGGCGCCCAGGCAGAGATGGGGCTGCGCTCTGCACACCACGCCCCTGCACGGGGCACAGGGCTGCACTCTGCACACCACGCCCCTGCACGGGGGCGCAGGGCTGCGCTCTGCACACCACTCCCCTGCACGGGGCACAGGGCTGCACTCTGCACACCACACCCCTGCATGGGGGCACAGGGCTGCACTCTGCACACCACATCCCTGCATGGGGGGCACAGGGCTGCACTCTGCACACCACGCCCCTGCATGGGGGCGCAGGGCTGCACTCTGCACACCACGCCCCTGCATGGGGGCGCAGGGCTGCGCTCTGCACACCACACCCCTGCACGGGGCACAGGGCTGCACTCTGCACACCACGCCCCTGCACGGAGCACAGGGCTGCACTCTGCACACTACGCCCCTGCACGGGGGCACAGGGCTGGCTCTGTCCTGCAGCCCCTCCCCACCCAGCGAGCAGTGCCAGCGGCAGCCAGGCTCACCACAAGAGGGCCATGTAGTGCTGGGGGTCAACCGGGTTGCAGAAGATGTGGCCTTCCAGAGCAGGTGTGGGCTCGCGGAGCCAGAGGAACAGGGTGTCGCTGGTGCCCAGGCTGACCTGGGGACGGAGCGCAGAGGCGAGTTGCCACCAGCCCTGCCCGCACAGGCTCCTGGCTGCCAGTCAGCATGGCCCGCCCGGCCGCCCCCAGACCCATCGCTTCACTCCACGCCCTGCGGACCCGACACATGCTGAGCCAGCGTCAGCCCCCAGGCACGGAGCCCCTGTGCCGTCCCGGAACCCACCCAAGGCTGTGGGTGAGGGCTGCTGCCCCAGTGACTTCCCCGCTAAGCGCGGAGGCTCGGGCTGCATCTTCTTGCTTGAACCCGGGAGCTCACGGCCGAGCCCCACCTCCAGCCCTGCCATCACCACCCCGACAGGACTGGCGGCTGTCCAGCAGGACCTCTGTGTCCCCCACCACCCCGACAGGACTGGCGGCTGTCCAGCAGGACCTCTGTGTCCCCCACCACCCCGACAGGACTGGCGGCTGTCCAGCAGGACCTCTGTGTCCCCCCACCACCCCGACAGGACTGGCGGCTGTCCAGCAGGACCTCTGTGTCCCCCCACCACCCCGACAGGACTGGCGGCTGTCCAGCAGGACCTCTGTGTCCCCCACCACAGGAGCAAGGGTGCTGCTGAGAGCCGGCACCCTGGTCCCCAGGGGCAGAAAGGCACAAGCGCTTCCGGTGCGAGGTCAGCTTACCGCAATGTCCCCTTCCTCCAGCCTCATGCCCGCCAGCGACGCTGAGAAGAGAGGGCAGCTGCTGGTCAGCTGCAGGCACGTGAGGCCACAAAGCAAACCAGCGTCCCCAAGACAGGAGCACCGCCCGCACCCCACCCCACCCCACGCTTGGCGGTAGCCCCAAGGCAAGACCTCCAGGGTCAGGACCTCTGGCTGGGCCAGGCAGTCTTCCCCAAGAGGATCCAAAACCCTCACCACTGCCCGGGGAGGGAGCACAGAGAAACGGAAGGCCAGGTGGACGCCAAGGACGGGGTCAAGGCTGTGCTGTGTGCCCCGGGCCTCGGTCACTGGACAAAGGTCTGGTCACTCAATCTTGGAGCAGTGGGGGGAGGGCAGAGAGGCTCCCAAACACTGCCAGGGAGGTTCAGGACCCTGGGGCCCAGAACCCCACCTACTGCCCGACCACCAGATGCTGCACAGCGTGGCTGCCCACCCCGGGACAGTGCACACTGCCCCAACACAAGCAGAAGCAGGGGACCAAGGACCTGAACTCTAGACGTTCCGACGAGCCTGCAGGAAAACACTGCCTCCTTGTGGCCTCCTTAGCCTGCTGGCCAGCTCCCTCCTGGCAGGAGCAGACTGGCCTGTGGAGGCTCTGTGGGGCATCAGGGCCCCGGCGGGGGGACACCCCAGGAAGGCTTCACCAGAGCCCATCCTGGAATTCCATGAAGTCCACAAGGCCCCAGCCGGGCCACCTCAGGGGAGAGGTCCCTCGGGCCACTCACCTGGGTTGTCACCGGTGAAGGCGACCACTTTGCACCCTGGAGAAAACCCGTAGCGCTGCACGTAGTAGGAGGACACGGCTCCCTAGGAGAAAGAGCAGGAAGGTGGCTGAGGGGAGATCGGTGCCTGGGGACCCAGGCCGCCACTGAACTCCCTGTCGCACACCGGGCCTGGCCCCCTGCCCAAGCGGCTGGAGGAGCTGCGCAGTCCGGACCCGGAGCACGGGGTCTTCTCTGGGGCCACAGATTTGTCACGAAAGACTGATTTATTTTCATCTACTTGAAGGCAGAGCAACAGAGGGACAGACAGACAGACACAGAGAGAAATCTCCCACCTGCTGGTTCCCTGCCTGAGTGCCCACAAGAGCCAGGCCTGGGCCAGGCAGGAGCTCCATGAGTCTCCCTGGTGGGAAGCAGGGACACAAGGACTTGGGCCATCCTCCGCTGCTTCCCAGACGCGCTAGCAGGGAGCAGGTCGGAGGTGGAGCAGCCAGGACTCAGGCGGGCGCTCTGAAAAGGGTTGTGCGTGTCCCAAGAGGCGGTTTAGCTGCTGTGCCACAGCGCCCGCCCCAGACCACTTGAATTTGAGATTCAAGGAAACCAGAACTCCATCGTGTACCGGCTTTGCGAGCTCCACACGCTGGACGCAGCATAAAAAACAAAACGGTAACGGGACACCCGAAGGCAGGCGAGTAGAGTGGTGAGGCCTTACACACACTCTGCCCCCCAGCACCTGCTGGGGACCAAGTCGGCCACGCAGGGCAGACGGCATAAAACCGCAAGGCAGCGTGAGGCAGGAGGACTCGCCCAGGAACAGGGCCATCGCGACCCTGCATGAGACGCGGTGGAGGGGCAGCGGCCAGATCCACGTTCTTAGAAAGCGGTTGTGAAGGGGGAGAAGCCCATTGCTTTCCCTGACTGTATCTGAGGCCCAGAAGTTTAAAATAAAGTTTAAAATAAAATAGTGCATTGGTGCAGCCACCCAGCTGCCAACTGACACTCGCGTCCCATAATGCAGTGCCTGGGTTCGAGTCCTGTCTCCACTTTCCATTTCAGCTTGCTGCTAACGCACTCCCAGACGATGGCCCACAGTTGGGCCCCTGCCACCCATGTGGGCGTCCTGGGTGGAGTTCCAGGCTCCAGGCTTCCCCCGGGCCCAGCCACGGCTGTTGTGGGCACTTAGGGAATGATCCAGCACATGGGAGGTCTGTCTGTCTGTCTGTCCATCTCTCTCTCTCTTTCTCTGCCTTTCAAGTAAATTAAAAAGTAAAATAAAAAGCAACTGCCTGATAGCAAAGAGAGAGAGAGAATTGACAAAAGAAGCTACACAATGGGGCAGGCGTTCTGGGACGCCCACACGGGAGCGCCGGGGCTTGACGCTGGCTCCTGCTTCCTGCTGAGACAGACCCTGGGAGGCGGGGGTGATGTCATCAGCTAATGCCCTGGCTAGCTCAAGTCTTTTTTAAAAAACAAATTTATTCATATGAGAGGCAGAGACACAGACAGCCTAGGCCAGGCAGAAGCTGTCCACCAGAAACTCAACCCAGGCCGTCACGCAGGGGGTGTGAACCCACGTCCTGGAGTGACCCCCGCTGCCTCCCACCGTGCACGTGAGGGGGAAGCTGCGATCAGGAGCGGAGCCAGGACTCGAACCCCGGCACTCCAACGCGGGCAGCCCGACCCACGGCTTACCTGCTGCAGCAAACGCCCACCCCTCAGAAGGCCTTAGGGTCCCATTTCTACACCAAGACCCTGAAAGCGCGGGGCATTCTGCAAAGTTGTCTCAGGTTCCAGGTCACGTTCCAGGGAGAGATGCGATCATCAGCCACCCTGGGCGGGTCCAGACGCCACTGCAAGAGCAACGTCTGCAGGGACAGGCGCATGCACCGGAGGCCCCTCTGCTTCCTGGCACACGCCGGTGTCTGCCTTATCACACAGCGTGTCTGCCCGTGTGGACTCGCACCTGCCCTACATGTGATGGCAAGAACGTCCTCTCGTGCACTTTCACTGCCCTCCAAGATAAAGATATCCGCACCCCCTGCTCGGCGGGCCACGGCCAGGGTGGCCTCCCCAGGCCCATCACTCTGTGTGACGGTTCCCCGGTGTGTTTCTTATGGCCACAATTCTGGGTGGGTAACAGCGATGGCTCAACTAACTAGGTCCTTGTCACCCACACGGGAGATGTGGGTGGAGTTCCAGCCTCCTGGCTTCAGCCCGGCCCTGTTCATTGTAGGTATCTGGGGAGTGAACCAGCAGATGGAAGATCTCTGTCTCTCTCTCAAGTGAAGAAAGACAAGGCCATCTTGCTAAGTGGCAGATTTCCCGGTGACAGTCTGGAGTTCTGCCTCATGAGCGCTGAGGTTGTCTGGAAACCAGAGCCCGGGGCAGGTTGTGTGCAGGTGGTTTAGCCAGGAGGCGGCAGTGGGCAGCCACCAAGAGGGGACAGGAAGGAGGGCAGGCTGGCCTGTGGGCGCCGTGAGTCGCTCAGCTCTGGGCAGCGGGGGGCTGGCCTGCAGGCTGCAGCAGCAGTGGCCACTGTCCACAGGCTCCCTTGCCGGCTGGTGGGCGTCCCGGGGGCAGCAACTCCCCATGCCTCCTGGTTCTAGGAGCACAAGAGGATTCAGAGCGACGCCAGGATGGACAGTGAGGGAGTGTATGATAGGAGGGGTGCGGCCGGTGACACCTGCATGGAGCCACGGGGGCTGTGGGCTGGGAGGATGCAAGGGAGGGTCCCACGCAACACATGTGCAAATGCTTTCCTGTGGAAAGTGAGAAGTCACCTGGGGGCTGCCTTCAAAAACAGGGAAACTCGGGGCTGGTGTCAGGTGTAGCAGGTTCAGTCACAGTCTGAATCCCATATTGGAGCACAGGTTTCCGGAGCCGGCTGGTCCCCTTGCGATCCAGCTCCCTGCTAACGTACCTGGGAGAGCAGTGAGGACGGCCCAAGTCCTTGAGCCCCTGCACCCACATGGGAGACCTGGATGGAGTTCCAGGCTCCTGGCTTTGGTCTGGCCATTGTGGATGGAAGATTCTCTCTTTCTCTGTCACTTTGCCTTTCAAATAAATAAATGCCCAAACACTTGGGCCACCTTCCACTGCTTTCCCAGGCCCATTAGCAGGGAGCTGGATCAGAGGTGGAGCAGCTGAGAATCGAACCAGAGCGCGTATGGGATGCTGGCGCCACAGGTGGTGGCCTTGTTCACTATGCCACAGTACAAGCCCCTATAGATAAATCTCTTTTTTTCTTTTCTTTTTTTTTTTTTTGACAGGCAGAGTGGACAGTGAGAGAGGTGAGAGAAAGAGAGAGAAAGGTCTTCCTTTTGCCATTGGTTCACCCTCCAATGGCCGCCACAGCCGGCACACTGCAGCAGGCGCACCATGCTGATCCGAAGCCAGGAGCCAGGTGCTTCTCCTGGTCTCCCATGGGGTGCAGGGCCCAAGCACTTGGGCCATCCTCCACTGCACTCCTGGGCCACAGCAGAGAGCTGGCCTGGAAGAGGGGTAACCAGGACAGAATCCGGCGCCCCGACGGGGACTAGAACCCGGGGTGCCGGCGCCACTAGGCGGAGGATTAGCCTGTTGAGCCGCGGCGCCGGCCCCTATAGGTAAATCTTAAAAACAAAAGCAAACGAAACAAAAAACCCAGAAACCCAGCTCGGGCTTGGCTTCCCCGTCCTGTGATGCAGAAAAACCAGTTTCAGGATCTGCCCTTTCCAGTGCCTTGAGCCCTGGGCTGGCTCTGCGCGGGCTCCTCCTGGGAAGCAGGCGTGCTCAGTGCAGGCGGACAACACTGCTCTCAGTGCCCCAGCACGCTGGAGCCACGCAAGGCCCTGCGTTGCTTACTTGCAACCAGGAGCAGATGGGGTCTGCTGGGGTCCAGCGCTGTCGCACCCGGGACAGGAGCGCTACTCCCTGGCTCAGATCACGGCCTCGTGGTGCCACGAGCCCCTGGGGAGCTTCCTAGGAAAGCCCAGCAGCTGGGCCTCCAGCTGTGAGAGCGTCCCTCCCCCCCGCCAAGCTTCATGACTACACAGGCCCCACCTCCACGTCACGGCTCTGGTCCTCACGGCTCCTTGTGGCTGTTCTGGCTGTGGGGCAGGTGCACCCCACCCAAGGGCTTCACGGACGAGGCCCAGGTGTCTTTACTACACTGTCCCACAGGAGAGCTGAGATCAGCACTGGTCGACCAAGGCTCACCAGGGCAAGCACAGCCAGTGCCCGGGCATTCCGAGCAGCCGGTGCCACATGCGTGGTGAGTGTGCGTGACACTGACACCTGGGCCTGGGCACGCTTGTAAGTAGTGTGAACAGCCTGACATGACAAATGTGCAGAATGGCTGTTTAAGACTGATTGACAGGTGGACCTGGTGCTATGGCGCAGCAGGTTAAAGCCCCAGCCTGCAGTGCGGCATCCCACATGGGCGCTGGTTCTAGTCCCGGCTGCTCCTCTTCTGATCCAGCTCTCTGCTGTGGCCCGGGAAAGCAGTGGAGGATGGCCCAAGTGCTTGGGTCCCTGCACCCATGTGGGAGACCCAGAAGAAGCTCCTGGCTCCCGGCTCCGGGTCAGCTCACTCTGACCATTGCGGTCATTTGCAGAGTGAACCAGCAGAATAGAAGACCTCCCTCACTCTTTGACTCTACCTCTCTCTATGACTCTTTCAGGTAAATAAAAATAATTCTTAAAAAAAAAAAAAGATTGATAGATAGGGGCTGGCACTGTTGTGAAGTAGGTAAAGTTGCCGCTTATAGTGCTGGCATCCCACTCCCATATGGGCGCCAGTTTGAGACCCAGCTGCTCCACTTCCGATCCAGCTCTCTGCTATGGCCTGGGAAAGCAGTGGAAGATGGTCCATGTCCTTGGGCCCCTGCACCCACGTGGGAGACCCAGAGGAAGCTGAAGGCTCCTGGCTTCTGATCGGCCCACCTCTGGCCATGGCAACCATGTGGGGAGTGAACCAGTGGATAGAAGATCTCTCTCTCTCTCTCTCTGCCACTGCCTCTCTCTGTGTAAATCTACCTCTCAAGTACATAAATAAAATATTTTTAAAAAAATGGTTGATAGACAGACAGTACGACTCCCATTGTTCCAGATGAGGAAACGAGGCAAAGGTTAAACACAGCCAGGTTCAGGAGAGCCAGGATCCAGTGGCAGGCAGTGGGTGCCAGGGCCCGGACTCTGCCAGGCTCACCAGTGTTGCTTTCCATTTTACCCCAAGATAGCCTGCCTCAGCTTTCTTTTCTTTTTTTTAAGATTTATTTATTTATTTGAAAGTCAGAGTTACATAGAGAGAGGAGAGGCAGAGAGAGACAGAGGTCTTCCACCTGATGGTTCACTCCCTAACTGGCCACAACGGCCAGAACTGTGTCAATCCGGAGCCAGGAGCCAGGTGCTTCTTCCTGGTCTCCCACGTGGGTGCAGGGGCCCAAGGACTGGGCCATCTTCTACTGCTTTCCCAGGCCACAGCAGAGAGCTGGACAGGAAGTAGAGCAGCAGGGTCTCGAACCAGCGCCCATATGGGAAGCCAGAGCTTTAGGCCAGGGTGTTAACCTGCTGCACCACAGCACCGACCTTGCCTCAGGTTTCAGCCAAGGTAGCAAGGCCCTGCGTGCGTTCTCTCCTGCAGCCCCTCCCCCACACCTGAGCACCTACTCTGTGCAAGGCACTCACCGATGCTCAGTCAGACTCGTGTCCAACACTTGTCAGACTATACCGGAAACCTCACGTGTGTAGTAACAGGTGTGAGTACATGCATGCGAGCATGTGTGTATTAGTGTGTGTGCACGTGTGTGCATTAACGAGTGTGCATGTGTGTCCGTGTGTGCACGTGTGCTGCCAGCGCCCACCCGAGCAGCCCCCACCCCAGCGGCGACCTACCACAACGGAGCACGACGGCACGGGCGGGCCCAGCTTCTCCTCCAGGTGAGGCGCGCAGGCGTCCAGGCAGGGCCGGGACCAGACCTTTTCCTGGATCTGCAGCAAATTCATTCCAGAGCCTGAGGAAGGAAGGAGGAAGTAATGGAAACAGCCTGAAGTGTTGGTGACGTGCACAACCCAGCAGGAGCACAGCTCCCTCGAGGCACACCCGTGCCGGAGCCTCTCCTCCAGGAAGCTCTGCGACACACCTGCGTCTGGGGGGCCGTGGAACCAGAGCCAGCTGGGCGCTGGCCATCCCGCGGGCCCACGACCGCTGCGGCAGGAACCCTGTCTTCTCCTCCAGGGAGACGCTAAAAGCCTCAGCCACTCTTCTCTCTCCTCCTGACACACGTGACACAGCCCCAGGGAACTCCCAGAAGGCGTGGCGGCTCCGGTCCGAAGCCTCGCCCGCAGGTCCGGCTCCCGCTGGGCCCTCCATCCGGCTCCCTCCGGCTCTCATCCGCATCTTTGTGCTCCCATACACCATTCCTCCAGCAACAGCAACCTGCCGCCGGCGCGCTCTCGCACCCGCCCCGCTTCCGTCTGGTTTTCCTCCGTCCTGATTCTACACCCGGTGTGAGCCTAATCTCCAGCAGTCAGCTCCTCCGGGGAGCCAGGCTCCAAGACGGTCCCTTTGGCTGCTGGGGACGCCCCTCTCCCCAGCCCGGCACTGTGTGGCCAGCAGTGAGTGAGGGGCAGGGCGGGGCAGCAGTGACAGCCTTCCACCACGAGGATGCAGACTCTGCCACTCCCGCGAGACGGCTCCCTGCTCCCTGTCCCCCAAAATTCATGACAGCCCTGCAAGGGGCCCACATGTGCCAAGTCGTGCGCAGGATCCCGAGTGTGATGTCAGCCCCAGAGGCGCCTTCAGACACTGGCAGCCCCACGCTGGCCAGACAGCTCGCGTGAGATCCTGGGCCGGCAGCACCAGCTAAGCCACTCCCATATTCCTGAGACCCACAGAGACACATAGGAAAAGAGACACGTGTGGTCTCGAGCGCCGAGGGCTCATCTAGCACACAGCCAGTACAGAATGTGCTCCCTTCTGTGCCGTCGGTGCGGGGTGCCGGCCTGGCACCCCCGAGGTGGAGCAGCCCCCGCCCGCGGGCCGGCGCCTGCAGCTTACCGTCGCTGTAGTCAGTAGGGGAGTAAGAGCCCAGGAAGAGGGACGCGGCAAAGCTGCTGACCAGGGAAATCCTCTGAGAGAGAGAAAAGAGACGGCTCCCTCCACATTCCCGAGCTGCTGTCCACTTCTGCACGCACACACACACGTGTACGCACGTGTACACACGTGTATATGCACACACACATACAGACACACAATGCACACATGAACACTTGAACACACAAGCATGCACACACACAATGCACACATGGACATACGAACACACTCATGCACACACATGTATACACACATGCATATGCACAAGCACATGCACAGACATGCAATGCACACATGAACACAAGCATGCACACATATACACATGCACACACAACACATCCACGCATGCATACAGACATGCACACACATGCATATGTTCAAACACCAGCACATACATGCAATGCGCACACATGACCATGCAAGCACACACACAGACATGCACACGTGCACACACATGTATGTACACACATAAATGTACGCATAACACGTGCACTCACACATGCACACACACGAGTTTTAAGTCAGACCAAGTGTGTGCTCATGCACACACAAGCTGGGCAACACGCACAAGCAGACAGCTCCCCAGATGAAGAGCCGCTGGAACCGCAAGCCCGGGGCGCACGCGCTCACAGCAGCTCCACCAGGCCCTGACGCTGCCAAGACAGAAAACAAAGCCCCAGGAAGAAACCACGGCCGGGGGAGCTGATTCTGCACCTCATTGCACATGCTGGGGACGGCGTGCCCCGCTTTCCCTCCTCCGCCTCTGTGGTCCTCCTTTACAGCCCCAGGGAAGTGGACAAATGGCCACGGGACTCAGGGGGAGCTCAGGCCGAGTGCAAGTAAAAGGCGCCCCTCCGAGCACAGCGCCCAGGCACAGGCGGGGAATCGCTGCCGAGGGTCCATGCTCCCCTGAGCGACGCGGGTCCCAGGGCCAGCGGACACGAGGCGGTGCCCTCCTCGCCCCCAGAAGGCCAGCTGTGTTCCACACACAGAATCTGGGGAGGGTCTCCCCTCCCGTAGCCAAAGGCCCGCACTACGACTGATGCCGCACCTTGAACCTCTGACTGGTAAACTCCTGGAGGCTGACGTCTGGCTTTCAGAACGCACTTTGGGGACGCAGGTGTCAGCACGGCAGCTAAGCGGCTGTTTCTGTGACCCACGTCCCAATCAGAATCCTGCATCTGAGTCGGCTCCACTTCAATCCAGCATCCTGCTAATGCACCCTGAGATAGCAGGTGACGGCCAGTGGCTGGACCCCGTCACCCACATGGGAGACCCAGGCTGATTCCGGGCTCCTGGCTTTTCCTGGCTCAGCCCTGACTGTTGTGGGCATTCAGGTAATAAGCATATGGAAGATCTCTCTCTCTGCCTCTCAAATAAACAAAAGCTACAGGTCAAAAAGAGAAACCCCGTATCTTACTCTTTTGAAAGGCAGAGTTAGAGAGAGAGGGAGAGGCAGAGAGAATCTCCCATTCGCTGGTTCACTCCCCAGATGGCTGCACTGGCCAGGGCTGGGCCAGGCTGAAGCCAGGAGCCAGGAGCTTCTGCCAGGTCTCCCATGTGGGTGGCAGGGGCCAAGCACTTGGGTCATCCTCCATTGCTTTCCCAGGCCACAGCAGAGAGCTGGACCGGAAGTGGACTCGAACCAGCACCCACATGGAAGGCTGGTGGCACAGCTGGCGGCTTCACCCACCCTGCCACAGTGCCGGCCCCAGCACTTTCATATGAGCTGATCATTTCCTAAGAAGATGAAAACCACCAGCCGGGGCGGAGCTGTGTCTCCGCGTCTCCGGTGCTCGGCTCCAGCAAAAGTGCAGCTGGGAGCGAAGCTGCCATCTTGTGACGCTGAGTCTGGTGGAAGGGCTGCAGCTAGGCCCCACCGTGCAGGCCTACACACTCCCAAAGAAGCCACGGATGCCGTGCCCTCTGCTGCTAGTGGCCACCACGCTAGCCAGGAAGGCGGCAGAGGACCGAGCCCGAGGGACGCCCAGACCTCTCCTCTCGGTGGTCCCAGGAAGACCTGAGGACCCCTGACCTCAGCCCTGCCGGCCTCGAGGGCTCCTGACTTCTCTTTCCCACCAGTCTGCTTGTTCTCCCCTCTTTTGCAAGAGCCCGACGGTGGGAAGAAAGAGAACTGGAGGCCTGGCCACGCGTGCTTCTCGCCCGCACACAGGGGACAGGTGCACGCGAGAGGCGAACACGAAGCAGCAGCCCATCCCTGACTTTCGATCCCACACACGCAGTCTCAACCAACCTCGGTCTGCGCGTAGGCCTCGGGGTTCTGCTGGTGCATCTTGGCGATTTGGTTTCCCGTGAAGCGCTGGAAAAGGACGGCGAAGCCTCAGACAGCCCCGCCGCGGCGGGGGAGCTGCGGGGACGCCGCCACGCACACGCCCCCAGCACAGAAATGCCGGATTCTGCCCAGCACCTGTCACGCGGCTTTGGCCGGGAGTCCTTGCAAGGCTCTTGGCGCTGTGAGGGCTCAGCAGCAGGTGCCAGGGCCGCCCACCTCAGTCCTCTTACTCCAGACGCCTGTGGGGGGGAGCGGCCGTCTCCCCAGACCCCCTGCTCTGGGCGAGTCCCCCGCTTTGGGTTGGCCTAGCACAGCCAGCACTGCCCTCCCCCACCGACACACACATGCACACGCTCCTCTCTGCTTCAAGACGGCCAGCCCCAGGTTACACACGTGAGCCAGCTCAGCACTCCCACGCACCAGGCACAAGCCCACAAGCCGTGTGCCCACCGACCCCCGGCCTGCAGGCGCCCAGTCCCACGTGACCCCCCCCAGAGGCAGCTCAGCAGCCGCGCTGTCCCAGACCCCCGGGGGACACGCAGCCCCACCCCCAGCCCCTCACAGGTGCTGCCCACCTCATAGGCCCGGGACCCCGTGAGGCGGCTGAGGGCCTGGGGCCCGCCCACGGCGGCCTCCAGCTGGCGGCACTGGGCGGAGGTGCTGGAGTCCATCCACACCGGGCAGTCGCTGACGGAGAAGCACGCCTGGGGAGAAGCATGGCGCTGGCTGGCTCCCCGCCGGCCGCCCTCTCCCCGCCCCGGGCCCCGGGCAGCCTTCATTGCACAAAACCCCAGACGGGCCCACGGGGCTGGGGGCCCATCTCCCCGGGTCCCGGACTCGCACACCAGGGCCACGGTACCTGCAGCTGCTCGCGCAGCGGGAGGGCTGGCGACAGGCTGGTCAGCACGCGGCCGGCCCCGCGCTTCCAGTACACGCCTCCGTGTTGCTGCCACGGGAGGAGAGGCACAGGTTCCCGCTGCAGGCCTGCTCCCGCGTCCTCAGCCCGCTGCCTCCGGACACACAGGCCCGGCTCGCTCCCGCCACCCCGCAGCCGCAGGAAGCGCTCGAGCTGCGGTGGGACCGCGAGGCCGCCGTCGAGCTGGACCTAGTGGACAGCCTGCACAACTCCAAGTCCATGTGGTGCCGTGCTCACCCACCTGTCAATCCGGCCACCCCTGCCCAGGAAGTACCGCCTCCCACCGCCACGTGGGGCGGAACCACGTAAACACTTCCGGTTTCCAGCCCATAAAAGACTAGGGAGACCGGAAGTGTGGGCTCTGCCGTACAGGACTCAGGGCGGGCGGAGGGGTGGGTGGTCATTCCCTTTCTCTGGCCCCTCTCTCCAGGTCCTAATGAGCCTGTGTATTTCCCTCAAGTTTGTCACACTGCACGCCGTGTCTGGGCCTGGATGCAGAATTCTCTGCAAGATTGACTTAGGCCCAACCTCGCCCACAACACTACTACCTGACGGTCATTCATTCAATAAGTGTGGATGGAGAGCCTGGATCACCAGACATGGCCAGTGCTGTGGTGTAGCGGGTAAAGCCGCCACCTGCAGTGCTGGCATCCCATGTGGGTGCTGGTTCTAGTCCTGCTGCTCCACTTCCCATCCCGCTCTCTGCTGTGGCCTGGGAAAGCAGTGGAAGATGGCCCAAGTCCTTGGGCCCCTGCACCCATGTGGGAGACCTGGAAGAAGCTTCTGGCTTCAGATCAGCTCAGCTCCGGCCATTAGGGCCATCTGGGGAGTGAACCAGCGAATGGAAGACCTCTCTCTCTCTCTCTCTGCTTCTCCTCTGTGTAACTCTGATTTTCAAATAAATCTTTTAAAAAAATGCACGTGGGCCGGTGCCGTGGCTCACTAGGTCAATCCTCCACCTGTGGCGCCGGCACCCCGGGTTCTAGTCCCGGTCGGGGTGCCGGATTCTGTCCCGGTTGCCCCTCTTCCAGGCCAGCCCTCTGCTGTGGCCCGGGAGTGCAGTGGAGGATGGCCCAAGTGCTTGGGCCCTGCACCCCATGGGAGACCAGGAGAAGCACCTGGCTCCTGCCTTCGGATCAGCGTGGTGCACCAGCCGCAGCGTGCCGGCCACAGCGGCCATTGGGGGGGTGAACCAACGGAAAAAGGCAGACCTTTCTCTCTGTCTCTCTCTCTCTCACTGTCCACTCTGCCTGTCAAAAAACAAAAAAATGCACGTGGAGGCTCGGCGTGTGACTGCTACACCCAGCATTGTCTATGGTCCTGTTACAACTCAAACTACCTCCAGCCCTGGCATTATCGCTTGCTCTGCTTTGACTTCCAGGAAACAGAAAAGCAACTGCACAGCCCCCAGACAGTCTTAGCAAATCCGTTTCAAATTCCCTTCTTCCTCCTCCGGGCACCTCTATTCACTCCCTCAAGGGCGTCCAGGTCCGTGCACCGCTTCATCAGCAGAGTGTCCCAGAGCCTCGGCAAGCAGGCGAGCGCACACCTCCCAGGCCCTGTGCCTCCCCTCCCCGGGGCACCCTCACCAAGCCAGCCGCCCTCGTGGGGTGGAAGCGGCGGCTGCGTACAAACCTGGCCTGCCCCGGACAAGGCGACGACCTGAGAGAAGTCGAAGCCCGAAGCCTTCATCTTCTCCAAGAGGACGTCCAGGGCCTGAGGAGCAGAGCAGAAGCCACTGTGACGGCACGGAACTGAGCTGGGCCGACCCAGGCCTCGGGGCCCGGGGCCAGGACGCGGGGTGGGGGTGGGGGGCTCTGTCCCAGCAGGTGCAGAAGGCCCTGGTGGCTTGGGATCGGCATCGATTACACAACAAGGCGCATTAGGCCGACGATGTCTTCAATACGCGGAATAGACACACCAGTCCTAAATTCAGGCTCTGCAGTTTGTGACCTCCAAGTGCTAAGGATCAAGCGAGGCGGCGCACGTTTTGGTGGCTTTCGCGTGCATCTTCAGCCCACCACGTTCATGATCTGACTTTGCTGCAGCAGAGGCGGGCAGCGCGGAGAGGAGGGCTCCCGGCCTCGCCGCCCTGTGCCCAGGAGCCCACGGCGGAAGGGGCCTGGCAGACATGGCGACCATCTGTCCAAGCCTCCACCGCACCCTCCACTGTCCGGGGAAATCGTCTTTTTAGCAAGACCCCAGGGAGCGGCTGGATCGTGGTACCCAGCAGAGCAGGAATTAAGAGATTCACGCCAGAGGGCAGAGACGTCACTCCAGCTGCTGCCAGCCCCTACCGTGCTCAGACTGTGCTCCGAGGGCCCTCCCGCCCTGGAAGTCTCATGCCCTGGGCCTCGCTTGCTAAGCTTCGGGGAGGGCGTGGGCCCAGTGCAGCATGGATGGTAACGCTGGCAGCAGGTCCAGTCTTGGAGGCGTCTCAGATCAGAAGTCTCCCGGGCCTCAACCCCGAGGCTGGCTCTCTCCCCGCTGTTGGCCTCTCCGATGTCCGCGACTTCATCCCTGGGGCCTCTGGCCTCTAGTCCCCCCCCCCCCCAGCCCTGCGGCCCGGCTCAGCTGTCTGAGGTCCACCCCAGGAGGTGTGCCTGGCGAAATCTGTCCCTGACTCCAAGCCCCAGCGTGTGAGTCAGGCTGATGAAACAAGTGGTTTCTAAGGGGAACAACCCAGGAGAGGGACCGGTGGGCGGGTCCTGGAGGACGGACATGGTTTCAGGAGCGCTGCCTTTGGCTGGCACCACTTCCAGGGGCTCTGGTCCCCCGAGCGGCTGGGACAGCCCCACCGTATGGTGCCTGTGTGCTCTCCACTTCCTGGCCCTGAGGCTCCACAGGGGCCGGTGTGGTCACAGGCATCTTCCTGTCTTGTTGGTCCTAGGCAGGTAGGCCTGGCCTTGGCCCGACCGCTCAGGCTGTAAGGCACCACCGAGCGTGCCGCTGCCCCGGGAACTGAGGGCTCTTGAGGGCTGAGGTCTAAGACCTCAGGAGCTGTGCTTTCAACTTAGGGAAGGCCTCAGAGCCCAACTGCAGAGGGAGACCGGGAAAGGCCTGCTCCGTGGCACTTTTATTATTACTATTATCATCAGCATCATCATCCAGAAGGCAGAGAGAGAGAGGTCTTCCACCTGTTGGTTCACACCCCAGATGTCCATGACAGCCAAAGCTGGACCAAGCAGAAGCCGGGAGCCCAGAACTCCAACTGGGGCTCCCATACAGGCGGTGGGATCCAGGCACTTGAGCACCTGGGAGGGAGCTGATCTTTGAAGCTCTCTCTCTCTCACTCAGCCCCCCAGGGTGGGCAATCGCAGGAAGCTGGAATTGGGAGCAGGGCTGGACGCAAGCCCAAGCTCTCCAACACGGGACAATGGTGTCTTAACCCCCGTGCCGAATGCCCACTGCCCGGTGCTATTTCAGAGGCGGGACTCGGGGGACTCTGGGCCGGGGGTACTGACGGCAGCTTCGGCTGAGCCAGCCCCAGCCACCAGCCACACTTGGTTTCCCCATGAGGCCCTGGGCTCAGCTGCCGCTCTCAGATCCTAGCAGGCTGCTGAGACAGGTTGGGGACAGAACAGGTGAGGAGGGGCTGGGTTACCTGCACCCACATGAGGACCGGAGAAGTGACCGTCAGCCCGTCCTTGTGCACATGAACGCCGCCCTGTGTCCTGCAAGGGGAGCGAGGGGCAGTCAGAACGCGCAGCAGGGGCGGCGGGACGGGAAGGCTCCAGTGAAGGCGGCCTCCCTGCAGCCGCCGGGGGCTGCGAGGGCAGAGGCGTGAGTGCTGCCAAGGCACAGAGGCCCACACAGGACCTGCAGCGGCAGCCCCCAGGACACACCCCTAATGAGGCCTCCCAGCGACAAGGGCTCCCCGGGGAGGCGGGCAGTGTCGCTTGGTGCAGTGGCCAGGAAGAAGGAGGGGTGTGGAGGCCGGTGCTGCGGCCCAGCGGGTTAAGCCTCTCCCTGCTGGGCGGCAAACCATACGGCGCTGGTTAGAGTCCTGGCTGCTCCGTGTGCACTCCAGCTCCCTGCTGACGCGCCTGGGAATGCAGCAGGAAGAAGCTCCCCGCACCCACGCGGGAGCCCCGCATGGAGCTCCAGGCTCCTGGCTTTGGCCTGCCCAGCTCCGCCCACTGTAGTCATTTGGGGAATGAACCAGCTGATCTTTGAAGATCTAACTCAGCCTTCGAAATGAATAAAAATGAATCTTTTTAAATGATTTATTTATTTATTTGAAAGGCAGAGATACAGAGACAGAGAGAGAGGCAGAATCCTCCATCCACTGGTTCACCTCCCAAATGGCTGCAACAGCCAGCGGCAGGGCCAGGCTGAAGCCAGGAGCCTGGAGCTACATCTGGGTCTCCCAAGTGGCTGTCAGGGTCCCAGGCACTCGGGCCATCTTCCGCCGCTTTTCCAGGCCATTAGCAGGGAGCTGGACTGGAAGTGGAGCAGCCGGGACTCCAACTAGGGTTCCTGAGGGATGCCAGCGTCCCGGCGGTGGTACCACAACACAGGCGCAGCCGCCTCTTGGGATAACTAGAGCCCACCAGGTGTCCCTGAGCAGGGGAACAGATGGACTGGTGGAGACACCTGTGACAAAGTACCGAGGTGCAGCGACAAAACAGGAGCCTGCGACACACTCTCAAAGGACGGTGCTGAGGCAGCCACACACACAGCACAGGTCACGTGTCTCCACTCGCAGAAACAGACGGCAAAGAGCAAATGCACGCGCAGCAGCTGCCAAGCCCAGTGGGGACTCCTGCCTGAGCCGTTACCACCACTTCCGAGGCTCTGCGCTGGCGGGAAGCCACAGCCAGGTGCTGAGCCCCGGCACTCCCACTTGGGACATGGGCATCCTAATGCTTCGTAGCCACGAGGCTAAGTGCCCACCTTCAAGTCTAACTGTTAAAGGGCAAGTTTCGTGTTATGCGAATCCTATCTCAACAGGGCCTCCTTTATTTTTTATTTTACTTATTCGAAAAGCAGAGATACAGAAAGAAGGAGAGAGGGAAATCTGCCATCTGCTAGTTTAGTCCCCACACGGCTGCAACAGCCGGGGCTGGGCCAGGCCGAAGCCAGGAGCCAGGAGCTTCTTCCGGCTCTCCCAGGTGGGTGCAGGGGCCCAGGCACTTGGGCCATCTTCCACTGCTTTCCCAGGCCACAGCATAGAGCTGGATCGGAAGTGGAGCAGCCCCAGGATTGGAACATGCACCATATGGGATGTCAGTGCCGCAGGCTTAACCTTCAATGCCACAGTGCCAGCCCCAGTAGAGCCTCCTTTAAAAACACTGGGGTGGGTGCTTGGCCCAGCAGTCAAGGCGCCCACGACCCATGCTGGTTCCGATATCCAGCTCAGGCTGCTGCACCAGCTCCCTCCTAACACAGACCTGGGAGCAGCAGTGGTGGTCACGTGCTGGGTCCTTGCCGCCCACATGATCTTCCATCCTCTGGTCCACTCCCCAGATGGCTGCAATGGCCATGGCTGGGCCAGGCCAAGGCCAGGAGCTTCATCTGGGTCTCCCACGTGGGTGTAGGGGCCCAAGGACTGTGGGCCATCTCCCACTGCTTTCCCAGGCCATAGCAAAGAGCTGGATCAGAAGTGGAACAGCCAGGACTCGAACTGGCCCCCATATGGGATGCCAGCACTGCAAGGGGCATCCTCTCCCGCTCCCCCAGTGTTGGCCCCATGATATTCTTTTGTAAGAGTCTTTGGTTCCAGTCTCCTCTCCTCAATGGGGAACTCTGGGAGAAGGGACATGCCTTTGTTGGTCCACCCTTAAACCCTAGCACCCAGCACAGTGACAGCACAAAGCAGGTCTCAGCAGACACTGCGCGCGTGAATAGATGCGGTGGGTGGGTGGGTGTCTGGACTGGTGGATGGATGTCTGGACGGGTGTCTGGAAGGAGTGGGGGAGAAAGTTTTCCAGGTATAGAAGAAAGACAGGGTCGCTGCAGTCCGGCGAAGTCAGAACAGCGTGGTGTGCGAATGCAGGTTTCGGAGAGGAGCCCCAAGCCAAGCCCTTACACGCGCGCACGCTGAGTGCATACCCGAATTCCGGGAGGTCTCTGTCAAAATGCAAGCTGTCCTCGTAGAAGACTGTCAGCTCCGCGTCCACAGCGACGACTTTCACCTGGAAGGCAAGTTGGGACGTGGTCTGTCATTCATGCCACCAGGTGGCGGCCAGGGGGCAGCACGTGACCTGGGGACCCGCTCATCGCAAGGTCAAGCTGCTCAGGCCAAGCACAGGCACCCGGATCTCAAGCAAACTGCTCCGCTATCAGCCGAGGCCAAGAGCAGGGCAGGTAAGCTGGCGCCTGCGCCTGCATCTGGCCCAGAGCCCTGGGAAAGTCCGGGGCGAGGGGAGGCGACGACCTCTCCGGGGCCACGTGGGCCGGGGAGGCACGGGCTGTTGCTGCAGCCTGGGCCGCGGTGCGGGAGCGCCACGCACACCTCCACGCTCAGGAGGGAGCCTTCTTCCCCTGGATGGGCGGGGAAGCTTAGGACTGGCCGAGGGTCGGCTCCCTGGACGCGCCGGAGCAAAGGGGTCGATCCTGACTCTGTTTCCCAAGCGCTGCAGGGGAGGCAGCGGGGGCGCCCACGCGCAGTCTGCAGGCGCAGCTCGGTCCTGCGGCACCGCGGGCCAGCACACGCGCCCCCCCACCATGCAGCTGCGGACCTGCGGACCGAGGGCAGACACAGAGAGGGCGAAGTCCGCGATTACCGGTCACCGGTGTGCCTGCGCTGTGTCCCCAGGTGTCTGCTCCCGACCCCGCACGCGCTCGGCGCCTTCGGGTCCCGGTCACTCCTGCACACCTTCGCCCGGGACGCCCAGCGCACCCGCGAACGCCAGGGGACCGGCGGGGGGCCGGGGTCACACCCCGCAGGAGGGGCTCTGCCGGGAAGCCCCGCGCGCCGTGGTCCCGCCCCGCGCTCCCCGCGCCCCGGCGCCGCCCGCTCGCTGGTGCCGCGCAGGCGACGGCTCGGCCACCGGCCTGCCCGCGCCGGGGCCCGCACGGGTACCTGCTGCGTGCTGAAGTCCCAGCCCAGGCAGCAGCGGCGGGCGCCGGGCCGCGCCATGGCCCTGCTCTGGTGTCCTGGTCCCGGTCTGACCCTTGGCGCGACGGTCGCGGCGCTCCTGCGCTCACAGCCGCCAGGCCCGCCCCCGGCCCGCCCCCGGCAGGACTCCGGACACGAGTCACGCGGCGCCTGGCTCTCGGGCGCCGCCTGCGGGGCGCACGGGCCGGGCCCGCTGCGGCCCCCGCCCCGCTCGGCCTCCCAGCTCCCCGCCGCCCCCAGTGCTCGCGGCGCGGCAGGGCTTCCCCGGGGACATCAACTGTAGGACGACTGGCCGCTGCCGGCCCACTGCTGGCTCTGGTCTTGGGTCCGGGGGCCGCTATCCACCTGTGGCGCTCTGCGGGGCTGTCCAAGACCCCACAGACCTGCATTCGGAATCAGAGCCCCGGAGCCTGCGGGGTACCCGCGGACTGGGGGACTGGTGCACAGGGATGAGGACCAGAATCCGACCCGCTCCCTCCGTTTCGCGGAGCTCTTCCCTTTGTCCCACCTGGCTGCACCCTTCTTGTCCCCACCCCCAACTCCTGGGCGAGCCCGGTGCACCAGGACGCCTCTCACGTCCTTGTGGTGGTCCCCTTCCCCCTCTCCTCGCTGAACTTGACCTGCCTGCACCGGGCTCAGATGGGAGCGTCCCCTTGGCCAGAGTCCTCCCCTATACAAGATGCTCACAGCCCTGGGCCACGGCCTCCCACAGCCGGCTCATGTGCCGTGTGGCCTGCAGCCTGCTGTCCTCTGACGTTGGCAGGTGGTTACTATTTGTCTCCATTAAAAAATAAAAAATCAAACCCTGTAGGGGCAGGCGCTGAGCACAGCAGGTTCAGCCACTGCTCAGGACACACCTGCTTTGAGCCTTGGCTGCTCTGGCTTCTGATCCAGCTCCCTGCTGAGACGCTGGGAGGCAGCGCGTGATGGCCCACGAATGTGAGTCCCTGTCACCTGCGTGGGAGACCCAGCTTGAGCTCCTGGCTCCTGGCTTCAGCCGGGCCCAACCCTGGCTTTTGTGGGCGTCTGGGAGTGAACCAGCAAGTGGAAGATCTCTTTGTCTCTCTCTGTCTCTACCTCTTTCTGTAACTCTTTCAAGTAAATAAATGTTTTAAAAATTTTATGCACACACCCATGCAAACACAGCTGAGAATGGCTCATGGAACACTTTTTTTAGAAAAAAGATTTTATTTACTTATTTAAGAGGCAGAGTTACAGAGAGAGGCAGAGAGAGAGAGAGAGAGAGAGAGAGAGAGAGAGAGAGAGGTCTTCCATCTGCTGGTTTACTCCCCAAATGGCTGCAACGGCCGGAGCTGGGCCGATCCGAAGCCAGGAGCTTCTTCTGCAGCAGGATTCGTGTACAGAAACAAGACACCAAGGCCTTTTAACAGGAAGTAAGGTGAAAATTTTTTATCCAAAAACCTGAGCCCAGGTCAAAAAGGAGTATTTCCTTATATATGGTTTAAGCCTGTTTGTCTCCCTGTTGTGGCTACATGCAGAGATTTGATTGGATATTCTAATGTTACAGTGGAGCTACAGGAGTTGACACAAGGCGGCACGTGGGTACATAGTGACTGCCATTTTTTCCACCCACACACTGAGCCCTCTGTGTGCTGTACTAGCAACAGAACCTGAAGTGGTTACATGGGAGCAGCTGGTGACTGCAGTCAGCATTCATAGGCAAGCAGCTAGCAGCCACATTCTATTCCCAGGACAGATTCCTCCAGTGTCTTCTGACCTTGGAGAGGCTCCCCCAACTTTAATCAAGTCATTAGAAACAAGTTTAATTAAAAGACAAAGGCCTTGGGGCCGGCGCTGTGGCACAGCAGGTTAACGCCCTGGCCCAAAGCACCGGCATCCCATATGGGCGTTAGTTCAGGTCCTGGCTGCTCCTCTTCTGATCCAGCTCTCTGCTATGGCCTGGGAAAGCAGTAGAAGATGGCCCAAGTGCTTGGGACCCTGCACCTGCATGGGAGACCCAGAAGAAGCTCTTGGCTCCTGGATTCGGATCAGCGCAGCCAATTGGGGAGTGAACCATCAGATGGAAGACCTCTCTCTCTGCCTCTCCTCTCTCTCTCTCTTTTTTTTTCTTTGACAGGCAGAGTTAGACAGTGAGAGAGAGAGACAGAGACAAAGTTCTTCCTTTTTCTGTTGGTTCACCCTCCAAATAGCCGCTATGGCCGGCATGCTACGCTGATCCGAAGACAGAAGCCAGGTGCTTCTCCTAGTCTCCCATGCAGGTGCAGGGCCCAAGCACTTGGGCCATCCTCCACTGCACTCCTGGGCCACAGCAGAGAGCTGGCCTAGAAGAGGAGCAACCGGGACAGAATCCGGTGCCCCGGCTCGGACTAGAACCCAGGGTGCCAGCACCGCAGGTGGAGGATTAGCCTAGTGAGCAGTGGTGCCAGCCTGCCTCTCCTCTCAATGTGTAACTCTGACTTTCAAATAAATAAATAAAGAACTTCAAAGTTTAATTGTTAAAAAAAAAAAAGAAAGAAAGAAAGAAAGAAAGACAAAGGCCTCCACCACATTTCTGGCTGAAGCTCTTGCGCCGTCCTCTGCTGCTTTCCCAGGAACACTAGCATTAGTGGGGAGCTGGATCAGAAGTGGAGCAGCCAGGACATGAACCAGCCCCATAAAGGATGCTGGCGCTGCAGGTGGTGGCATAGCCTACTCTGCCGCAGCGCCCCAACACCATCAAGTCTGACTCCAGAGTCCACGTGCTTAGCAGTGAAATAAGACGATTAGGATGGCATGATTAAGTGCGCAGGCCCCTACCGTATGCCAAGTCCCCTGCAGGCCAAGGCTGATGGCTTTCCCAGGCTGCCCTACGGGGAGGCCTTGCTTGGGGGGGGGGGTGCCTCTCCCTGCAGGCTGTGGCACCTATCCCCAGCCAGGGACTCCTCCTCCCCGGCACTATGGCCACTTGCCTATAGCAGAGCCCATTTGCCTGGATAAGGAGGCTGCCAGCCTGCTCTGCAGCCCAGGGATGGCGAGCAGTGTCTTCCTTCCCGGTTGTCTTCCAGGGTTAGGCAGGGCGTTCGGGGGACCCAAGATGGGAGACCCAGGTGGAGACCCAGATGGAGTTCCTGGCTCCTGGCTTTGACCTGGCCCAGCCCCAGACTTGTAGGCATTTGGGCAGTGAACCAGCAAATGAAAGTTCTCTCTCTGTGTCATTTTGCCTTTCAAATACATAAAATAAATATATTTAAAACAAACAAGCAACTCAAAGTAGATTAAAGACTCCGATGGAAAATGTGACTGAAACCACTAGTGGAAAACGTAGAGGGAACACTTTAGTACATTGGAATGTGTGAGAATTTTTTGGACCAGACCTCAAAACACAGAAAACCAAAGCAAAAATAGACAAACGAGATTTTCTCAAACCAGAGAGCTTCCATACAGTAGAGGAAGCGGTCAGCAGGCTGGAGAGACAGCCTGCAGAACGGGAGAAGATATGTGCAAGCCAGACATCTGACAAGGGATTGATGTCCAGAGAATATAAGGAACTCAGACAACCCAGTGGCAAAATAATCAGGGAGTGCAAATGAAAACTACGATAAGACATCACCTCACCCCGGGAAGACAGCTGTTATCAAAATGGCAAGAGCTAAGTGTTGTCGAGAATGTGGAGGGAGGGGAACCCTTGCACACGGTTGGTGAGAATACAAATTGCAGCCATCATGGAAGACACTGAGGTTGTGCCAAATGTGAAAACACAACTACTGGCCGGCGCCGTGGCTCAACAGGCTAATCCTCCGCCTTGCAGCGCCGGCACACCAGGTTCTAGTCCCGGTTGGGGCACCGGATTCTCTCTGCTGTGGCCCAGGAGTGCAGTGGAGGATGGCCCAAGTGCTTGGGCCCTGCACCCCATGGGAGACCAGGAAAAGCACCTGGCACCTGGCTCCTGCCATTGGATGAGCGCGGTGCGCCGGCTGCAGTGCGCTGGCCGCGGCAGCCATTGGAGGGTGAACCAACGGCAAAGGAAGACCTTTCTCTCTGTCTCTCTCACTGTCCACTCTGCCTGTCAAAAAAAAAAAAAAAAGAAAAAGAAAACACAACTACCCGATGACCCAGCAAATGACCCAGCAATCCCACCCCCGGGCATCCATCCGCAGGAAATGGGATGAGTCTGTTGAAGAGACAGCTGCACCTCCGTGTTCACTGCATCAAAGTCACGCTAACCAGAAGTGGCACAGTGTCCTGCTTACGAATGGACAACGATGCTGTGGCACATACACACAGCAGAATAGCACTGAACCGTAAGAAAGTGTGGAATCTCATTGCAAAAACGTGGGTGGAACAGGGGGTCCCTGTGTTCAGAGACACAGGCCAAGCTCAGAAAACAAGAACCACAGGAGCTCACACAGACGTGGAGTCCGAAGCCAAGGGGAACTCACGGACGGTAAAAGGACGTGGTACTTCCCAGAGGCCGAGGAGGGAAGGGAAGAGAGAGGGACGGGAAGGCTTGGTTAAAACGTGCTAAGTTGGGGTTGGTGCTGTGGCACCCTATGTTAAGCCACTGCTTGCAACACCAGTATCCCATTCGGGCGCTGGTTCGAGTCCCAGCTCCTCCACTTCCAATCCACCTCCCTGTTAATGCACCTGGGAAAGCAGTGGAAGGTGGCTCAAGTGCTTGGGCCCCTGCGTCCATGTGGGAGACCTGGAAGAAGCTCTGGCTCCTGGCTTCAGATGGGCCCAGCTCCAGATGCTGTGGCCATTTGGGGAGTGAACCAGCAGGTGAAAAGCTTTTCTCTTTATCTCACTCTCTGTAACTCTACCTCTGAATTAATTAAATAAAAAATCTTTAAAAAGAAAAAAAAAACAGCTGGGCATTTGCCTTACAGGTTAGGACACACAGAGGTATGCACTCACCCCATATGGGTGTGCCCCAGTGCAGGTGCCAGCTCTGCTGCCAGTTCCTCGTTCCTGCCACCGTGCACCCTGGGAGGAGGCGGGCAATGGCTCCAGCAGCTGGGTCCCTGCTGCCCACGAGGGGGACCTGCACTGAAGTCCTGGATGCCAGCGTTGGCCTTGGCTGGGGCTGCCAGGGCCATCTGGGAGCTGGCAAGCGCACGGGAGCTCTCTCTGTGTCTCACACTGTTTCTCTGCCTCCCAAATCAATAAATAGCAAAGGTCATGAAACCATTTTTAAAAAACAGAGAAGTCAAAGTTATTCACCACAATATTTCATTTTCCTTCCTACACCAGCTTTTTTTTTTTGTTTGTTTGGATTTGTCTCTTTGAAAGGCAAAGTTACAGAGCGGCAGAGAGAGAGAGGTCTTCTGTCTGCTGGCTCACCCCCCAGATGGTCACAATGGCCAAAACAGGGCTAACTGAAGCCAGGGGCCAGGAGCTTCTTCCAGGTTTCCTACGTAGGTGCAGGGGCCCAAGGACTTGGGCCAACGTCTGCTGCTTTCCCAGGCCCTAGCAGAGAGCGGGATCAGAAGAGGAGCAGCCGGGACCTGAACTGGCGCCCATAGGGGATGCAGGTGCTGCAGGCATCCTGCTACACTATAGCGCCAGGAGCAGCTTTTGCTGTGACGTTGTGAAGTGAGCACAAACACGTGGCCAGCAGGTGAGTCCACACGAGTGAAAACTGAGTGCTCTTTAGACCGTGTGCCTAAGCATCAAAGTCCATCAGACTTTTCTCCAGTTACAAACACAAAAATCAGCTCTTTAAGGATGTTAACCTTAGGTGCACAAGTTATTAATTTGCCTGGAGGCAAGCCTAGTGACCTTGAAAAAGGGGTTGTGTGCAGCCGGGGCTATAGTTCAGAGTGCGTCTCTCTACCAGCAGCCTCCCTGGGTCTTACCAGGAGTTTTACTACCTCTGAGATAAGACAAGAAATAGCCATTTTCTTTTTTTCGTTTTTTTTTATTTGACAGGTAGAGTTATATACAGGGAGAGACAGAGACAGAGACAAAGGTCTTCCTTCCGTTGGTTCACTCCCCAAATGGCCACTATGGCCAGACTGCGCCGATCCAAAGCCAGGAGCCAGTTGCTTCCTCCTGGTCTCCTATGCAGGTGCAGGGTCCAAGGACCTGGGCCATCCTCCACTACCCTCCCGGGCCACAGCAGAGAGCTGGACTGCAAGAGGAGCAACCGGGACTAGAACCCACGCCCATATGGGATGCCAGTGCCACAGGCGGAGGATTAACCAAGTCAGCCATGGCACTGGCCCAAGAAATAGCTATTTTCTAACACAGCCAATGTGAATGTATATGCGCAGGAATTTTCCGACTCAACACACATACAATGGAATAGAGGCCTTGAATGCTAACTGCCTGGTCTATTTTGTCCCCAGCTTCTGAGTATTCGGAATTCAGTGATTTTTGTGTTGGAAGTAGAAAGGAGAGGAACTAAACTAAACTATTCATGTAAAATATTTTTCAGGGAAAAACTTTTAAAAAATGATTTATTTATTTATTTGAAAGAGTTACACAGAGAGAGAAGGAGAGACAGAGAGAGAGAGAGAGAGAGAGAGAGGTCTTCCATCTGCTGGTTCACTCCCCAGATGGCCACAATGGGCGGAGCTGCGCCGATCCGAAGCCAGGAGCCAGGCGCTTCTTCCGGGTCTCCCACGTGGCTGCAGGGGCCCCAGCACTGCCCGTGCTCAGGTGCCGGTGTCCTTCTCGCTGTCCCTGGAGCTGCTCTCCTATCAGATGCTGCCCGGGGTGGACATCGTGCGAAGTGCCCGCGGGGAGCGCGAGATGGTGTTCACGCGGAGCCTGCGCCTGGACTACGGCAC
>CM027407.1:154407351-154434456 GCA_015711505.1 Sylvilagus bachmani | reverse complement strand
GGTCCTGGCCGAGGCTGAGGGCCTCGGGGAGGGCGACAGGGCGGCTGCGTTTGCCAACTCAGGGGCACGGACGGAGCCGGGGGCTCAGGACAGGGAAGTCGAGGGCACCGTCACACCAGGACCCCATGGCAGGGAGGCCACGGCCGCAGGGATGGGACGTCTCTGGGCCCTGCCCCTGGCCCGCACAGGCGCCGTGGGAAGCCCTCACCCCATGGGAATCAGGCAGTCTCTGGCCTTCTCGTTCTCCACCAGGCGCGAAGTGATGTTTCCAGGGTTCCCTCGTTCAGCCATGGACATGGACTCCACCCTGCGGAGGAGGGGGAGGAAGCCCAGGAGGGGTGGGCGGAGCCGGCAGAGCCGGCTGTACCTGGGCCCTGAACCTGCCCCCCCAGCCCCGGCCCAGGTCAGAGGCCCCGCCTGGGTCGGCCCCGCTCCCCTACAGAACCGGGAAATCGGGGTCCCGGCAGCTCCCCAGCACAGCCTTCTGTCAGCCACCAAGGGGGAATTGGCCGTGGACTCAAGGCAGAAGTACCAGGACGCTCAGGCCAGCTGGCGCTGCGAGCTGCACGGACCCTGAGGTGCTGGGAGCCATGGGAAGGCACGAGTGCCAGCACCCTGTGGTCAAACAGGGCTCCAGGGAGGGGAGGCCTGAGGCATCCAGTGTCCACAGTTCACTCTGCGTGACTGCTGCATGCCAGCCCACGGGACAGCCTGCAGGTGCCCCGGGGCCTCACGTCAGCACCCCATCCCACAGAGGAGGACTGAGGACCTCGTCCTCGCACACCCAGCCTGGATGCAGATGACGCAGTGCAGCACCACAGCCCACGCCTGTCACAGGTCCACAGCCCCGGGGACCGCCTGGGCTGCAGGCGTCACCCTGGCCGGACCCTGAACATCCCCAGGCCCCCAACCTCGACCTGCTGGAACACGTGCCCTTTTCCACACTCAGCGTGCCTCCAGCTCCCTTTCCCCTAGTAAGACGGGGCAGGAGAGAGGCCAAAGGTCAGACTGCACAGTGCCCTTGCCCAGCCCGAGTCCCCGCAGGGTGGTGCACCTAAGTCAGGGAGGCCCAGTGACCACCAGCATGGGCTTCCGGCCATGAAACAGCCATGGGGTCAGGCAGGCAGCGGGAGGTCAGCAGGACCCAGCCTGCTCCCGACGCCCGCCCAAGCCGGTCACATTTGCCATAGTCACATTCGCCACAGTCCCGGACACAGCGAGGTCAGGGTGGAGGCACACAGCCCACACTCCACAGACAGAACCCTGCCCTCGGAACACAGGAGGGGCCGGACGCACTCCCCAGAGGCAGAAAGGCAGGGCAAATGAGCATACGAGGTGTGGGGTCAGCTGCCGCCCAAGGCTTCGAGGACCCAGGACTGTGACTCCCTGGGCCGCAGGAGCCCAAGCGCTCAATTTCCTTAAGAGAGCCGCCTGCACGGCCAGCCTGACGTGGGGCCGCAGGGAGGGGTCAGCTCTGCTGTCACGGGGGTTCAGGGGCTCCACACACGGGCATCCTTACCCACAGGCCATGCCGATGTCGTAGGACCCGTTTCTGATGCCGCCTGGAACGAGAGCGTTCTGTGAGCACCCTGGGCCAGCTCCCCACCTGGCCTCCGCGCCCAGGCCAAGGCCCGGGCAGTGGCCAGGGGGCTCCTGCACGCCTTCCGTGGGGAGCGGCCTCTCAGAAATCTTGCAGGTGCGGCACCGGGGACACTGTGGCTCTGCACCTGTGGAGACTCACCGGCTATGTTGGCCAGGGCCTGCAGCCCCGAGGAGCACTGTCTATTGATGGCGCACAAGGGCACGGTCTCCGGGATGCCACTGCGAAGGAGGTGGGCGGGGCCGGGGTCAGCCCCCACTAGGGGCTGCCAGGCCAGCTCCCGGCAGAGCCAGGCTCTGCAGGACTTGCTCCCCAGCACCCACTGCCAGGGGCCCTCCAACCCTCCAGTCCCCCTTGGAACCCCAGGGAGTGGAAGCACGGGGATGATGCTGGTGAGCGGCACCCCCAGCGCCCGACTCCCACCTTCACTCTCACCGACCGCCCTCCCAGCGCCAGGCACCACCCAAGGGCCACCGAGACAACGGAACAGTGTGCCCTACACAGGAAGTGGACCAGCTGGACAGGACTGAAGCCACGGCCCAGCCATGGCAGAGGGGGGGGGGCTCACACAGCCACGCCCCCTGAGGAGCCCATGCCTGCGCTGGGTTCAGCTGGGCCACAGCCCGGAGGCAGGGTCGGCATGGCCAGGGCAGGAGGACGAGAGGCAGAGAGCAGGCCGAGAGAGGGAAGCTGGCTGTGGAGCCAGACTGTGGGCGGCCTTGAACTCCACAGTCAGCGCTGCGGCCTCCCTGTCACTAAAGGAGTTTGCTTTGCCGGTCCCTCACTGGGCAGCGGTCCTGCTACTCCTCCACGCAGGTGAGAGGCTCTGGCTCTGAAACACACGGGTGACAGCCGCTGAAGCACTAGTGTCCACTCTGGACGTGGCACGGCCCGCGTTCCTGGGGCCAGGGCTGGAGCTCCCGCAGCCCAGCCCCCACTCACACGCAGTCACCCTCTGTTTACCTGGCAGCCGAGGGCACAGTCCACCCTCATGAGGGACAGGAAGCCCGTGAGCTCCTGCCCCAAAGAGCCCGTGTCCTGGCCCAGCGACGATGACCCCTCCCTGCCCAGAGCAGGTGCCCCGGGGTTGCTGCCCCAGGCTGTGCCCTCCCCCCAGGGCAGGGTCCACTCTGAGTCCCCGGGAGGACTTGCCTCAGGAACTGCGCGATCCGGGCCATGACGGCCCCGGCCCCCGGCTGCAGCACGTTCCCTGCAGACGGTAAGCCGGGGCTCAGGTGCCAGGCGGCAGCCATGAAGCCCCAGAGGGGACATCCCCGTCTGTCTGCCTCACCCAGCCTCTGCCCCCCAGCGCAGGCTGCACCTTCACGGGGACCCTAAGCACAGAGGGCTGCGGGTGCCGGGCGAATCCAGCAGAGTGGCTCCTGCCAGTGCCCAGTGCCCCGCGTGGGCCGCCCCACGCCATGCTGTCAGCTCCACGGCCGGAGGCGTGGGGACCCTCTGCAGGTGCCCGAGCCACTGGCCCCGCTGTGCGTGGACAGACACGTGCTGGGGGCCCGGCTGCAAAAGGAGCCGCCCCCCGGGGCCCTGCAGGGACGGACGGAGGGTCCAGCTCACCCACGCAGATGTCCCCCAGCTGCTCCGGCCGCAGTTTCACGTCCTGCAGGACCGCGGTCAGCACGGCCGCCAGGAGCTCGTCGGGGGTGGTGTCCTGAGCGAGAGGCACAGCCGCGCTGACGCCGCCTCCCCGGGGACATCGCGCGCCCCGGGGCTCAGGCGGCGCCGGACCCCGGGAGCCCCACCTTGAAGCCGCCGCGGCCTGCCTTGCCGATGGCCGTGCGCCGCCCGTGCACCACCACCACGTCCGAGGCCGAGGCGCGCGGGGAGACGCCCAAGCAGCGCGCGGCCTGCGGCGCGGGGCCCGAGTCGGGCCGGCCGCTCAGGTGGCCCAGCACGACCTGCAGCCGCCACATCGCGCGGGTCTTCGGCGTAGACGCGCCTCTGGCCGCGGGACCCACCATCGCAGATAAAAACCCTTGGGCGCAGGCGCAAAACCGCACCTCCGCCTCAAGCCGCAATCACCGCCCACCGCTCAGCGGATTGGGGCGAGCCGCCCCCAGAGGACCCGCCCTCCCTGCTCCACCAACCAGAAGGCGCGCTCGTCTGAAGTCCCGCCCCGAGGCCTCGCCCATAGTTCCTCCCCGCGGCCAACCAAAGAGGACCTTCCTGGAGCCCCGCCCACAGGCGCGGACCGAAAACTTTCCCGGTTTCGCAACTTTGCGTAGACTGACAGGCCGGGCCCGAAGCCCCGCCCGCGCCCGCCGCGCCGCCCGCAGCTGCCCGCGCGGACCTAAGTCCTCCTCCCCGCCCAGGGGCCGTGCTGTGCCCGGTGCCGACGCCCGGCCGGGGGCTTGGCCATTCCCGGCTGCGCGCCCCCGAGGGAGCGCGGGGGCTTCGCAGCAGTGTGCGGTGTCTGGCCGGCTGCCCGCCTTCCCCAGGCCCGGGTCCCCGGAGAGGGACCCTGGATCCCGGGAGCCTGCCGCGTGCCTGGCACCTGCTAGGTGACGGTGCGCACCTGCCGGGTACAGGACGCGCCGGGGCTCGCGGGGCGGGACTGTGTGCCAATCCCAGCTCGCAAGGCCAAGCACCCCCCACTCCCGGGGGAAGGGCAGCGGCCAGCCTCGGACGCCCGAAGCCCCGTCCCGGCCCTACCCGGCGGGCCCGGCCGCCCCTGCCCAACTCCTGGGGACAGGGCCGGGGTCGCAGAGCGCGGAGGCTCCAGAGGACAGGGCCGGCGCCGGACCCCCCGCGTCTGCCGCCGTCGTGCCCGGGGACAGCCGAGCGGGAGGGGTTCCGATCCGGCCCAGCGAGGCCCCCGCGGCTCCGGGGCGAGGCCGGGGCCCCTCCCCGCGGCCGGTCGACGCGGTTCTGCGGGGCGGCGCTTCTCGGAAAGCCGAGGCCGGCGGGGCGGGGCGGGCGCAGGGGAAGAGGAAGCGCGGGCCGGTGCCGCACCCCGGGAGCAGCTCGCCATGGCCGCGGGAGGCCCCGACCTGAGCTCCGAGCCCCCCGCGCGCTCCGCGTCCTCGCTGCCCCTGGCGGCGCTCAACGTGCGCGTGCGGCGGCGCCTGGCGCTGTTCCTGAACGTGCGCACGCAGGTGGCGGCCGACTGGAGCGCGCTGGCCGAGGAGATGGGCTTCGAGTACCTGGAGATCCGGCAGCTGGAGACGCGCGCCGACCCCACGGGCAGCCTGCTGGACGCCTGGCAGAGCCGCCCCGGCGCCTCGGTGGGCCGCCTGCTGGAGCTGCTGGAGGCGCTGGGCCGCGACGACGTGCTGACCGAGCTGCGCCCCAGCATCGGTGAGGGCGCCCCTTCCTGGCGCGGGGGCGGTCAGCGTCCGATCGGCCCTGGAGCGGAGGGAGAAGGGCACGGCCGGTTCCCTGCCCTGGCCCGGCCGGGAGAAAGGGGGAGGCGGCCCGGGGCAAGGTTGGGCTACGGCTTGGGCAGGGCCCTCCAGGCAGGCCAGCCGTGAGGATCAGGCTGGGGGGGGGGGGGGCGCGGGTAAGAGTGCTTTGGACACACGCGGTGGCTCACATGACAGCCGCCCACAGACAGGCGCATGGTGCTGGTTTGGGGCCGTCGCCATCCCTAGCTGTAGCCGCTGAGGCTCCTGCACCCTTGCTCCCAGCGCCCGGGGTCCCGCCAGGCTCAGGGACCCAGGGCAAAGGGAGGGCCGCAGCTGTGGAGGGAGGAAGTGGGTTGGAGCTGCAGCCCGCCGGCCACAGGGCTGTCGCCGCCTCTTCCCGCAGAGGAGGACTGCCAGAAGTACATTCGGAAGCAGCAGCAAGAAGAGAGCGAGAAGCCCCTGCAGGTGGCTGTGGTAGGCAGCAGTGTCCCACGGACCCCAGAGCTGGCCGGCATCACCACGCTGGATGACCCCCTGGGTAAGGGCGGACAAGCGGGCCGCGGCCCCGTGGGCGTTCAGGGCAGAGGGGCTGTGGGACCCCGCACAAGCCCCTGAGTCTTTTGGGGATTGGGATGACCCCCACCCCCCACAGGCCCATGAGCTGCTGTGTCCTTTAGCCAGGGATTGACCCCCGGGGGCTGAGCTTGCCTCTCCTGGGAATGTCCTCCTGGGTGGGGGCGGGGCCCGGGCAGGCTGCCAGCCCCCAGCCTAGCCCCCAGCCCACCTGGGCCAGGCTCCTCTCCAGCCTCCCGGTGGTCCTGCTCTGTGTCCAGGCCAGGTGCCCGAGCGCTTCGACGCCTTCATCTGCTACTGCCCCAGCGACATGCAGTTTGTGCAGGAGATGATCCGCCAGCTGGAGCAGACCGACTACCGGCTGAAGCTGTGCGTGTCTGACCGCGACGTCCTGCCGGGCGCCTGCGTCTGGTCCATCGCCAGTGAGCTCATCGAGAAGAGGTGCGTGAGGCGTGTCCACAGCTGGGCCCCCTCCCAGCTGGGTCCTGTGCGGCCTGGGCTCCGCTGAGCAGCCTGCCCGCTGTCCCCCACCCCCAGGTGCCGCCGGATGGTGGTGGTCGTCTCGGACGATTACCTGCAGAGCAAGGAGTGTGACTTCCAGACCAAGTTTGCCCTCAGCCTCTCTCCAGGTAAGCGCAGAGGAGCAGGAGGCGGGGCCTCAGCAGGGAGCCCCTGCAGGGGGTGTGAGTGCAGCCAGTGGGGGGCTGTGGAGGCCCTGGGCTGGGGCCTGGTGCCAGTGCCGCCCCTGGCCTGCAGGTGCCCATCAGAAGCGGCTGATCCCCATCAAGTACAAGGCCATGAAGAAGGAGTTCCCCACCATCCTGCGGTTCATCACCGTGTGTGACTACACCAACCCCTGCACCAAGTCCTGGTTCTGGACCCGGCTGGCCAAGGCCTTGTCCCTGCCCTGAGGCTGCTGTCGGCCTCTGTCCGCCTGCCTGTGCACTCCCGGACGGCTCCTCCTGTGGCTGCATGGGCACCGGTGCCCCCTTTGTCTCTCGACTCTTGGAACTGCCGGCCCCACAGGTCCTCTTCTACAGCCTCACAGCATCTGGGCACCGTGACCGTGACCACGGGGGCCGGCTGGGCGTGAGTCTCCCGTCTCTGGCCTGAGCAGTGAGGTGGGAAGGTCGGGCAGTGGCTGTTCTCCGTAGCAAAGCTGAGGCACTGTGCCGTGCCCACGGTCTCGGCCTCAGCCCAGCTGGGCTGTGGAGGGATCCTGGCCTCTGCTGTAGCCGTCGGCCATGTGCACTGGGGCTGGGCCACCTTGTGCTGTGTGCAGGGACCTTCCGCCCGGGGCCACCTCTGGGAGTCCTGAGTGCCTCAGCCAGCCGTTTGCTTACAGACAGGGACCACACGAGGTTCTGCTGCCCCAGACTCCGGCCACACGGACATGCAGACTTGTGTGCACACACGGGCCCCCGCATCTTCCTGGGTGCTGGCGTCCCCCTGGACAAACTTGGGCCACGGCTGTTGTCCCTTGCCCCCTGTCCCTGGTCCCTGGGACTGCAGGGAGCGTGCAGGGAGAGCAGCAGCTGCCGGCCTGTGCTGCGGGGGAGTGGCCGGCAGAGCCCTGTCCACCACCAGAGTGCTCTGTGCTGCACCCTCTTCCATGCAGACCACGCGGTGGGCTCAGGTGTCTGGCCCTGGACAGACTCCGGCCCCAGGACCCAAGGGAGACTGTCTCCTGTGCTTCGGGACTGCGTGCCTGCCCTTGGGTCTCAGGGACCACGGACCACCTCTCTGTCATCTTCGTGATGTACATGGATGCCACGTGCCTGGCCCCTCCCAGTCGGGCTTTTAGAGCTGTTGTGGAAGGCAGCGTCTGGCCCTGTCTTTTGGGCACTGCTGGAATCCCAGCAGTTAACACCAGATGTCGGATTGTCATTCTCCCTCCTGTAACCCGGTTTGTAATAAAGAGTAATCTATTTTGGGAATGGTGTGTGTGTACTGTGTGTGTATGCATGTATGAGCATGTGTGTGCTGTGTGTGTATGCATGTATATATATGTGCACGTGTGTGTTGTACATGTGTGCATGCGTGCGTGTTTGTCCATGTGTAGTGTATATGCATGTGTGTATGTATGTGTACATGTGTGTGCACGTGTTTACAGTGTCAGCATGTTTATACATGTGTATATGTGAGCGTGTATATATGCGGACATGTATGTGCATTGTATCTTGTATATGTGTGCATACGTGTGCGTGTTTGTCCATGTGTAGTGTATATGCATGTGTGTATGTGCCTGTGTATATGCACATGTGTGTGGGTGTGCATGAGTTTACCATGTCAGTATGTATGTGTGTATGCGCGTGTGTGTAGGCGTGCATGTGTGTTTACCATGTCAGTATGTATGTGCATGTGTATAGGTGTATGTGCACACATGTGTAGGCGTGCATGTGTGTTTACCGTGTCAGTATGTATACACATGTGTGCATGTGGGTGTGTGTGCATCCATGCACAGGGCTGGGAGCAGGACCCTGTGGTCTGGCTGTCTACAGTTTGGCCAGCATCTCTTGGTGAGGTCTCCGGGTTCTCCAAGGGCCACCTGGAGGCCGGACTTCCTCGGGGTTCAGGGCTCACCAGGGCTGTGTGTGCAAACGGGAAAGCTGGGGCTGCCGCTGTGCCGTAGCAGGTGAAGCCACAGCCTCAGCGCCGGCATCCCACTTGGCACCGATTCACGTCCCGGCTGCTCCTCTTCCCACCCAGCTCTCTGCTGTGGCCTGAGAAAGAGTGGAAGATGGCCCAAGTGCTGGGCACCTGCACTCCTGTGGGAGCCCCTGGAGAAGCTGCTGGATCCTGGCTTCGAATGGGCGCAGCTCCAGCTGTTGTGGCCATCTGGGGGTGAACCAGCGGATGGAGGACCTCTCTGTCTCTCCCTCTGTAATTCTACTTCTCAAATAAATAAAATCTTTAAAAAAGGAGTCCTACAGCTCAGCACCAAGTTAGCAACCTGATTCAAAATGTACATAGAGGGGCTGGCACTGTGGCACAGTGGGTTAAAGCCCCAGCCTGCAGTGCTGGCCCATATGGCCACGGGTTCAAGTCCCGGCCACACCACTTGCAATCCAGCTCCCTGATAACGTGCCTGGGAAAGCGGCAGAGGATGGCCCAAGTGCTTGGGCCCTTGCACCCACGTGGGAGACCCGAAGAAGCTCCTGGCTTCAGATTGGCTCAGCTCCAGCTGTTGCAGCCATCTGGGGGGTGAAGCAGTGAATGGAAGACCCCCCCCCCCACCTCTCTGGAACTCCTTCAAATGAAATACATCTTTTTTAGAAAACGTGCATAGACTTGAACAGACATTCTCCGGAGATCCACAAGTGGCCGAGAAGCTCATGAAAATACGCTCGCCGTCAGCAGTCAGAGATGTAAACTGGAGTCACAGCAGGGCTGGGGCTGGGGCCAGGCGGGTAAGGCCACCGCCTGTGGCACCTGCCCCCATATGGGCCAGTTCCTGTCCCAGCTGCTCCACATCCAATCCAGCTCCCTGCTGTGGCCTGGGAAAGCAGCAGCAGATGGCCCAAGTGCTTGGCCCTGCACCCACATAGGAGACTGATGAAGCTCCCAGCTTTGGCCGGACCCAGCACTGGCTGTTGGTGCCATCTGTGGAATGAACCAGGGGATGGAAGATCTCTCTTCCTCTCTCTCGCCCGCTCTTCTGTAACTCTTTCAAAATAAATCAATAAATCTTTTTTTTTTTTTTTTTTTGACAGGCAGAGTGGACAGTGAGAGAGAGAGAGACAGAGAGAAAGGTCTTCCTTTGCTGTTGGTTCACCCTCCAATGGCCGCCACGGCCAGCGTGCTGCAGCTGGCGCACCGTGCTGATCCGATGGCAGGAGCCAGGTGCTTTTCCTGGTCTCCCATGGGGTGCAGGGCCCAAGCACTTGGGCCATCCTCCACTGCACTCCCGGGCCACAGCAGAGAGCTGGCCCGGAAGAGGGGCAACCGTGAAGAATCCGGTGTCCCGACCAGGACTAGAACCCGGTGTGCCGGCGCCGCAGGCGGAGGATTAGCCTATTGAGCTGCGGCGCCAGCCAAATCAATAAATCTTTAAAAAAATGATTCAGATGGCAAACTTTATGTAATGTGTATTTTACTACAGTAAGGAAAAAAGGCATTCCTGACCTGCCTGGGGCAAGGGGACCACTGCAGGCCGGCGCGGTACAGCTGAGCAAACACGTCCTCTGTCCCAGTGGAAAGGACCTCAGCACATGTGGGCTGCTGACGGGGCCTGCACGGGCGGGTGCTGGTCTCTGAAGAAAGAGGAAGGGCTGGTGCTGTGGTGTGGCCGGTAAAACCACGGCCTGCAGTGCCGGCATCCTGCATGGGCTCCAGTTGCAGTCCCGCTGCTCCACTTCCGATCCAGCTCATCTGAAAAAAAAAAAAAGAGGAAATCTCCAGCCCCCGGAGGCCCTCCTCCACACTCCATGGTCATTTCATTTCTCCTCTTTGTATGCAAAGTGTCCGAGCCAGAGACGACCACTTGTCACTTCCTTAATCTACCGTGGACACAAACACTAATGTCTTACTGAAAAAGTCAGGTACGGTTGTGTTTTTTTTTTAAGATTTATTTATTTACTTGAAAGTTAGAGTTACACAGAGTGAGAAGGAGAGGCAGAGAGAGAGAGAAGGAGGTCTTCCATCCGCTGGTTCACTCCTCAGTCGGCTGTAATGGCCAGAGCTGTGCTGACCCGAAGCCAGGAGCCAGGAGCTTCTTCTGTGTCCCCCATGCGGGTGCAGGGGCACGAGGACTTGGGCCATCCTCTACTGCCTTCCCAGGCCATAGCAGAGAGCTGGATCAGAAGAGGAGCAGCCGGGACTGGAACTGGTGCCCACATGGGATGCTGGCACTGCAGGCGGTGGCTTTACCCGCTACACCACAGCACCAGCCCCTAGGAACAGTTTTGAAAAATCAAAGGAAAGCATGAGGTGACTTCAAAAAGTTCACAGAAAATAAATCGAAAGATAAGTGTATTTTGGTACAAATGTTTTTAAAGTCCATGCAGTGTTTTCTCTTTTAAAATATTTTATTATTTTTTAAAATTTATTTGAAAGGCAGAGTTACAGAGAGAGGAGAAAAGGCAGAAACAGAGAGAGAGAGAGAAAATTTCCACCTGCTGGTTCACTCCCTAATTGGCCACACGGCTGGGGCTGCACCAATCTGAAGCCAGGAGCCAGGAGCTTCTTCCGGGTCTCCCATGCAGGTGCAGGGACCCAAGGACTTGGGCCATCTTCCACTGCTTTCCCAGGCCACAGCAGAGAACGGGATCAGAAGTGGAGCAGCCAGGACTCGAACCCACACACATATGGGATGCCAGCACTGCAGGTTGAGGCTTAGCCCACTACGCCACAGCGCCAGTCCTGTCTAGTTTTTTCATGATGCACATTTTCTCTGACCAGAAACCCCAGGTGTGGATTCTGACCACCATGTCATTGTATGACCTTGTGTGTGCTTTTGAGGATCTGCTTATCTTGTTGGTCCAGACCAAAAGAACACAAAGATAAGCCGGCCCCAGGGATTTCAAGGCTGTGGGGCTGGGACCGAGGACCCCGGCGTGCGGCCTGATGCAGGAGGGCAGATGCTGGGGCCAGGGACCAAAGCACCCAGGACGCTGTGTCTCTTCCCCCACAGATGATGCAGAGCCGCTCGCCTCTGTGCACCTCTGGCTTGGGGAGGCTGGTGTGGACGGCACCATACTCCGGGAGTGACACAGGAGTGACACAATGAAGCCCTCCGTGGCAGAGCCGCTAGCTTGGCCGAAGGCAGCTCTGCCCGCCAGTCCTGGAGACAGACCTCTGGGCTCAGAGGTCTTGAGGGGCCTCTGGAGACTGACGGCCTTCAGATGCAAAAACCAAGAAGGGGAGAAAAACACTCCAGTGGTGAGGAAAGGACTCAGCACTGGGCAGCCGGAGAGGCGCCGGAGGGCGTGGAGACTGCGCTGCAGGACGAGGTTCCCTAGGGGTGGCCGGGCCCTGCAGCTCAGGCCACGCGCTGTCAGACCAGCAGAGGACTTGCAGCCAACCTCAGGAACACAGTGTGGTGATTAGGAAATGCGTCAGGTTTGTACTCCTTAAAGAAAAGGGGAGGGGGGACTTCCAGCCAGAAAGTACAGACGTAGTGGTTACATGCAAGATGGATCGGGGAAGTAGATGGCACCGTCACAAATTCTTCTTCAGACAGTGCTAACACAAGCGAGAGATAAAGTGGTGACTCCGGGCCCCTGGGATCTCTCCTGGGCTCAGCTTCACCGGCACATCCCGGTGTCTCCCGGCTTCAGCACGCATGCGTCTGCTGAATCGCAGCGACCTACCCCGGCCTCACGAGGTCCTGCGGCGCAGAGGGCAGCTCGGGGGCTGTGGGCTTTGCCAGGCTCTCCGAGTGCGTGTCCACTAGAAGGCGTGCGTGGACAGCACCGGCCTCATCTACGTCTAAAGGAGCCTCCTGGACGGCCCCTGGCCTCAACCGCACGGGCCACTGTAGATTTCCTGGTGGCCACACTGAAAGGCCAAAAAGCAGCAGGAGAAATTGATTTCAGTTGTCTGCTAAAATGTCATCAACGGTAGTGGAGAAGCACCAGTCTCATTGTACACGTCACCTGTGAACACGGTGAACTCGAGTGTGATTTTCCTTCTCCATCTTGGATCACAGATTCCTGGTGTTTCCCACACGTACGCGGAGGCGAGCGGCGCCTCTCCGGAGCTCCATCACTTCCCGTGGTGGGGCGACCACGTCGGCCTGTGCCGCCGTGGTACCCTGCCCCCCGAGCGCGTCCCTGGGCCGGGGGCCTCAAGGTCTCTGCTGCCCTTAGGGATGCGCAGGCCGCACTCAGCGGACCCTGCACTGCCGCGGCCTCCCAGGGGCTTCAGGGGCACCGGGAGGTGGAGAAGCGGGGCCCCGGACGCTGGGGGAGACGCACACAGGGGCCTTGGCGGCTCTACCTGCACACCTGCCCCCGCAGGGCCTCTGCCACCCTCCGGCACGGGAGTGGGTCAGCAGGGCCCGTGTCCCAACCCGAGTCCGAGGACACAGTGAGCCCCGCGAGTGACTCCCGCACGACTGGGAAAGGCTGCTGGTTCTGGGGTGTGCAGGGAGCGCTGCTCCCAGCCTCACCTAGGGATCCTCACACGGGGGCGGGAAGAGGCCCGTCGGTGCAGGCTGCGTAGGGCTGGGCAGGCAGTCTGCCTCCTCCTCACCCCTGGCCCGCCAGCCGCCTCTCCCTGCCCACTGGCTTCCTGCTGGGCCTGGCCCATGGGAGGCCCCTGTGGCCATCAGAGGGCAGGAAGGGGATGGAGCTGGGCAGCTGTGCTGTGGCTCCCTCCTTGCGGGGTGGCCGAGGGCTGGGCCTCTCCACCAAGGTCCTCAGCTATTTCAGGTCACTCTCCCCCCCCCAGGCATGGGGTGCCCCTGGCTCCCTGGGCCGCGGCCCTGGGGCACCACGAGGCTCCTGCTGGTTTCTCTGCCCCTGCCTGTGTCTTCCTTCGCAGGTGGTGCTTGCGTTAACCGTTTCCCTCTGAGTGCACACTCACTCCCGCACAATCGCCAGCGTCAGGCGTGGCCTAGACATAGGACTCATGAGTGGGCAATGGGACCCTGGCAGTCAATGGCAGCTGACCCCTGGTGGGGCACGGGGCAGAGCGCAGTGGAGGGTGAATGGTGGGAGGTTGCCCCAATGCCCTGGCACGCCCCGGGCCTTCTGTGGCCCAGGCGCCACAGGACTGGTCAGGCGTGCAGGGGCAGTGGCACGTGCTGGGCAGGTTCAGAGGCACAGGGACCTCCTCGCATACCCCTCCCTCTGCTGGCGTGTTCCTCTGCCCTCTGCTGGTGCCCTCAAGAGGAGCACACGTGGTCAGTGAGCGCAGGGAAAGCAGGCCCAGGCCTTAAATCTGGACGAGCCCACAGGGTGCCGGGGCTGCCCGCGAGGGGACAGCTGGTGCCCCCAGCCCTGGGACGAGCCCACCAGGTGCTGGGGCCGCCCGCGAGGGGACAGCTGGTGCCCCCAGCCCTGGGATGAGCCCACAGGGTGCCGTGCTCCCAGCCCTGGGACGAGCCCACAGGGTGCCGTGCCCCCAGCCCCGGGACGAGCCCACAGGGTGCCGGGGCCGCCCGCGAGGGGACAGCTGGTGCCCCCAGCCCTGGGACGAGCCCACCGGGTGCTGGGGCCGCCCGCGAGGGGACAGCTGGTGCCCTAGCCCCTCTGGAGCGGCTTTGAAAGCTGTGCTGGAAGGAGAGACAAGGGCAGTATCCGCTGCAGACCTGGCTGGGGCCCGCTCCTGATGTGCGGGCAGTGGCTGGCAGGGGCTGGCAGTCAGGAGTTGGAGAGAGAGAGGGAGTACATGCTGGAAATGAGAGGCGCAGGGGAGAGAGGTGGAGGCACTCACGACAGGCAGAGTGCACGAAGTTCACGACCCTCGCGTCCCAAGGTGCGACTGCAGGGCGCGGGGTTCTCCATCAGCAGCAGCACAAGGGGCGCCCAGTGTGGCAGCAGCTGGCCTTCTGCTCCGAGGGCTGCTGCCACTCACCGGGCCACGGCCCAGCCCACGGGGGTCTGTGAGCCTGTGCAGTGTCAACAGCAGGGTCCTTCCAGCCAATGGGATGGCGCTGTGCTCGCCACTGCTCCAAGGGAGGAGCTCTACACACCCAGACATTGGCAAGTTTGCAGGTGCACACAGGCCACGTTCTGTGGCTGCGTAAGCTTTGAGAGTCTGCCCACATCACCCGAGCTGTTAGGCCAGTGGTGCAAGGGTGTTTGCAATAGTCTCACATTATTTTTCTTAAAGCTCTATCTGAAAGGTAGCCTAACGGAGAGACATCTTCCATCTGCTGGTTCCCTTCCAAATGGCTGCACAGGGGTTTGGAACTCCATCTGGGTCTCCCACGTGGGTGCAGGGACCCAAGCACTTGGGCCATCGTCTACTGTTTCCCAGGTGCATCAGTAGCGAGCTGGATTAGAAGCAGAACAGCTGCGGCTGAGACGGCGGTTAGGAGGCGCTGGCACAGCGAGCAGGCAGCGGTTTAACTTGCTGTGCTTCCGCGCCAGCCCCAAATTTGGGACTCACGGTCCAGACAGGCAGAGGCCTCCCTAACTGCCGCGTGTCCCCAAACACAATCCACTTGTTTTGTGTGGGTGCGAGGTCAATCCGGGCTCCATCAGGTACTGGAAGGAGGGAGAGAACCTCGACTCCCTGTCAGGTTGTGCAGACACTAGGCCGTGGATGCTGTCATACGGGGGGATGACGTCATAGGTCGGTGCCCAGCCTGTTTCTCCTGAGTCAAACCACACTCAGGGCTTCTCCCCTGACTTTGTAACACTGAGTCTATTCCCTCCAACTCAGACACGACTACAGGGCCGGTGCTGTGGCTCAGGGGGAAAGCTGCGGCCTGTGGAGCCAGCAGCCCGTATGGGCGCTGGTTCAAGTCCCAGCTGCTCCACTTCTGCTCCAGTTCCCTGCCAGGGTGCCTGGGGAAGCAGTGGAGGATGGCCCAAGTGCTTGGGCCCCTGCATCCACGTGGGAGACCCAGGTGGTGTTCCAGCCTCTTGGCTTCAGCGTGGCCCAGCCCCGGCCATTGCAGCCATTTGGGGAGTGAACCAGTGGATGGAAGGTCTCTGTCTCTCTTTTTATCTCTTTCAAACAAATAAATATTTTTTTAAAAATAGCTACTATTGCTTATTGAGCACTCCTGTTAGCCAGGTGCTGTGTTCCAGGAATTCCTTCAGGCACAATTTTTCCTTCTGGCTATTTGTATCCAAATCTGTAAAATGAGGCTGGGCTGGCATTGTGGCACAGTGGGTTAAGTCACTGCCTATGATGCCGGACACCAGCTCCCTGCTAATACACCTAGGAAAAGCAATGGGAGATGACCCAGTATGTGAGAAACCCACATGCGGTTCCAGGCTCCTGGCTTTGGTATGGCTGAGTCCAGGCTGCTGTGGCCATTCGAGGAGCAAACCAGGGGATGGAAGAGTTCTCTCTCTCTCTCTCTCTCTCTGTAGCTCAGCCTTTTAAGTCAATCAATCTGGGGCAGGTATTGTGGTGTAATGGGTTAAGCTGCTGCATCCCGTACGGGCACTGGTTTGAGTCCCAGCTGCTCCACTCCTGATCCAGCTCCCTTCGTACGCAAGGGGAGAACAGCAGAGGACAGCCCAAGTCCTTGGGCCCTGCACCCACGTGGGAGACCCGCAAGAAGCTCCTGGCTCCTGATCTGCCCAGTCCTGGCTGTTGCGACCATTTGGGAAGTGAACCAGTGGATGGGATTTTTCTCTCTGTAACTCTGTATTTCAAATAAATAAGTCTTAAAAAAGACTGTCTACTCCCTTGCCAGTCACAGGTGACGCACAACTCAACTCTGCAACACAGCGAATGCACAGAGTGCACACTGGGTCCACAGTGAGACACTCAGAGGGTCTGAGTGAGAGGCAGGTGCCCCGGTGCCTCAGGGCTGGTGCGACCTCAGCAGCAGCACTAGGCGGGTGGGGTGGGGAGCTGACCTGGCAGAGCAGGTGAGACCTGGATGGGTGGGGCAGAGCGTGGCATTCTTGGGAAGAGGCGTAGCTGTGGCTGGGCCTGGGTCACGGGAGGCCTGGTGAGCCTGGGTAGGGAGGGGCTTCCTCAGTTTGAGTGCTGGGATGTGAGAAACGAAGCTGCAAGATCTGAATCATGAAATCCACTTAAAAAAAAAAAAAAAGCAGACGTAAAAGAACAGTTGGGCACTTCAGGTCCATCATCAGATTAAGGAATAGAACATGGGCTTCTTTTATTTATTTATTTTTTAAAAGATTTTATTTATTTGAAAGTCAGAGTTACGGGGGCGGGGGGTTGTCTTCCATCTGCTGGTTCACTCCTCAACTGGCCGCAATGGCCCGAGCAGAGCCAATCCGAAGCCAGGAGCCAGGAGCTTCTTCAGGTCTCCCATGTAGGTGCAGGGGCCCAAGGACCTGGGCCATTCTCCACTGCTTTCCCAGGCCATAGCAGAGAGCTGGATTGGAAGTGGAGCAGCCGGGTCTTGAACCGGCGCCCATATGGGATGCCGGTCCTGGAGGCCTCTGTGCGTGCTGCCCTGGCTGTGGTTATCACCCTCCCTCTGTAGCTAATCACTAAGCCCAATTTCTTTTTCTTCGTTGGAGTGACACACACACAGGACTGCTGTTTCCCTCCCCAATGCCTGCATCACCTGAGGCTGGCCAGGCTGAAGCGGCACAGGACTCCACCTGGGTCTCCCGCCCTGGCGGCAGGGCCCGACTACTCCAGCCATCGCCGGCGGCCTCCTAGGGAGTACATGAGCAGGAAGCTGGCCTGGAAGCAGAGGAGCCAGGACAGGGGATGCGGTGCCCCCATGGCCACCGAGCCCCCTGCAAACACCCAGGCCGGCTGCAGAAGTGCACGGGTTCCATGCTGCTGGGTCCTGTCAAACCACTTCCCAAAGACCTCGTATCGGCTTACGCTGCGACTGCAGAGAGCCACAGTTCCTCCTCATCTCGGCCAAGACTTTACTCTCCACCTTTAACTTTTCTTACCTGGTGGGCAGGGAAAAAGAATCTCAGTTTAGCTTTAATCTGCACTTTCTGGATTGTTGATGCAGCTGAAGAGTGCGCTTATGGTCCCTCGAGTCTGTTTCCGGAAGCCACCCTAATGAGTGCGTCCATCACTCCCGTTGCCTGGCTGGCGTTAGACACCACTTGGATACTTTCTCCCTACCAGGGTTGACATGATGCACGCAAAGCAAATACGTGCTGCACTCCAAGCATCTCTCTTCTTGTTAACATTTATTTTATTGGGGGCTGCCACCTGCAGTGCCGGCATCCCATATGGGCGCCAGTTTGAGTCCCGGCTACTCCTCTTCCAGTCCAGCTCTCTGCTGTGGCCTGGGAAAGCAGTGGAAGATGGCCCAAGTCCTTGGGCCCCTGCACCCGCATGGGAGACCTGGAAGAAGCTCCTAGCTCCTGGCTTCCGATTGGCACAGCTCCGGCCACTGCAGCCACTGGGGAGTGAACCAGCAGATGGAAGACTTCTCTCTCTCTGCTTCTACCTCTGTAACTCTTTCAAATAAGTAAGTAAATATAGGAAAAAAAGATATTTATTTTATTTGAACAACTGAGAGAGAGGGGGAGACAGTGAGAGCTTCCAATTGCTGGTTCACTTCCCAAATGGTTGCAAAGGTCAGTGCTGGCCTGAAGCCAGGTGCCAGGAACTCCACTTGTCTCCCACGTGGGTGGCAGGGGCCCAAGCACTTGGTGTATGGCCCGTCCTTTCCAGGCTGTTAGCAGGGAGCCCGATCTGGAGTGAGCAGCCGGCACACGAACCAGAGCTCCAATATGGGATGGTGGTGTTGCAGGTCACGGCATAGTCAGCTGCGCGAGGTCACCAGCCTGTCCCAGGTCTTATTCTCTCTGTACAGCCTACACACAGGAAGAACCCAGCCCATAATTTCCCTAACGGATACTACAGACTGAACAGATCTACTTCAGTCTTTCCAGCTGCTGTGTAATACTTCATAGATTGAATCAGTTTTGCCAGTCCTCCTTCCTCTGTAAACTAAATCATGTTGGGGCTGGCGCTGTGGCGTAGCAGGTAAAGCCACCGCCTGCGGCGCCAGCTGCACACGGGTGCTGGTTCTAGTCCCGGCTGCTCCACTTCTGATCCCGCTCTCTGCTGTGGCCTGGGAAAGCAGTGGAAGATGGCCCAAGTCCTTGCACCCACGTGGGGGACACGGAAGAAGCTCCTGGCTCCCGGCTCCTGGCTTTAGGTCAGCTCAGCTCCGGCCATTTGGGAAGTGAACCACTTGGGTGGAAAACCTCTGCCTCTCAAATAAACAAAATCTTAAAAAAAAAAAAACCCAGGCTTCTCACTTGGGATACACATTATTTCCCAGACTTAAACGTTTCTTCCACGAAAGGAGCCCACAAGGCCTGGATGCTCAGCGGCTGTTACCCTCTGGCAGGCAGGAAGGGGCTCTCACGCTGGTCTCGCACACAGCAGCCGACACTGCCCGCAGCAGGATCGGACCCTCTGGGCCAAGCCCGGGGAGCCTCCCAGGACCCGGGGGAGGAGGGGCAGGAGCGGCCACGGTCACACCGCTCTGGTCACACCGCTCTGGCGACGCCGGTCTCTCCCCGGCCCTTCCACGGTCACTTCCCGGGACACCTGCAGGGGCCTGGTGCGTCTCTGGGTGGGAGCCAAGGCCTCCAGTGAGTCCATCTGGCCTTCCCCACTCCCCGTTCCCAAAGGACTGCGGGTGGAACCGCGCACGAGGATCGGCGCGCTCGCCGAGGCTGGCCCTGACCACTCTCGCCTCTGCGCGCGCCCACACCAGCACACGGGCGCAGTGACCCCCGTCCTCCTCCTGGGCCCGGGATCGGCACCTCCATCCGGACACACGCAGGGTCGAGAGGGTGGAGGAGCGGGCAGGAGCCGGCTGAGCCGGGCCACGCCCGCGGGCCGTCCGTGGGCCCCGGGGCCAGCCCGGAGCTCCGCCGCGCTCAGCCTGCACCGCACGCCCTCCGCGGGGCCTCCGACCGCCGCCCCGCGTCCCGACGCAGGGCCGAGCGCGGAAGGCGGCCGCAGAGAGAACTTCCGCCCCGAGGCAGCGCCGCGGCCCGGGCTTCCGGGTCCACTCGGGCCGGCGGCCTGGGGCCTTTCACCCGAGTTGGCGGCGGCCCTCAGCCCGCGGCTACCCCACCCAGCCGCTCCCCGGGACCTCCACACCCTGCGGGGCCGCTCGCACGTCCCGCGGGTGACGGCTACGCCATGACGTCACCGCGCGCCGGGGGCCGGGCCGGCGGCGCCGAGCGCCTGGAGGCGGGACTAACTTAGACTGACGTCCACACCCGCCCGTTGCCTTTCTGAGTCCTTCTCAAACCGACCAATAAAAGCGACGACGGCGCCTGCAACGTGCCCCAGCCGCTCCAGGCGGCCCCGCCCCCTCCGCTTGGCCACGCTCTGGTCGCCATGCGTAGTGTGGCTACGGCACCTGGGGCGCTCTAGGCTCCTACCTGGCTTTCCGATGCCCTTCCTGTACTCCGTCCCAAGTTCTGCTCCCTTCCACCGTCACACCCGACAGTCTCGGGCTCCTTCCTCGCTCGTTGCGAGTCCGGCCACACTCGAGATGGCGGCCGGGGGCGTGGCCGGGCCGGGGCGTGGCCGGCGCGGTGACGTCAGCGCGCTGCGTGTCGGCAGGTGGAGGGAGAAGGGAAAGTTTGGCCCGGGCGTGGGGCTCGTGGAGGGCGGGACGGAGGGGCTGGGCCCGCACGGATCCCGTGTCGCCGAGGCCGGACGCGAGGCGCTGCGAGCGTCCGCCGCTCTGCCGTGACCGCGCGCCCCGAGCGTCCGGCCCGGGGCCGCGCCCGAAGCGGCGGGTGGGGGCGGAGGTCGGCGAGCCTGGGGAGGCCCGCGGTCCGCTGCCGCCGTCATGTCCGAGGAGTCGAGCGCCCTGCCCTGGTCCATCAACAGGGACGACTACGAGCTGCAGGAGGTGATCGGTGAGCGCGGGGCGGCCTGGGGGTCCTGGCCCGGGGAGGCCGCGGGGCAGCGCCGGGACCCACGGGCGGCGTCCGGGCGCGTGCTGGGGCGGGGCGCGGGTGAGGCCCGCCGACGCGGCCGGGCTCCCGCAGTCTCCCCGCAGGTGCCAGGGCGGGCCGCGACCCGATCCCGCAGCCCTGGCAGCCCGCCGGGGTCCGGGTTACCCGGCGGGGGAGACCCCGGAGGGGGACGCGGCGGCCAGGACGTGGGGTGCACAAGGCGGACCCGAGCCCCGCGAAGCCAAACCCGGGCTCCGCCGTCCGACACGAGCTGACCCCTGCGTGTTGCCAGCCTCCTGCCTTAGAATACGTTTTTTAAAAAAAGATTTATGCATTTATTTGAAAGACAGAGTGGCCGAGGTCTCCCATCCGCTGGGTCACTCCCCACATGGCCACACCAGCCAGGGCTGCACCGCGCTGAAGCCGGGAGCCAGGACTCCAGCCAGGTCTCCCACGTGGGGGGCAGCGGCCCTGCACCTGGACCATCTTCCCGGGCCTTCCCAGACACGCGGCGGGCAGCTGGTCAGAGTGGAGCAGCGGGGACCCGTGTGGGATGCAGGGCTTACCTGATGCATCGCCGTAGCATCAAACAGGTAGCAGAGAGCCGGACTTGGAGCCGCCCTGGGTTTCCCGCGCCTGTCCCGTGTGAAACTTGGGCGGATTTCTCTGGCCGAGGTCCATGGAAGAGGTAGCACGCCTGTTTCCTTGAGCCGCGTGGTGGCCGGGTCCTTCCTGCGTGCTGCTCTGATGTGCGTGTGCAGCCAGCTTTGTGTCCTGACTGACTGCGTCCCCGGCTCCACATGGTGGCAGAGAAGTCAAGAAGGGCGTCCCTAGCATTGTCCTGGGGAACTTTGCTCCGCGTAGGGCCCCTCTTTCTGGAGTGAGTCATTCTTAATGCTCTCACCCTTAGCGTGGCCCGAGTTCGGAGTGGCCGGGGCTCTGGAGATCGGTGACTTGCTCGTTGGCGTCTGTGACAGGTGTCTGTGGCGGGCGCGGGGACCCTCTGTTCCCCAGAAGAGGGCTCGCAGCCGTCACGTTCACCACGTGGTCAGCAGTCCATGAAGATGAGCAACGCCAACAAGATTCGACGACTTTTTTTTTTTTTTTTTACAATCTTTTTAAGTTTTTATTTATTTGAAAGAGTTACAGAGAGGGAGAGGGAGAGGGAGAGATCTTCCATCTACGGGTTCATTGCCCAAATGGCTGCAATGGCCTGGTCTGGGCCAGGGTAAAGCCAAGAACCTGCAACTCCGTCCAGGTCTCCCATGGGGGGGCAGGGGTCCGAGGACTTGGGCCATCCTCTGCTGCTTTTCCAGGCACGTTAGCTGGATCAGAGGTGGAGCTGCTAAGACTTGATCAGAGTTCGTATGGGATGCAGTTGGTGGCTTAACCCACTGCCCCACAATGCTGGCCCCTACAATCAATGCCTTTTTATTCCCCCCATCTGCTGGTTTATTCCCCAAATGGCTGTAACAGCTGGAGCCGTGCCGATCTGAAGCCAGGAGCCTGGAGATTCCTCTGGGTCTCCCATGTGGGTGCAGGGGCCCAAGCACTTGGGCCATCCTCCACTGCTTCCCCAGGCCACAGCAGAGAGCTGGACTGGAAGTGGAGCAGCCGGGACTTGAACTGGCGCCCATACGGGATGCCGGCACTGCAGGCTACAGCTTTAGCTGCTATACCACAGTGCCGGCCCCAATTTTTTTCTTTTTTTTTTTTTTTAAAGTTTACTGGGGTGGCCAGCACCGCGGCTCACTAGGCTGATCCTTCGCCTGCGACACCGGCACCTCGGGTTCTAGTCCCGGTCGGGGCGCCAGATTCTGTCCCGGTTGCCCCTCTTCCAGGCCAGCCCTCTGCTGTGGCCCGGGAGTGCAGCAGAAGATGGCCAAGTGCTTGGGCCCTGCACCCCATGGGAGACTGGAGGAAGCGCCTGGCCCTCCCCGGCTGTCACGGCATGTGGGGAGTGAACCAGCGCATGCAAGAGCTTTTTGTCTGTCTCTTTCTCTCTGTAACTGACTTTCTAATGCATAAATCAGAAAATGAAAGGTGCGTTCACTTTTACTTCTTTGAAAGAGTGAAAGAGAGATCTTCCATCCACTGGGTCACTCTGAGTGTCTGCTACAGGCAGAGCTGGGCCATGCCGAAGCCAGGGACCTGCAGCTCCATCCTTGTCGCCCACGTGGGTGGCAGGACTCAGGTGTCCGAGCCGTCACAGCCGCTGCCCCTCACGGGGAGCGTTGGCAGGAAGCAGGGGCGGAGGCACCTCGCGAGGGCATGTGGCTTGACCCACTTCACACAGTACCCTCCCCAGCCACCTTATTTTCTTATTTTATTTCACTTTCTTAGTTTTAATTGATTTGTTTGAACGGCAGAGTTGCAGAGAGAGAGGGAAGGAGAGTCAGAGATTCTCCATCTGTCGGCTCACTTCCCAAGTGCCTGTGGTGGCCGGGGCTGGGCCAGATTGAAGCCAGGAGCCTGGAACTTCTTGCAGGCCCCCACATGGGTGCAGGTGCCAAGGCACTTGGGCGGTCGGTCTGCTGCTGCTTTCCCAGGTGCATCAGCAGGGAGCTGGATGGGAAGTGGAGCAGCCGGGACTCAAAGCAGTGGCTGTAGGGCAGATGGTGGCTCGACTCACTGTACACAGCACTGGCCCCACCTTATTTTTTTTTTTAAGATTTATTTATTTATTTGAAATCCAGAGTTACACAGAGAGAGAAGGAGAGGCAGAGAGAGGGAGAGAGGTCTTCCACCCATTGGTTCACCCTCCAATTGGCTGCAGCGTCTGGAGCTGTGCTGGTCCGAAGCCAGGAGCCTAGAGCTTCCTCTGGATCTCCCATGTGGGTGCAGAGGCCCAAGCACTTGGGCCATCTTCCACTGCTTTCCCAGGCCACAGCAGAGAGCTGGATTGGAAGTGGAACGGCTGGGACTCGAACTGGTGCCCATATGCGATGCTGGCACTGCAGGCAGCGGCTTTACCCACTATGCCACAGCACCAGCTCCCCACCTTATTTTTTAAAACCAAGTTACTGGGCTGGCACTGTGGCTTAGCAGGTAAAACTGCTGCTTGCAGTGCTGGCATCCCATATGGGCGCCAGACGGGTCTAGCTCTCTGCTGTGGCCTGGGAAAGCAGTAGAAGATGGCCCAAGTCCTTGGGTCCCTGAACCTGCATGGAAGACCCGGAAGAAGCTCCTGGCTCTTGGCTTCGGATCGACGGAGCTCCGGCTGTTGTGGCCAACTGGGGAGTGAACCAGGGGATGGAAGACCTCTCTCTCTGTCTCACCTTCTCTCTGTGTATAACTCTGACTTTCAAATAAATAAACCTTTAAAAAAAATTCACTGAGAGAGAATTTAACACCATAAAAGTCACCCACTTTAAGCGTAGCATTTCGTACGTTTGCCATGGGGTAAGCCAATCACTCCGGGGGTCCCTCGTGCTGCTTTTCCCACCCTCAGCCTTGACAGCCGTCAGTCGGTCTCTGTATGGTTTGTCTTCCACATAAATGGGATCGTGCAACTTGGTCTTTTGTGTTGAACTTCTTTCACTTAGCATGACTCACTTTTCGGAGCACTCTTGTCGGCATACTTCCTAAACCTTCCAGTCCACCTGGTTAAAGTACGTGTCAGCACTGTTTGGTGACTCATGAAGTTGTTCCATCATCACAGCTATCCATCTCCATCATTCCAGACAGATGCCTCACGTCCATGTGCAGTCACTCCCTGTTCCCACCCCCCCAGGCAGCCACACCTCTGCCCGCGTCCATGGACCTGCCGTTCTTCCATTTCATACAGACCATGTAACGGTGCACCACGGGGTCTTTTGCACTTGGCTCCTCCTACCTCACGTGGTGTGTCGGGGGTCCATCCTGTTGCAGCTTGTGGCAGCGCGTGGTTCCTCTTGGCTGGATACTAGCTGATGCGTGTTGGACGGTTTCTGCTTCTGGCCATCTGGAATGAGGCTGCTAGGAGCATTTACACCAGTCTGTGTGTGAACGTGTGGACCTGAGTTGTATGGCAAATGTAACTGGAAAGGCAGAGCGAGAGACAGACACGGGTAGGGTGAGAGCCCTCATGTCCATTGGTTCACTCCCCAAAGCCTGCAGCAGCCAGGGCTGGGCCGGGTCGAAGCCGGGAGCCTGGCGCTGAGAACTGGGCTCTGGGTGTCCCGTCGGAGGTCCTAACCAGTGCGCCAAACGCCAGCCTCTGACTTCTGGAGAAGCTGCCCAGCGTCCGCAGGAGTAGCGCACTCCATCCCCAGCAGCAGCGCGTGCCTTGGTCGACGTGGTCGCCTCTGATCGTGGTCGGGCTGGTGGCTTGCGTGTGGTGTAGATGTGCCCTGTGAGTAGGCAAGGTGTGTGTCCTTCGTGCCGTGCCTGTGCCTCGAGTGCCTTCTGGAAGAGTAGCCGTCAGCTCCGGTGCCCGCGCCTTCGCGTTGCTCACGGAGAGGGAGACGGGAGAACAGGCGTGCCCTTTCTGGATGTGAGTCCTTCCTCTAGTAGTTTCAGATGAAAATATTTTCTTCAGATCTGTCGCGTGTCCTTATTTTTGTCATGTGTCTTTCAGAACCCGAGTTTTGGGTTTTGCTGAGGTTTATCAGTTGTTTTTCTTTTATTGATCTTGCTTTTTGTGTTTGTAAGAAATCTTTACTAACCCTTGTCGTGAGCTTTTTTCCGGTGTTTTCCTGTAAGTGCGTAGTGTAAGCCTGGGGTGCATCTGCGAGCTCATGCCTGTGTGTGGCTGAGGTGGGCCAGGGTGCTGCCCCCCGCTCTCTGCGCTCCAGTTCAGCACGCGTGCTCCTGCGGTTTGCACATGGACTGAGTGGTAGGCTCATACCCTACAGGTTTAGGAATTATTTCCACAGTGAAAAACTGTAACAGGTGTCATCCGTCTACGCTGTTCCCCACACCTTGTCTCTCATTCCACTCCCTCTCCTTTTTACAGCCCACTACAGGCCGCAAGGCTCAGGGAACCAGTGCATATATTCTTAGTCTAACCTTGCTTCCGTACCCAAGTGTTGAAACCTAGTACCCGTGATGAGCTGTAGTCCTCAGATTAAATGGTGAGGTTTCTTCAGATTACACTCAGAAACAAGGACTGAAGGCTAGGGAGCGGATTTGAGAGATGATTTAAGTTTTTTTTTTCCAAATATTTTATTTATTTATTTAAGAGGTAGAGTTACAGACAGTGAGAGGGAGAGACAGAGAGAAAGGTCTTCCTTCCATTGGTTCACTCCTCAACTGGCCGCAACGGCCGGAGCTGCGCCGATCCGAAGCCAGGAGCCAGGAGGTTTTTCCCAGTCTCCCACATGTGTGCAGAGACCCAAGGACTTGTGCCATTTTCTACTGCTTTTCCAGGCCATAGCAGAGAGCTGGATTGGAAGTGGAGCAGTGGGGACTTGAACCAGCACCCATGTGGGATGCCGGTGCCACAGGCGGAGGATTAGCCTGTGCCACCATGTCAGCCCCTTGAATTTTATTTTAAAGAATGTATTCCAGGGAAATCCGTGGGATGGCGTCTCCTTCCCCTTGATCACAACACGTCTATTTGAACAGTCGTTTTGCACACAGTCTGCTGACACTGTGAAGTGTGTGAGGCTCATTGTTTCGTTCTGTTTGTTCTCCCTCTTTCTGGTCCAATGCTGCGGGAGAGAGAGCTCCTTCCGAAGGGCAGTAGAAGCCTGGAGGTTGGCACGCAGGCGACTTCCTGCGGCCTTGCGTCCTCTTCCGTGTGGCCTTGGCAGTGTGTGAGGCTCTGGGGTAGGAGCGCTTGCTAAAGATGCCGGCGTCGTTCTCGCAGCTCTCACGCGGCTGCTCAGGGCTCTGTACCTCATTTCTGTGCCTTGACCTGCGATAGTGTCTGAGTTGTGGCATACCCCCGCTGATGGGCTTGGGATTAAAACCTAAACCCAAGCTGGATTCAGATCCTGTCTTTACAACTCTTACTAGCTGCGTGGTCTCGGGAAAGTGTGTAATTGGTGCTAGTGTCAGCTTCTTGTCTGTAAAATGGGGATAGCAGCGTCTGTGTCTTCGGGGCTGTGTGCTGCTTCAGTGCCATGTTTGTGCACAGTGTTCCGCTCACGTTAGGTGTTCTGTGAAATGGCAATTGCTTTTATCTCTGATTTTTCCCCTTCCTATTGGCTTTGTATTTCCCAATGTTTGGTATCGCCATAAAATATGACATGCTATGTGATTTGAAATTTTTTTAAAAAATATTTTCTTGATTTGAAAGGCAGAGTGACAGAGGGAGAGACAGAGAAAGATCTTCTGTTGGTTCACTCTCCCAATGGCTGCAAAGGCCAGGGCTGGACCGTGCTGAAGCCTGGAGGTCCTCTGGGTCTCCCACACGTGGGCACAGGAGCCCAAGTACGTGGGCCATCCTCTGCTTCTCCCCTGGTGGGTTAGCAGGAAGCTGGATCAGAAGTGGAGAAGCCAGGGCTTGAACCAGTACTCCGATACGGTCTATAGGAGCAGTGAGCTGCGGTGAGCCCACTCGCAGCACTTATTTCCCATCTGTTTTAAATGCTTGCTGGAACGTCACTTCATCTTTCTTAGTTCCAGGGTTCATTCACGTTTAGGTGGACACAGGGGTCTGAGTTGGACATGGTGGCACGGCCGGGTGGGGAAGCCAGCCTGCCAAGGCTGTGTCCTACGGCCTTTATCGTCAAGAATCCTGCAAAGCCTTAGCACTTACTGGTCACCTCAGTCCTGATTTAGAACATCGGAAACTTCAGGCCAGGCCAAGGGGTCTGTTGTTCTCAGCAGGGTGTGGTCACCAACTTTGACGCTGCTGCAGGCAGCCCACTGGCATTATTCTCCATGTTGCCATCTCTGTGTTTGAAAGATTTGTTTGAAAGGCAGAGTGAGAGTGTGCACGCGAGATGGAGAGAGAATGACTATCTTCCATTGCTGGTTCACCTCCTGGATGGCTGCAGCCACACAGCCAGGAGCCAGGGAGCCAGGAACTCAAGGACTTGGGGCAGCTCGTGATGCCACCCAGGAGCATTTGTGCAGGGCTGGACTGGACTGGCTCTCCAGGGTGGGGTGTGGGGGTCCCAGGTGCATT
>CM027407.1:154374993-154400563 GCA_015711505.1 Sylvilagus bachmani | reverse complement strand
AGGATTGATTTTATTTATTTTAAAGTCAGAGTTACACAGAGAGAGGAGAGGCGGGGGGGGGGGAAGGGGGAGAGGGGGAGGGGGAGAGAGAGAGAGAGAGAGAGAGAGGAAGGGGGAGGGGGGAGGGGGGAGGGAGGGAGGGAGGAAGGGAGGAAGAGAGAGAGAGAGGTCTTCCATCCGCTGGTTCACTCCCCAGATGGCCACAAGGGCCGGAGCTGCGCCGATCCGATCTGAAACCAGGAGCCTGGAGCTGCTTCTGGGTCTCCCACGCAGGTGCAGGGCCCCAAGGACTTGGGCCATCTTCTACTGCTTTCCCAGGCCACAGCAGAGAGCTGCACTGGAAGAGGAGCAGCCAGGACTGGAACCGGGGTCCATATGTGATGCCAGTGCTTCAGGCCAGCGTGTTAACCCACTGCGCCAGAGCGCCGGCCGGCCCCCGGAGCGTTTTCATTACCCTAGGAAGAAAAGCCTGCAGCCATTAAGCAGTCACTCTCCATTCCCCTTCTCTCCAGCCCCTGATGGGTTCTGTGTGTGCGCATTCTGAGCACTTCATGGAGGCAGTGTTACAAGATTCGTGACTCTTTGGGCTCAGCGTTAGGTGTGCAAGGCTCCCTGGGCTGCACAGGGGGCTTCAGGATTTGCTCCTTGGCTCCTGGTGGCAGCACTGCAGCCCCTCCTTCTGTGTCTCATCGTGTGCTCACCTCTCGAATGTGGAAAGACCCCCGTGATTCCATGGGCTCCCCCAGACAGTCCGGGGGGATCTCCCCAGCTCAAGATCTTTAGTAACACGTGCAGACTCAAGTTTGCCCTGTGCAGTAGCACACAGAGGCTGTGGGCATTCAGACTGTGTATACCTTGGAGGTGGCTTCCCCCGCGCGGCAGGCCCACGGAGCTCATCCTCTGTCCCCCACTCTGCTGTTGAGTCCGTGTCGTGGATGTTTTACTTTGGCCACTGTGTGTCTCTGTTGTGTAACTCTGCTGCTTCCAAAGCTGGCTTCTGTTCCTTTGCCAGGATCTTGTATATACACACTTTGGTTTTAAGAGCGTTCATAGTAGTTTGTAGAAGTATTATTAGGATGGTTGCTTTAAACTTCTTGTCAGATAATCCCAAAATTTTAATCACCTTGGTGTTAGCATCGGTCTGAGGATCTCTTCATTCACGTGTGTGTTTACTAGTTGTTGCATACATGGCGTTGTTTGAGTGTATCCTGCACACGTAGGGTATTGTATTGGGAGACTCTTGGTCCTGCCTGCGTCTGTTGTGGTAGACGCTGCCTGTGTAGGCCCAGTGTAGCTGCTGTGCTGCGTCTGTCTGTTGTGTAGACGCTGCCTGTGTAGGCCCAGCGCGCGGCTGCTGTCCTGCGTCTGTCTGTTGTGGTAGACGCTGCCTGTGTAGGCCCAGTATAGCTGCTGTCCTGCGTCTGTCTGTTGTGTAGACGCTGCCTGTGTAGGCCCAGTGTAGCTGCTGTCCTGCGTCTGTCTGTTGTGGTAGACGCTGCCTGTGTAGGCCCGGCGCGCGGCTGCTGTCCTGCCCTGCTGAGCTGTGATTCCGGTGGTAATTCAGCTCCCCCGCGCTGCAATGCTGCGTGTTCTCTTCTGCTGTACTTTCCTGGCACTGCTGGAAATCCTGCTGCTCCCTGGGCTCCCTGGCGGGTGTGGCGCCTCAGCTCGGTGTTGTCACAGGTGTGGGATGGGGACCTGCCTGCCCCGTCCCAGGTGTCGGGTGGAGACCCTGCGGATGCTGGCGCTGTGGTGGAGGGGCCCTGCCACTGTCCTGGGTGGGAACGGGGTAATGTACAAGCGTCTCCCCCAGGTCTCTGCTGAGTCCTTTGGCCAGAGAGCAGGATTTTCTTGTCTGTCTGTCTGTCTGCCTATCTGTCCTTCCCCGTTGGTGGTGAGAGGTTGCAGGCTTCTCTGGCCTGGGATATATGGGGGATGCGAAGAACACCCAGGGAGCTCGCTGGCGTGCTCTCCGGACGCTGCGCGGCGCCTGCTAGGCTGTCCTTTCTGCCCTGCAGGGCCTCTCGTGGCTGTCTGTTATGTGGCTGGATTTTGAGGGGACAGTCAGGGAAACGTGAGCCTCTGCCAGCCTCCTCGAGACCTGGACCCTCGCGGTTGTGAATTTTCCTGGCAGCACGTGGGAAGTGACTGCTGCTTTGCGTTAGTGACACTGGACCGTAATGTGGAGCGTTCCTTCACAGCTGCTGTTCACCGCAGGCACAGGACAGGGATCGCTCTTGTTTAAACTGAATGGAGGCCGGCGCCGTGGCTCAACAGGCTAATCCTCCGCCTTGCGGCGCTGGTACACCGGGTTCTAGTCCCGGTCGGGGCGCCGGATTCTGTCCCGGTTGCTCCTCTTCCAGTCCAGCTCTCTGCTGTGGCCCGGGAGTGCAGTGGAGGATGGCCCAGGTGCTTGGGCCCTGCACCCCATGGGAGACCAGGAGAAGCACCTAGCACCTGGCTCCTGTCATCGGATGAGTGCGGTGCGCCGGCCGCAGCGCACAGGCTGCGGCAGCCATTGGAGGGTGAACCAACGGAAGGAAGACCTTTCTCTCTGTCTCTCTCTCTCACTGTCCACTCTGCCTGTCCAAAAAATAAATAAATAAATAAATAAACTGAATGGAAAGTAGAAATGCCGTGTTTTTACTTGCTCATGTATTGATTTACTCATTTATGTGTTTATTTTTAGGGAGTGGAGCAACTGCAGTGGTCCAAGCAGCTTATTGTACCCCTAAAAAGGAGAGAGTGGCGATCAAACGGATCAATCTTGAGAAATGTCAGACAAGCATGGATGAACTCCTGGTACGCACGTCTCGTACTTCTTAAGTGGGGGGGTCGACTGCTGTATGTTCACGTCACGGTGGGAAATAACCTGAGCTTTTGGTTTATTTTTTTAAATGGTTCATAATTTCTTCATTAACCAATAGTGTTTATCAGACAATTTATAAACTATAGCTAAGTAGAAAGAAGAAAATTAGTTCTGACCCTCTCTGGAGATTACCATCTGCTGTCTAAGCTTCCGTTTAACTGCTGTTCCCTTAGGGCAGTTTGGTGGTGTAGGTGCCCTTTCTGTCTGTCTGCACTGGGCCTGGTTCTCTGGTGCGTGGGGAGGCCACAGCTTACCTCTTCTGGCACTGGATGACTACCTCATTGCCTCTTTTTAGTTTTTTTTTTAAAGACTTACTTATCTGTTTGAAAGGCAGAGTTACACAGAGCCAAGGGAGAGGGAGAGAGCTCTTCCACCTACTCATTTACTCCCCACGTGGCCACAATGGCCAGAGCTGGACCAGTCTGAAGCCAGGAGCCAGGAACAACTTCTGGGTCTCCCATGTGGGTGCAAAAGCCCAGTACTTGGGCCATGTTCTGCTGTTTTCCCAGGCACAGTACCGGGGAGCTGAATTGGAAGTGGAGCAGCTGGGACACAAACTGGCACTCATATGGGGCGCTGGCACTGCAAGTGGTAGCTTAACCCACTATGCCATAGCGCTGGCCCCTCTTTTGATTGTTATAAACAATACTGGCTTACTTCTGTGTTTCCTTAAAATAATAGCATGGAATTGTGATTCCTGGGTCACATGGAATACCCTTTAAAAGTCTGTGGCTCAGGACTGGCACTGTGGCACAGTGAGTAAAGTCATCACCTGCAGTGCCGTTATCCTATATGGCCGCCGGTTTGATTTCTGGCTGCTCCACTTCTGATCCAGCTCTCTGCTATGGTCTGGGAAAGCAGTGGAAGATGACCCTAGTGTTTGGGCCCCTGTACCCGTGTGGGAGACCCGGAAGAGGCTTCTGGCTCCTGGCTTCAGATCGGTGCGGCTCCGGCTGTTGTGGCCATCTTGGGAATAAGTCAGTGGATGGAAAACCTACTTCTCTCTCTCTCTCTCTCTCTCTCTCTCTCTCTCTCTCTCTCTGTCTCCCTCTGTCTCTCTCTTTCTCTCTGTCTCTCTCTGTCTCTCTCTCTGCCTCTGCTTCTGCCTCTCTGTAACTCTGCCTTTCAAATAAATAGATCTTAAAAAAAAAACTGTGGCTCTCAGGAGACGTGGTGTGGGTTCACATTCTGACCACTGGTGCAGGAGATGAGAGGTGGAGTGACCCTACACAGTAGCAGCTCCGAAGGCCGAGGGAGGGAGGAACGCCGTGTCCCAGGGTCAGTAGCTGTGAGAGGCCTGTGCCATTCAGTGCAGTCAGTCACACTGTGCTGCTTTATGTCCTGGCACACAGAGAGTTCAGTAAGGACAGTGAGGGCTCAGCACGGGAAGTTAGGTAGTTTTAAAGATCGTTTAATGTTTTCAATCCTGTTGGGTTAGGATGGAAAGAATACGTGCTTTGAGAATCTTTGAGGTTTTTTCCTGAAGCCCAGTTGATGCAGTATTTGAGAATTAGAAGCTGCCCACAAATGTGAGCTGGTGTTGTGATTTAAGTAATTTCTCTAAGAGCACATAGTTAGTAATAGCCAAGGCAGGAGTCAGGCCTGGAGTGGCCGTCCTGTCCAGGACTTTCTCCTCTGTCCCAACTGGGATTTAGTTTCTGGTGTGCCTGTCCTGGGTATCTGGGAATAATTGGAATGAAAGAAAACACGGTATGGGATTGCTCATTTGTACTGAACCTGTAGCAGCTCAGGCACGTGGATTTCTTCCAGAAGGAGCAGCTACAAGACCACAAGAGTGGTCTTGAGCCATCTCTGGGAAGGAGGTGCTGGCTGAAGTCCTACTGGAAAGTCTGGGATTTACTGTTGCCGGCAACACAGTGGAGCCCATTTGGACATTTGACCTGCGGTATTGGTAAAACAAGCCTATCAGCTACAAACTGGGGGTTGGTGCTGTGGGTAAGCAGCGGAAGATGGCCCAAATCCTTGGGCCCCTACACTTGCGTGGGAGACCCGGAGGAAGCTCCTGGCTTCAGATTGGCGCAGCTCGGGCTGTTGTGGCCATCTGGGGAGTGAACCAATGGATGGAAGACACCCCCCCCCCCCCCGCCTCTCTGTAACTCTGCTTTTCAAATAAATAAACCTTAAAAAATTACAAACTAATTCTGTTAAAGGAAACACAAACATTTTAATGTTCATAGGATTGGGACTAGAGAAGTCCAGCGTGAGCACCTGTCATTTGCCGGGTGGTGTAGCGTGGCGGGAGGCCTCGGTGCTGCTCATGCTGAGGGACCGAGGCCCATAGTTTAAATAACCTAGTGACGATCACAGGGCGATGATGGTGGCAGATCTCACTGCCAGGCACTCCTGTGTGTTTCACCCTAGAGGCCTCACTGTGTAGACGAGGGCAGTAAGGCAGAGAGAGTGCGAGAGTGACAATTAAAAATCAGGTCTTTCTGACTTCCTGTAGAACCAACATGATGATTGTAACCCTAGCTCAAAAGTAGAACATTCTTAACGTCCTGAGATGGTTTCACATTGTTGAAAGCAGAGTTTTGTTGTTGTACTTTTAGAAGAATGCAAATTTGGTATCTTTCTTTTTTTCAGCTCCATTATAATCTTATGGGACGACTGTCATATATGTGGTCCACCATTGATTGAAATTTTTTTTTAAGATGTATTTATTTACTTGAGAGATAGAATTACTTACTGACAGAGAGGGAGAGACAGAGAGAAAGGTCTTCCATTCTCTGGTTCACTCTGCAAATGGTCACAACAGCTGGAGCTGGGCTGATCTGAAGCCAGGAGCCAGGAGCTTCTTCCGGGTCTCCCACGTGGTTGCAGGGGCCCAAGGACCTGGGCCATCTTCTACTGCTTTTGCAGGCCACAGCAGAGAGCTGGATCAGAAGTGGAGCAGCCAGGACTCAAACTGGCACCCACAGGGCCCAGTGTTGTAGTGCAGTAGGTTAATCCTCTGCCTGCGGCACCTGCATCTCTTATGGGCGCCAGTTCTAATCCCGGTTGCTCCTCTTCCAGTCCAGCTGTCTACTATGGTGCGGGAAAGCAGTAGAGGATGGCCCAAGTCCTTGGGCTCCTGTACCACGTGGGAGATCGGAAGAAGCTCCTGGCTCCTGGCTTTGGATTGGTGCAGCTCTGGCCATTGCGGTCATTTGGGGAATGAACCAGCAGATGGAAGACCTTTCTCTCTGTCTCTCCCTCTCACTGTCTGTGACTACCTCGCAAATAAATAAAATCTTTAAGAAAAAAAAAAAAAAGAAACTTGCACTCACATAAGATGCCAGCATTGCAGGCAGGGGCTTGGCCCACGAGGCCGCAGGATTGGCCCAATTTGATATCTTAGTAAAAGAAGAAAATCGGTTGAAAATGATTTGTTTTTGCCCACATTTCAGCAGGCTTCGTATAGCGTGTATATCCTTGGCAAGTAGGGAAAGGGAGAAAGAAAGGGGCTTCTGGAAAGGCAGCGTAGGGTGGTCGGCTGCCTTTCGGTGGCGTGGAGGAAGCTCTAGCGGTGTCAGGGAGAGACCCTGGTGTCCGGCCTGCACCAGTGCGGGACGAGAGCTGGGTGCAGTGGGCTCTGTTTTGCACTGACAGGTTTGAAGCCCTTCGGTTTACCTTAAAAAAAAATCTGTGAGGTTGAGGTACTGGACTTTTGATGATGTCACAGAAGATTTTCCAGGGCTGTCTTCATTGTAGCACAGAAGGGTGAGGCTCTCCAAGGATGCAGGTGTGTGACCTATGGCAGACAGGAAGGCGGGTGGATCAGTATTGCTTCCTTCTCCTGTTAAGTGTTTCCTGGATGCCTGGGACCTCTGCTCCGTGTGGGGGATGATCGGCTGCCACATATTTTTTTTAAAAGATTTATTTTATTTATTTGAAGGGCGGAATTACAGAGAGGGAGAGGGACACAGAAAGAGAGAGAAAGGGATATTCCACCCACTGGTTCATTCCCCAAATGACCACAATGGCTAAGGCCAAAGCAAGGAGCCAGGAGCCTCTTCCAGGTCTCCCGTGCAGGTGCAGCTGTCCGAGCACTTGGGCATCTTCTGCTGCTTTCCCAGGAGCTGGATCCACACTGGAGCTTCCAGGACTCGGACCGGCGCCCGTACAGGATGCCAGGCCTGCAGACAGGGGCTTGCACCCACTGCGCCACAGCGCCTGTCCCTGGGTGCCACATCTTAGCATGTCCATTATCTCCACAGAGGTTTTGCTCATAGACGTTTCTCTAAGAAGCCAGACCATGCAGGATTCTAGGTTTTTCTCTTCCCTAGTAGGTGGTCGGATTAGATTCATTGGACGAACGTGTGAGGGGACATAAAGACGGCTGAAGTATTGTTCCTTCTATCCAGAGTCATGATCTCGTTGCAGAGGGAGGCTCTGCCTGTGTGTGACCAACGTCTCAGGAGAGGTAGGCAGTCACGTGCGAGTAAGGAGAGGACGAGAGCTGCAGGTTCGAAGACGGAGGGCCCTGTGGAGACGTCTGTGGCCGGGGCACCAGGGGGACCGACGAACAAGCACATGAAGACCCTGCTGGGCAGCGGCTTAGAGTCAGGGAAGCACAGGAGAGAAGCAGGAGGCCTTCACGGGAGGTGACGGTGGTGTTTGGTAGAGGATGTTAGTGCGGGGATGCGTGGGCAGGCCTTTGAGGGATTCTTTTTTTCTTTTTAAAGAATTCTTTGTTTATTTAAAAGGCAGGAAGGGGAGAGGAGAGGAGGGGAGGGGAGGGGAGGGGAATCTTCCATCTGCTGGTTCACTCTCCAAATGGCTGCCATGGCCAGGGCTGGGCCAAAGCCAGGAGCTTCTTCTGGGTCTCCCATGTGGGTTCAGGGGCCCACTTGGGCTGACTTCTACTGTTTTCTCAGGTCATAGGAGAGAGGTAGGTAAGAAGTGGAGCAGCTGGGACTCGAACTGGTGCTCATATACGGTGCTGGCACAGCAGGCGGCAGTTTTAGCCTCTACACCACAGTGCCGCCCTCCCCCGAACAGTGCCCCCGCCATGTTTTAAGATTTATTTATTTGGAGGCCAGCGCTGTGGCGCAGTGGGTTAAAGCCCTGGCTTGAAGCGCTGGCATCCCATACGGGTGCTGGTTCTAGTCCTCGCTGCTCCTCTTCTGGTCCAGCTCTCTGCTGTGGCCTGGGAAAGCAGTAGAAGATGGTCCAAGTCCTCGGGCCCCTGCACCCGCGTGGGAGACCCGGAAGAAGCTCCTGGCTCCTGGCTTTGGATTGGCGCAGCTCTGGCTGTTGCGGCCATCTGGGAAGTGAACTAGCAGATGGAAGATACCCCTCCCCCCCCCCGCCGCCCCATGTAACTCTTTCAAATAAATTAAGTAAATCTTAAAAAAAAAAAATAGATTTGGTCGGCGCTGTGGCTCAACAGGCTAATCCTCCGCCTTGCGGCGCCGGCACACCGGGTTCTAGTCCCGGTTGGGGCGCCGGATTCTGTCCCGGTTGCTCCTCTTCCAGGCCAGCTCTCTGCTGTGGCCCGGGAGTGCAGTGGAGGATGGCCCAGGTGCTTGGGCCCTGCACCCCATGGGAGACCAGGAAAAGCACCTGGCTCCTGGCTCCTGCCATCGGATGAGCGCAGTGCGCCAGCCACAGTGCGCCGGCCGCGGCAGCCATTGGAGGGTGAACCATCGGCAAAGGAAGACCTTTCTGTCTCTCTCTCTCACTGTCCACTCTGCCTGTCAAAAAAAAAAAAAAAAAAAGATGTATTTATTTGAAAGGCCAAGAGGGAGGGAGGGAGGGAGTGAGATTGAGGTTTTTCATTTGTTGCCCACTCCCCAAATGGCCAAAACAGCCAGGGCTGGCCCTCTGGAGCCAGGAGCCGGGAGCCGGGAGCTCCATCTGCGCCTCCCCCATGCGTGGCAGGGCCAAGCCCTTGGCGTCTTCCCCTGCTTCCCCAGGCCATTAGCAGGGAGCTGGGTCAGCAGGGGAGCAGCGGGACTGGAACCTCTGCTCCAGGCGGGAGTGCCGGTGGCGCATCTGGGCCACGTGGTGCTGCGGGGAAGGTCTCCCACGGACAGAGCCCTTTGCGACCTGGTGCCTGGCAGTTAAGCGGCCCGAAACCTTGGAAACCCGTTTGTCAGCGTCAGTACAAGAACACTTTGAGCCCTAGGTGCAGCTCCTGCCTTCGGTCTGTGTCTCAGTGCCGAGTACTTCCTGTCCAAGCTGCTCGCTACCCTCTGTGCAGTCCACCTTCCCCAGACCGCGAGTCTCATGAGGTCCACGCCGAGTCGCATGCCAGCAGCTTGACTCGTTGTGGCTTTTTTTTTTTAAGAGACATTTGTTTGTTTGAAAGTCAGAGTTACACAGAGAGAGAAGGAGAAGCAGCGAGAGAGAGGAAGGGAGGGAGGGAGAGAGGTCTTCCATCCACTGGTTCACTTCCCAATTGGCCGCAACAGCCGGAGCTGCGCTGATCTGAAGCCGGGAGCCAGGAGCTTCTTCCCGGTCTCCCATGTGGGTGCAGGGGCCGGAGGACTTGGCCATCTTCTGCTGCTTTCCCAGGCCACAGCAGAGAGCTGGATCGGAAGTGGAGCAGCTGGGACTAGAACTGGCACCCATATGGGATGCCGGCACTGTAGGCAGCGGCTTTACCTGCTATGCTACAGCACCAGCCCCTGCTCATTGTGTGTTTGTGTGTGTGTGTGTGTGTGTTTAAGATTTATTTATTTATTTGAAAGAGTTATACAGAGAGAAGGAGAGGCAGAGAGAGAGAGAGGTCTTCTATCCGCTGGTTCACTCCCCAATTGGCCACACGGCTAGGGCTGCACCAATCTGAAGCCAGGAGCCAGGAGCTTCTTCCGGGTCTCCCATGCAGGTGCAGGGACCCAAGGACTTGGGCCATCTTCTACTGCTTTCCCAGGCCACAGCAGAGAGCTGGATCAGAAGTGGAACAGCCAGGACTCAAACCGATGCTCATATGAGATGCGGGCACTGCAGGTGGTGGCTAAACTTGGTTCCCGGTCCTCTGTGAAGACTAGTTGGATCACACCTGCCTCCCTTGGCTGGCTTCCCTGTGGACTCCTGCAGCGTGTGCTCTCTTTACACGGCGTCGACACGTGGGTGCTGTCCTGCGCTTCTCTGCCGTGAGCGAGTGCTGTGCAGCGCTGTCGGCGGGCAGGAGCTTCCGTTAGTTCTGTCTCCGTTCATGTTCCCCCACGTTTTAGTGCAGAAGATGCTGGTGACTTGGGGGTCGCAGAATACACACAGGCCCTGCCATAGGGAGTTCACGGAGAGCACTTCTACTCTGGGGTTAGGAGTGCCTTCCACACACGGCCCAGGGCATGGGGCAGGTCCACGGTGAGTGAGAGGCTGCACGGAGGGCTCTAGGAGCCCATGCGTTTGGCAGGTGCCTACTGCATGGAAGTACATGTGTGCCAGGCACAGGGGTGAGTGCGTGGCGTTGCCTTCGTTCTCATGAGCGTCCAGCTTCGTGGGGGATGCAGAAGACAAGCAGGCAGTTAGACTACAGTGTGGAAAGTTCCACAGTGGTTGGGAATCCCAGGAGAGGCAGGGAAGCACACAGTGTGCTCTACGTGGTGTGCTGGGCTGGAGGAGACGCGCAGGGTGCTTGGAAGCGGAGACCTGGGAGCTGCGAGCAGCTGGCAGCTAAGCTGAGATCAGAGGGAGGCAGTGGAGCTGGACGGTGAGGACGATGGCGCAGGGGGACAGTAGGGAGAGGTGTCCGGGGCAGAGGGCGCACAGCACCCTCACGTTGGCCGGGGCCTGGAGACGGTGCCAATGAGACGAGAGGCTCCGCGGGGTCCCGATCACACCGACTGTCGCCGTTTTGTTGTGCCGGACCTGGTTCAAGTGCATCAGCTGTGATAGTTCAGTCCTGCACCTTCACCTTTGGGTTTACTCTGGATTTCATCTGTAACCCTGTCTTCTTTCCTTATTATCTTTCCTTATTTTGTCGTTAGTGTAAGAATTGTTAGTCATTTTACAAAAATGGGATGAAGTATTATTTCCCTCCTCCCCCACGAGAAACCCGCACAACAGAAGCACCTTGTGTTAGTGACTGCAGCAGCAGATTTCCCAGGGGCTCCTGGGGCAAAGCTGTGTGGAGGTGGAGGCCTCCGGGGCCGCTGGTCTGGTGTCTGCTGCATCCTTCAAGGACTGCGGGTGCTGTGGGCGGGGGAGGGCTCCCGGTGGGCTGTTCTGGAGGCGGTCAAGGGCGAGCGCTCCCGGAACGGTTGTGACAGTCCGGAGTCCCCGCCTGAGCTTGCTGACTTGCGTTGCTTTGTGTCAAGCTTGCCTGTAGTGAGTGGTCGTGTTTTGTCTCTTCCTTTTCAGAAGGAAATCCAGGCTATGAGTCAGTGCCATCATCCCAATATCGTGTCTTACTACACATCGTTTGTGGTCAAGGACGAGCTGTGGCTGGTCATGAAGCTGCTGAGCGGAGGTGAGTAGCCCCGGCGGAGGGACGTGTCCTCCCACCTGATAAGAGGTGGGCTGTCCTGAGACTGAGAACAGAGGGTCTGCTGAAGACGGTAGTGACCTAGGTTCCCTGTGCTGTTTGCCTGACGTGCCCCTGACATCTCCGTAAGTTAGGAAGGCTCCCTCCCCGTCCTCTGACGTGAACTTACGGAAGACCTGGTCCCGCTGCCTCGCAGGCGTTCCACATCCTGCATTGACCTGAGCCTTCCTTCCTGGTTGTTAGTTGCTCTGTGCTTCTCTGTGTCCTGCACACTGAGCGTTAGATCTGAAGGCTTGATGGAACTTGGGGGCAGTAGTCTGGGGCGGAGTGCTTCCCAGGCGATGCTGTGCTCGTCACGTTCCCTCAGGTCCGGAAGCGTTTGCTTGCGTCTTCAGTAGCACGGCTCCTTTAGTTGCCTAAGATTTGACAGCCAGGCCTCTCCCTGGGAGAAGTCGGCTTCCACTTTTGTAGGTAGCAGAAGGAAACCTATGAGGGAATCCTTTGGCTCTGTGGGTGCCACACTCCCCGTAAGTCTTCTGTTTGAATTGGTTATTTCATCGGGGGTGTGGAAAGGTGGTTTTTCTTACTGCATTGTTTCTTGTGTACTCCTTCTTCTTCTTCTTTTTTTTTTTTTTTTTTAAGATTTATTTATTTGAAAGTCAGAGTGACACAGAGAGAGGAGAGGCAGAGAGAGAGAGAGAGGTCTTCCATCTGATGGTTCACTCCCCAGTTGGCCGCAACGTCTGGAGCTGCACCAATCCAAAGCCAGGAGCCAGGAGCTTCTTCCGTGTCTCCTGCGCGGGTGCAGAGGCCCAAGCACCTGGGCCATCTTCTGCTTTCCCAGGCCATAGCAAGAGCTGGATTGGAAGAGGAACAGCCAGGACTAGAACCGGTGCCCATGTGGGATGCCGGCGCTTTAGGCCAGGGCGTTAACCCGCTGCACCACAGCGCCGGCCCCCTCTTGTGTACTTCTAAGCTGGCATCCTCTGTGAAGAGGAGCTTGTCTTATCCACTGGGGCTCTTTGATCGGTGCAGTAGTTCCTGCAGAAGTGGATTTTTGGGGCTGGCATTGTGGGACAGAGGGTCAAGCCACTGCCTGCGACACTGGCAATGAATGTGGGTGTCAGTTCGTGTCCCGGCTGCTCCACTTCTGATCCAGCTCCCTGCTAATGGACTGGGAAAAGCAGCAAAAGATGGGCCAAGTCCTTGGGCCCCTGTCACCAATGTGGGAGACCTGGAGGAAGCTCCTGGCTCCTGGCTTCAGCCTGGCCCAGCGCTGGCCCATGTAGCTCTCTGGGGACTGAACCAGTGGATGGAAAAGCGATATCTCTCTGTCTCTCCCTCTCTCTCTGTAACGCTTTCAAATAATAAGTAAATCTTTTTCAAAAAAAGGATTCTTTTTTTAAATAAATGATTTTTTTTATGAAAAGTTGATAGAATAGTCACCTCCATTGGTAGCAGATGAGAGGTTTTTAATTTTTCCAGTTGGTCAGGATCTTCACTGTTTTGATTATCATTATAGACTCTAGCATTTTTAAAAAAGATTTTTAAATTATTTTTTAAAGATTTATGTATTTATTTATTTGAAAGGCAGAGTTAGAGAGAGGCAGACAGAGAGCAAAAGGTCTTCCGTCCACTGGTTCACCCCCCAGATGGCCAAAACAGCTGGAGCTGTGCCAATCCAAAGCCAGGAGCCAGGAGCTTCTTCCCGGTCTCCCACGTGGGTGCAGGGGCCCAGGGGTTTGGGCCATCTTCTACTGCTTTCCCAGGCCAAAGAGAGCTGGATTTGAAGTGCAGCAGCCAGGATTCAAACCAGCACCCATGTGGGATGCCGGCACTGCAGGAGGCAGTTTTACCTGCGATGGCATAGTGCTGGTCCCTGGTTCATTTTTCAAAGCTCTTGGCAGCCAGGGCTGAGCCAGGCCAAAGCCTGGAGCTCAGTCGGGGTCTCCCACGTGGGTGACAGGGACTTAAATACTTCAGTCATCTGCTGCCTGCCATGATGGGCCTCAGCAGGAGCTGGTCGGCGTCGGAAGAGCTGGGGCTCAGTCTGGGCGCGCTGATGGGCGAGGCAGGCGTCCTCGATGGCGACTTGGCCACAGAGCTGCACATGCAGCCTCTCCTCTCTCTCGGGTTTGAGTTTCCAGTCTTGTCAGCGGGAGTGGTTTCTTGCTTACTCTTTTTGATATGAGCCAATTGGTTTTTGATGATGTCTTGCTTTTTGGTTCAAGGTTTTCTAGGTCCACATATTCCTTTTCCCAGACCTAGAATCAGCCAGAGTCTTAGGAGCTGTGAGAGCTGTGACTGGGGAATGCTATCAGAGAATATGATTGAGGTGCTTGGGGTATTCATTGCTACTATGGAACAACTGCCTCTGTAGCTGGGAAATGCTCTGTTGAAAATGATCATAATTTCGTATTAATAGTTCCAATTCAACTTTACTATTATAGACTTTTTAAACTTCTTCTGATCTTATGCTTGAATCTCTTTTCCTAGTTTTACTGTTATTACAAGCTTTATACTGTAAAATGTGTGCATTTACTTCTACTTTACCCTTAGAGTATCTGGTGCTTTGGGCTAGAAGTGATTCAGATCTCAGAGTTGTTTGGGTTTTGGAGTATTCTCATGGCCTTTACTTATTGAGCAATCCTAATTCAGAATCTGAAATCTGAACTAGAGATCCAGAGCTTTTTAAATGTCACGTTGGTGCTCCGAAGCATTTTGGATGGCAGAACAGGTTATGGGTGCTCAGCCTGTATCGCTGATCGCAAGTAGTGTGCAGACTGACGTGCGGACCGCACATGTGGTCACGGTTGCCTGAAGGCTCATGCTGCGTGGTCCGTTTGTCAGTTTGCCAAGGCCTGGATTTGAATCATAGGGCAAGACTGGGAACTCTTGTCACTCCACTCCTTTCATTGTTTGCGTATGTATTTTCTGTAGAGTTACAGAGAAGAGAATCCATGTTTGCAGTTTTAATACTGCTTGTCACGGGAACCTTGCTTCTCAGAGACACTGTAAAAGAAACAGTGTGCGCTTTCTATTAAAATCCAACTTTCCTGTTTCACAGTTTTATTTTATGGGGAGAACTGTGTCACCTCCTTGTCCTTTTTACTTGTCTGGGGTATCTTTCTGCCTCTCAGGGTGCTGAGAAGGAGTGAATGGAGTGACATACATGGAAATCCATCGCTGGGCTGACGTGTGATAGACGCACGGAAGTCTTAGGCACTGTAATCCTAACCCTTGCTAAGTGATGCTCTTCAGGGCAGCCAGAGTCACCTTTTTGTGCAGTCCCACCGGGGACACACTGGAGAAACTGCATTGCTTTGTAAAGGCCCCGTGCATGTGATGGTCGGACGCCTTGCTAACACCGGCCACCTTTCAGGATGGTGGTCAGTGTGGTTCTTTCAGTGTGGATGGATACGGGAGCATTAGGCAATTCTGTCTTTCCTTATTGATCACCTATAGCTTAATTTTGTTAGTTTGTAATTTACAAAAATGCATGATGTAAGGTTTTCAGGGTGGGGAAAATGAGAATACATTGTTTGCTGTGTTCCGTGTCAGCCCATCCTTCCTTCTGCTGCTCCTAAGCAGGACCCCCCACCCCACGTATCCTGAACTCGGAAAGAGCAGGGCTGTGGCCTGGTGCGGGGGTCCTTCAGATGCAGCTCTTTGTCTTCCCCGTCTCAGGTTGTCTGGGGCAGTGCTCAGTTTTCCCAGCCTAGCACTCAGCGATTTTCCGGGAGGGTAATTTAGAACGTGTTCTAGTCATAATTCTTTATAGAATTATATTTTTAGGAGTTAACATAATCATTACATATAAGCCTTTTAGATGTTAAAATTTTTTCACTTTTTAGGAAAATGAAATCTCTCTTTTTTTTTTTTTTAAAGATGTATTTATTTGAGAGGCAGAATTACAGAGAGAGGGAGAGGCAGAGAGAAAGGTCTTCCTCCTCTGGTTCACTCCCCAAATGGCCGCAATGACTGGAGCTGGATGGATCTGAAGCAAGGAGCCAGGAGCTTCTTCCTGGTCTCCCATGCGGGTGCAGGGACCCAAGCACATAGGCGGTCCTCTGCTGCTTTCCCAGGCCATTAGCATGGAGCTGGGTCAGAAGTGGAGCAGCCGGGACCCAAAGTGGCACCCAGATGGGATGTCACAGCACCGGTCCCCAAATCTTGATTTTTGTTGCTATGAAGTGAATAAACATTTAAATTGAAGAATTTAAGTAATACTTAGAAAACAAAAGGTGGAAGTGCACAGCTGACACATTTTTGTTTTGAAATAGGAAGAAACTGTCAGAATTTATAGTGCAGTTAAAATGCACTCAAGTACGTACTCACTGCCATCAGCACGTTAGCGAGTGGAACTGTCGGCTCCTTTGCTCATGGGCCTTATGACTAATACAGAAAAGCTGTAATTAAGTGTGAGTGTAGAGTGCTGTGAGAGCCAGTTCTTGGGGACCCTGAACCTCTTGAGGGAGGGAGATGTTCCATTAACAAAGGCCCTTCTGGAGGTGCCAGCCGGCTGAGATGCAAGACTAAGCTGACAGTCAGCCGGGTGAAATGGGAGTGGAAGGATGGGAGAGTGGTCCAGCTGGGGGGACTGGTGGCAGAAGGAAGGTGTGTGATATGGGCCAGAACCGAGGGAGGTTTGTGGCTGGAGCAGAGAAGGAGAAAAGACCTTTGGAGGAGGCTCACGGGTAAGCAGAGACTCCCTCTGAGTAACTTTAAAATGTCAATGACCAGAGTTAACAGAAATGCATGCAGGATGCATTCTTTTTTTTTTTTTTTTAAAGATTTATTTATTTATTTGAAAGTCAGAGTTACTGAGAGAGGTGGGTAGGTCTTCCATCTGCTGGTTCACTCCCCAGATGGCCTCAAAGGCTGGAGCTGGGCTGATCTGAAGCCAGGAGCCAGGAGCTTCTTCCGGGTCTCCTGCATGAGTGTAGGGGCCCAAGCACTTGGGCCTTCTTCTACTGCTTTCCCAGGCCATAGCAGAGAGCTGGACTGGAAGTGGAGCAGCTGGGACTTGAACCAGTGCCCGTGTGGATGCTAGCACCGCAGGTGGAGGCTTTACCCGCTATGCCATAGCGCCGGCCCCGAGATCGTGGGTTTTAATGGGAAGCTTTCACCAGAGCTGCCAGTGTGTTACAACCCCCTTTACAGGCGGCTTCTTAGGCCCCATCTCAGCTGCTGCAGGCCTGGTGCCTGCCGCCTCTGACTAGCTTGCCTCGTCACCCTTCACGTGTTAATCCAGATTGTGCTGAGGACGCAGTTGGCATTCTTGTGCAGGTGTGAAACTCGCCCTTGCTATTCTTTGTCTTCCTTAGATACTGATGGAATCATCCGGTGATAATCTGCACTCTCCTTCGCTTAGTGGGTTGCACCTCATGTTTTCCTAGTGACATGAAGAACCCTGAGGAGGGAGGATTGCAGGCACCGTCTCTGAGGAAGCCAGACGGATCAGGAGGGAGGACGTTTAGGAGCAGAGTCTGTCTGGCAGAGATGAGGATCTGCGTGGCATGAAGCTGAGACGTAGGCCAAGGAACAGGGGCTTCTGCTTGGGATGTCGAGTGGGCATGTACACGGCTTTTTTTTTTTTAAGATTTCTTTATGTATTTGAAAGTTAGAATTACATAGAGAAAGGGAGAGACAGAGACAGAGAGAGATATTCCATCTGCTGGCTCACTCCCCAGATGCTGCAACAGCCAGGGCTGGGCCAGGCTGAAGCCGGGAGCTTCTTCTAGGTTTCCCGACGTGGATGGCAGGGGCCCAGATTCTTGGGCCATCTTCCACTGCTTTTCCCAGGCCATTGGCAGGGAAGTGGAGCAGCTAGAACGTGAACCAGCGTCTTCATGGGATGCTGCTCCTGCAGGCAGCGGCTTAATCTACCACACCGCAGCGCCGGCCCCATGTACACTGCTCTGAGTTCTCTGTTGACCACTGGGTGACGAGAAATCCATGAAGATTGTCTAAATTCTTGAGAAGGAGCTCTGGTTTCAAGCTTTGAAAGTACAGAACCAACGTAAGATCTTTGTTGCTCTGCTCGTCTGCTGTGCCAGACTGAAGGTCCCTGAAAGTCAGCCTGTCGTTCTCTGTGGCACCCAGTGCTAGGACTTGTTAGATGAATGAATTGTGTTCATTTTAAATTCCCAGCAGGAGTTTCTCCCTTTAGATACATTTTTTTTAAAGTAATTTTATTTTTTATTTGTCAGTGTGAATAGTTTGTAACCATTACTTTTTTTTTTATTTGACAGGTAGAGTTATAGACAGAGAGAGAGAGACAGAGAGAGAGAGAGAGAGAGAGAGAGAGAGAGAGAAAGGTCTTCTTTCTGTTGGTGCACTCCAAATGGCTGCTACTGCCTGCGTGCTGTGCCCATCCAAAGCCAGGAGCCAGGTGCTTTTCCTGGTCTCCCATGGGGTGCAGGGCCCAAGCACTTGGGCCATCCTCCACTGCACTCCCGGGCCACAGCAGAGAGCTGGCCTGGAAGAGGGGCAACCGGGACAGAATCCGGTGCCCCGACCGGGACTAGAACCCGGTGTGCCGGCGCCAGGATTAGCCGGCGGAAGATTAGCCTAATGAGCTGCGGTGCCGGCCCCAGTCTTTGCTTTTATCATCAGTGTTGGTATCTGCGTCCTGTGATCTTAGTCACTGTGCAGATGTTCCCCTCGCCCAGCCCCTCCCCCTTCTGTAGGAGGAGCAGGAATGGACCTCATATGTGGACCTGGGCTGTTACTTAAAGAGAACTGCCATTTATCCTCTTCATACCCATCTGTCGCCTTACCTATTCTGTTTCTACAGTTTATCAGAATAATTTTAGTCCTTGAGTGAGTTTATCGTGTACGATCTACTTTTCAAGTATTGCTTCTCTGGTGTAATGCCTGCACTGCGTTCCTGCAGGGTAGGAGGCCGACGCTGGCTCGTGGAATCTGACTGGAGTGTTACTGATGAGTGTGCTCCAACTAGGTGTTCTCTGGGAGTGGCACAGATCCGCCCCTTCTGGATTCTTGCCAGAGGTCGTGCTGGTGTAACAGGTTATTTGGATATTAGCGAGCTACTTGCTGTTCCAGATTAGAACTGAGAATAGCTCACTAGTTCTAAACTGCTGTATTTTCTCCTGTTTGCTGTTTTCCCCTTTATTTTCTGCACAGTGCGTTTGCAGATGGATCTGAATTAACGTGGACTGCGTGCCTGTGTCTTGTGTTTGCAGGTTCTGTTCTGGATATCATCAAGCACATTGTGGCCAAGGGCGAGCATAAGAGTGGTGTCCTGGATGAGCCCACCATTGCTACAATACTCCGAGAGGTCCTGGAAGGGCTGGAGTATCTGCACAAGAACGGACAGATCCATCGGTACGCTCCCTCTCTGCGCAGCAGTCCCGTGGCCTGAGCGTTTTCGTGGCTCTTTGTACCGCAGGTCTCAGTGCACTGTGTCCAGAGTGTTAGTTGTGCAGCTAATAAATAGTGGACAGGTAACAGGTAGATCTTTCTGTAATTCGCAAACATGGTGATTGGGGTTTTGTGCTGTTGTGTGAGCTGTGCCTCCCTCAGACGTTAACAATATCAGCACATTACCTGTTTTGAAAAAAAGAAAAAATAACAAGTGAGTTAGTAAAATCGGAAAATTCATAAACAAAAAATTCATAGTTTCTTATTATATCTTATTTTTTTAAAGATTTATTTATTTGAAAGAGTTACAGAGAAGGAGTCTTCCATCTGCCAGTTCACTCCCTAAATGGCCACAATGGCTTGAGCTGAGCTGATCTGAAGCCAGGAGCCAGGAGCTTCTTCCAGGTCTCCCACATGGGTGCAGGGCCCAAGGACCTGGGCCATCTTCCACTGCTTTCCCAGGCCACAGCAGAGAGCTGGATCAGAAGAGGAGCAGCTGGGACTTGAACCGGTGCCCAAGGAATGCCAAGGCTTTAACCTGCTTCGCCACAACACTGGCCCCAAATTCATAGTTTCTTACCATGAGGTCATCATTGATAACATTTTGGAATATTGCTTTCTGTTTTCTTTCATGTACTTGATATTTAAAACAATGCTATATATGTAATTTTGTCTGTTGCTTTTCTTATTTTTCTTTAAGATTTATTTATTTATTTGAAAGGCAGAGCTACATAGAGGCAGAGAGAGAGAGAGAGAGAGAGAGGTGTTCCATCTGCTGGTTCACTCCCCAAATGGCCATACGGCCAGAGCTGGGCAGATCTGAAGCTCGGAGCCAGGAGCCTTTCCTGGGTCTCCCCTGCGGGTGCAGGGGCCCAAGCACTTGGGACATCTTCCCCTGCCCTCCCAGACCACAGCAGAGAGCTGGACTGGAAGTGGAGCAGCCGGGCCTCAAACTGGCACCCACATGGGACACTAGCACCCCTAGCGGCTTCACCTGCCAAGCCACAGTGCCAGGCCCTGCTTACTTATTTTACATTGTATCTTCAGTAGTTTGCTAGATTATTGAAAGCTCTTTGGGGGTTGGTGTTGTGGTACAGTGGGTTAAAGCCCTGGCCTGTAGCACCAGCATCCCATATGGGTGCCGGTTCGAGTCCTGGCTCCTCCACTTCATATTCGGCTCCCTGCTCGTGTGCCTGGGAAGGCAGTGGATTATGGCACAGGTGCTAGGGCCCCCTGTACCCACATGGGAGACCAGGAGGAAGCACCTGGCTCCTAGTTTCAGATCTCAGGTCGACCCATTGCAGCCATCATGGAGTGGACCAGCAGATGGAAGACCTCTTTCTCCCTGTCGCTACCTCTCTCTGTAATTCTGCCTTTCAAATAAATAAACCTTAAAAAAAACAAAAGCTCTTTGTAAAATAACATTTTTATTAAAGCTCTTTTTTTGTTTTAAATAAATACTATAGCATTTTTAAAAAACAGATGTATTTATTTAGTTGAAAGTCAGAGAGAGAGGGAGAGACAGAGCGAGGTCTTCAGGCCGCTGCTTGACTCCGGATTGCTGGGCCAGGAAGCTGGCAGGCCAGTCACTGGGCCGTTTTCTGCGGTTTTTGCCAGGCTGTTCCCGGGGAGCTGGATGAAAAGTAGAACAGCCAGGACTCTAAGCAGTGCCCAGATGGGATGCCAGCATTGCAGACAAGGGTTTACCTGCTACACCACGATGACGGCCCCTAGGATAGCATTGTAAGAGCTTTTCAACATTTTGCAGTTCAGGTATTTCTGGCTGGCTTTAACTAGTCAGTGCAGATGGCAAGAATTCAGGTCGTGATGGGTTCTGTGTATCCAAAAGTGTTTAGCACCTAGACTTAGTTTATTTGAGAATATTTTTTGCTTCCATTTCTAAATGTTTACTAGATATAAAAATTCACCATTGAAAGTTTATTTTTTAAAGATTCATTTTATTTGAAAGGCAGAGCTAGGATGAGACCGTTTATTCCCCAAATGACTATGGCCAGGGCAGGGCCAGGCTGAAGCCAGGTCTCCCGCGTGTGTGCAGGGGCCCAAGCACTTGGACCACCTTCACTGCTTTCCCAAGTGCATTAGCAGGGAGCTGGATCAGAAGTGGAGCAGCCGGGACTGGAACTAATACCCGTATGAGACGCTTGCACTGCAGGTGGAGGCTTAACCTACTGTGGCACAGTGCTGGCCCCTGTCATCTCCATTCTGTAGAGCCCATTAATAGATTATGAGCTTTCAGTTATTTTTCTTGTTTGGTTACTTTTTCTGAGTTGTTTCTAGGCTGATTTTTTTATTTTTAAATTTTTAATTTTTTTTTAAAGATTTATTTACTTATTTGAAAGTCAGAGTTACACACACACACACACACACACACACACAGAGCGAGCTTCCATCCGGTGGTTCACTCCCCAGCTGGTTGCAATGGCTGGAGCTGGGCTGATCTGAAGCCAGGAGCCAGAAGCTGCCTCAAGGTCTCCCACATGGGAGACATCCTTCCTTCCTACCTCCCCTCCCCTCCCCTTTCAAAGGTAGAGTTACAGAAAGGCAGAGAGAGCGGTCCTCCATCCACTGGGTTCGGATTGTCCCAAATGCCTGCAGTGGCCAGAGCTGGGACTATCTGAAACCAAGATCCTGGAGTTTCTTCTAGGTCTCTGTGTGGGTGCAGGGGCCCAAGAACGTGGGCCATCCTCTGCTGCTTTCCCAGGCACATTAGCAGGGAGCTGGATCGGAAGTGGAGCAGCTGGGACTCCTCCCCCTGTAGGATGCCGGGAATGCAGGTGGCACCTTTACTTGTTATGCCACAGCACTGGCCCCAGTTTTTCTTTTTCTTTTTAAAAAAGACTTACTTATTTATTTGAAAGACAGTTGCTGAGGAAGAGAGAGAGAGAATCTTCTCTTCGCTCTTCTACTCCCCAACTGGCTGCAACGGCCAGGGCTGGGCCAGGCCCAAGCCAGAGGCCTGGAGCTCCACCCAGATCCTCCACGTGGGCGGTGGGGGCCCGCATACGTGCTGCCTCCTGTTTCCCAGGTGCATTGTTGGGGAGCTGGGTTCGAAGTGGAGCAGCGAGGAGACTGGAACTGGCACTGATAGGGGCAGCCAGCCAGGTGGTTCCAGCGCTGGGTTCATCCTGTATTGGCGTCAGTTAATTCACTGTAGCTTGTATACCTTGCATATTACGTTAGTAGACTATACCCTGTCTAAGTTTCGTGTGTGGGTCCTGGCGTGCCTTTGTGGGCTGTGCTTCCAGCTGCAATTTGGGTTTTGGAGTCCTGGCTGTATTTGTTTTTTGCACAGCACTGCTGGGACTGCCGTCCAGTTCCTGCGGATGCCACCTGTGAGAGTGGAGTGTCCTTCTGTGGGCCTGATGCTGCTGGGGGAGCTGGGAGGTGGGGCCGTAAGTGCTCCCCAGGGGTCTGTGCTCCTGGCGTGGCCGCGTGAATCTGCCTGCTGCACTGAGCGGGGCCCAGGATGAAGTTCCCAGGCTGCTCTCACCGCCGCCACTGTTCTGGGTTAGGGGCCCACCTGCGTCTCCAAGTAGGGAGTTGGGAGCGGTGCCCCCTGCTGGCACTCTGCAAGACTGCCAGAGAGCAGGCTTAGTGTTGTTGCTTTTTTTGAGCAAATTCTTGGTTTTTAGTTTGAAGTAGGTTTCCTTGGGGACTCCCTGTGTCTGTATGGCTTGGTCATCAGCCAGGGAGTGGCAGAGGTGGCGATCACACAGCGGGAGCCTGCAAGACTCTGTGTCCATCAGTGGATCTGCCTGTGGGTGTAGACGTGAGTGTTTCCAGGCTCTGCTCCCGTCTTGCTTTTGGCTTTCTGTGTTTGCTGTGCTCATTCTGCATCCTCCGGTGCCGGGGTGGAAACTGCACGCCCTCGTGTGTCGGCCGTGTGTCTGCGTCTGGACTGCAGCCACAGTCTCGCAGAGCCGCTGCTGACCGTCGCTGGGCTCAGCTGTTGCCCACCAGTCTCATCACGTGAGCCCCTCCTGCTTGGCAGAAAAGCTGCCAGCCACGCTGGTCTCTGCACCTCGCGGAGCCTGTGCACACCCTGGGTGGGCTAAGCCGGTGGGCAGCAGCAGTTCGGGCGCAGACGTCTGCAGGTGGTTTCCAGGTCACTGCAGTGGCAGTCACCGGGCGTGCCCAGCTTCTAAGGGGCAGATCTGCCTCCCTCAGCTGTAGCTGGAAGACCTGCTCTCCGTGTGTGTTTTCTGTCTGGGAATTGTCCTGAGAATAAATATATTTTTGCTCGATCTAAGTTCTTTAAATCTGTGAAGAAAAATGAGAGAGAGAGAGAGAGGTCTTCCATCCACTGGTTCACTCCCCAGATGGCTGCACTGGCCAGAGCTGGGCCAACACAAAGCCAGGAGCCAGGAGCTTTCCTGAGTCTCCCAGAAGTGAAGCAGCCGGGATTCAAACTGGTGCCCATACGGGGTGCAGGTGGTGCAGTGGCTTTACCCGCTACGCCATAGCCCTGCCCCTACATTTTGTATTATTAAAGTTAAATTCCAAGTAAGAACTCAGCGTACATATTGCTATTATCAGTTTCACTTTGCCGGAGAAGATAATGTGCTCTTAGGTGAGGGTTTGCGTAGGCAAACATGAATCACTGGACTCCTCATGCTCTCTTTATGTGACCCGGGTGTCTGACAGCTGTCATTTTCCTTCTGTGTCTTTTAACACTTCTTGCAGCAGGTGTACTGACTACAGAGTTCCTTGATTTGTTGTCTGAAAAAGTCTTCATTTCTTCAAAGATGTATTTGTTTATTTATTTGAAAGTCATAGTTACAGAGAGAGACGGTGAACTTCCATCTGCTGCTTCACTCCCCAGATGGCCACAATAGTTGGGACTGGCCAGGCCAGAGCCAGAGGTCTGGATCTTCATCCAGGTCTCCCAGTACTTGGGCCGTCATCTGCTGTTTTCCCAGGCATACTAGCAGGGAACTGGATTGCAGGTGGAGCAGGTGGGACTCGAACTGGCACCCATGTGGGATGTCAGCATGGCGGCATGTGGTGCATACCCGCCACGCCACAGCACCAGCGCACAGTGAGACTTTAAAAGCGCCCCAGTAATTCTCAGGTGCAGCCCAGACTGGGAACCACTACGTAAGACTGTAGCAGGAACCACAACTGAGATAAATTGAGACTTAAACAAGCTGAGCAGAAAGCTGCTTGAGTGGGGCACAGAGAGATGTTTCAGAGGGTTTTGCCGTTTCTCACATCTGTGACTTCCAGTTATTCCAGACAGGTCTGTGTGTTAGCCAGTGGCGCGGGATAGGCAGTTGTCCTTCACCATACAGTGTTTCCCCTTGGCTCTCCGGGTTTCAGAGACTTGGTTACGATGACTAGATCTGTAAATCAGACTGAAGGATTTCTGTTTCTTTTTATTGATGTCAATTCTCTCTCTCTTTTCTTTTTTAAAAGATTTTATTTTTTTGTTTGAGAGGTAGAGTTAGAAAGGGACAGAGAGAGAGAGAGAGAGAGAGAGAGAGGTCTTCCATCCGCTGGTTCACTCCCCAGATGATTGCAGCGGCCAGGGCTGAGCCAATCTAAAGCCAGGAGCTTCCTCCGGGTCTCCCACATGGGTGCAGGGGCCCAAGGCCTTGGGCCACCTTCTGCTGCTTTCCCAGGCCACAGCAGAGAGCTGGATTGGAAGAGGAGCAGCTGGGACACGAATCAGCACCCTTAGGGGATGCTGAAGGCACAGGCAGAGGCTTAACCTTCTACACCACAGCGCCGGCCCCTGAAGTATTTATCTACAACCCAGAGAGGTTAGCTGTCACAGAAATGTGGGATATTTTAAGTCGGTTTTAGATTCCTGAATGTAGTATGTGTGCACTTCTAGCTTTGGTGTGGATTCATTGCTTCTCCCGACCTCGCTTTCAGGTTTTCCATAAACTGTGCCTAGTGATGAGTAATAAAAATGGTAGGGGAAGAAACTTGTGTGCTGTACTAATGCAGAAGTCGGGCATGTCCTTTAATTTTAGAAGAGATGTGTAACTCTGGGGCAACAGTGACATGTAAGACATGGCATTAAGCAGAGAAAAACAAAACTCACTGTTCTTGCTACTGAAGAGTGGACGGGAGATGTGACTGGTGGGCTTGCTGGGTGCTTGACATTCTTGGCAGCAGAGTGAGAAAGTTCTTTGGAGATTGTGTTGTTTCTAGACATTAGTTATACAGCTTTTTAAAACTTTCTATTTTTATTTATTTGAAAGAGATAGAAACATAGACAGAGATCTTGTCTCCACTAGTTCCCTTCCCAAATGCCCACGAGAGGCCGGCTTAGACCAGGCCAGACCAGGAGCCAGGAACTTGAGAACTCCTGAGCAGTGGGCCGTTGCCTGCTGCCTCCCAGGGGTGCATGCGCAAGGTGCTGGGTTGGAAGCAGAGCTGGGACGTGAACGCAGGCACTGCAGGATGGCATGTAGCGTCCTCAGCGGTACCGGCCGCCATGCCACCTGCCCACCCCTTTTTCCCCACTTCCCTGCAGGGTTGTCCTGCGGTGTGTGAAGACAGCAGGGACCCTTGGTGCTCCTCATTTTTTCTCACGGATGCCGTTCCTCACTGACACGTCTGGTATCAAATGACTGTTTGAATTATTTTTAAAGATTTAGTTATTTATTTGAAAGAGTCATAGGAACACAGAGGCAGAGAGAAAGAAAGAGGTGGATCTTGCATCAGCTGATTCACTCCCCACATGGCTGCAATGACCAGGCCAGTCAGGAGCCAGGAGCTTCGTCCGGGTCTCCCAGGTGGGTGGCACAGGCCCGAGCCCTTGGGCCACCCTGCACTGCCTTCCGAGGCCACAGCAGAGAGCTGGATCCGCAGTGGGGCAGCCATAGGGATGCTAGTGCCACGGGCAGTGG
>CM027407.1:154361713-154374893 GCA_015711505.1 Sylvilagus bachmani | reverse complement strand
CTCCCCTCCCCTCCCCTCCCCTCCCCTCCCCTCCCCTCTCCTCTCTTTAATTTTGGTCACTTTATTAAATTACATTAGTTAGTTTCAACTACTAAATAGCACTTTGGTGAAAACACAGTATATTGTCATACTCCAGTGCTTTTCTTTAAAATCAATTCTAGTCCTTAATATATGTTACAAGGGGCCAGCACTGTGGCATAGAAGATAAAGCCGCTGCCTGCAGTGCTGGCATCTCATGGGCGCTGGTTCGAGTCCCAACTGTTCCACTTCCCATCCAGCTCTCTGCTGTGGCCTGGGAGAGCAGTGGAGGATGGCCCAAGTGCTTGGGCCCTGCACCCCATGGGAGACCTCGAGGAAGCTCCTAGCTCTTGGCTTCGGATCGGTGCTCCAGCTGTTGTGGCCATCTGGGGAGTGAATCAGCGGATAGAAGACCCCCCCCCCCACCTCTCCTTCTCTCTCTCTGTAACTGACTTTCAGATAAAGACACCAATCTTAAAGGAAGACACACCATCTTTCCACAGTACTGGAGATAGTACAGGAATAAGACAGTGAAACAGAAGTGAACGCAGAGCCGTCACCGCTGTGCGACTTCAGCAGCAGACCTGGGTGATGGACAGAAACACGCCAGGGACAAAGCGTGCACAAAGAGACAAAACAGATCACAGAATATTGAGCCTTTAGCAGGCAAAACGTATTGCAATCAACATTTTAAATTGTCATTTTTAAGCCATTGCAACTATTTAAACATATAAAACAAATATAAAGTGAGCTTTTAGTATCATTGATGTGATTTAAAAAAAAAAAATGTTTGTTAAGACTTGATGGTGTGGCTGGGCCGTGGTGTGGTAGGGTAATCTTCTGCCTGCAGCGTCAGCATCCCATACGGGCACTGGTGCTTGTCCTGGCTGCTGCTCTTCTGGTCCAGCTCTCTGCTGTGGCCTGGGAGAGCAGTGGAGGATGGCCCAAACCCTTGGGCCCCTGCACCCATGTGGGAGACCTGGAGGAAGCTCCTGGCTCCTGGCTGCAGATCTGCCCAGCTCTGGCCATTGCGGCTATTTGGGGAGTGAACCAGCAGATGGAAGGCCTGTCTCTCTCTGTGTCTGTAACTCTACCTCTCAAATAAATAAATAAAATCTCAAACACACACACACACAAAACTTGGTGGTCTACTCGGAGCATGTGTTAGATAGTTAAAAGAAGAATGTATGGCAAGTTGTCTTCAGTTTTCTATCAAACCCTGATTTCCAGTTAATCCTCCTAAGTATTGTCTTTTTCTTTTAAGGATTTATTTATTTGAAAGTCAGAATTAGAGGTCATCCACCTGCTGGTTCCCTCCCCAGATAGTTGCAACAGCCAGCGCTGGGCCAGGACAGAGCCAGGAGCCACTTGCAGGTCTCCTGCATGTGTGGCAGAGGCCCAAGGACCTGGGCCATCCTCCACTGCCTTTGCAGGCACAATAGCAGGGAGTGCATTGGAACTGGAGCGGCTGGGACACATGTGGGATGCTAGTGTCACAGGGGGTGGCTTTTCTCACTGTGCCATAGCACTAACCCTAGTATTATTATTGTTGTTGTTGTTATTTTTTTTTAGGATTTTATTTATTTATTTGAGAGGTAGTTACAGACAGTGGAGGGAGAAAGAGAGGCCTTCCTTCCATTGGTTCACTCCCCAAATGGCTGCAACAGCCAGAGCTGCACCGATCCGAAGCCAGGGGCCAGGTGCTTCTCCTGGTCTCCCATGTGGGTGCAGGGGCCCAAGCACTTGGGCCATCCTCCACTGCCTTCCCGGGCCACAGCAGAGAGCTGGATTGGAAGAGGGGCTGCCAGGACTAGAACCGGTACCCAACTGGGATATTGGCGGAGGATTAACCTACTACGCCACGGCGCGGCCCCTCCCAATATTATTCTTTAAGTCCATGGTGGACAAGGTTTGTAAGGTTTCCTGAAGTTTCTATGTCTCTGTCTTCGAGTAAATAGTAGACCATGTTGAAAATTCCCAAGTCTAGTAAGTTAGGTTCAGAGAGTTCTGGACCTTCAGAAACACCAGCTGATAACAGTTGGCTGGAGTGTACTGCCTTCGAGTGTTTGTCTCATAAATCTTGTCTTTTTTTATTTCTTAAGTAAACACACCTCCAACCCTCAATAGAGATTTGATGAGATGGCTGCATAGCCCCAGATCCTGGAACTCGTTAGTGATCTTAGCGTGGGCGGTCGGGCGCCTCCGCCAGGCCAACCTAGTGCTCCTGGGTGCTTCACCACCCGCCCCTCACGATAGGAGTGCAGACGTGTGTCGTCAGACGGCTGAAGCAGGCTTCGCTCGGTGACACCCGCTCCCATCCGGTGGCACCAGAGCAGATCCTCCTTTTTCCTGAAGTTCTTACCGTCGCCACTGCCTTTGCGTCACCATCTCAGAAATGGGTTTGCCGTACTGAGTGGTCTCCATAGCGAGAGACAGTCCTTCTGTGCAAGAAACTTGGGCAGCTCAGTCATACGTGAATGGAGTTAGAGGCCATTTTTACAGACTGTGAGGAGCATGTGATGATTTCCAGCAGAATCTCCTGATAGGCTGTTGGATACATTAGTTTTCTTCAGGGCCAGACTGAAAATACCAAACTCTGAAACAATTTTGGCAAATTTAAGTTAAACTGAGGGGAAAGACCCTGATGAGAGACCAGGAGAGCATGGCGGCCGGCGACCCTTCTGGTCAGAGGAGCCGCTCCGCTGGCAAGTCCCCGCTGTGTACCCACACACGGCTGTTACGGAGAGCCAGCGTCCGCCTGCCGGCTCCCTCCCCAGATGGCAGTGCTGGGCCAGGCGGAAGCCAGGAGCCTGGAACGTTGAGCCTGACGAGGGGCCAGTTCATAGCCAGCCGGTCAGAAGCAGTTAAAACAGCCTGGGCCGGTGTTGTGGCACCTGGAGTTCAGCCAGCCGCCACCATGAGTGCTGATTTGAGTCCCAGTGCTGGCTGCTCCCTCCCAGTCATCCGGGAAAGCAGCACAAGGTGGCCCACGTGCTCAGGCCTCTGCCGTCCATGTGGGAGAGCCGTGCAGTTCCTGGCGCTTGGCTTTGGCCTGGCCAAGCCTGGGCCATCTGCAGGTAGAGGGCAAGGGACCAGAGAGGACGACTGAATGTGCATGTCACTGGCTCCTGTCCACGCAGTCAAGGCCCCGAGCTGGTCTTGCTTCTGTCTCCTCTGAGCTCCAAGGCTGCCTTTCTTTTTGTTGTAATTACAAAATGACCACGGGAGTATATTCCAGAAAGATACTAAAAACTCCCTGAACTTTGACCCCTCCCCTTCCCTCCCATCCCCTCCCCTCCCCTCCCCCCTTCCCTTTCTAAGATTTATTTATTTGAAAGACAGAGTTACAGAGAGAGAGAGAGAGAGAGAGAGAGAGAGAGAGACCGACCACGTGGGTCTTCCACGTGGGTGCAGAGGGCAAGGAGTTGGGCCATCTTTTACTGCCTTCCCAGGGTGTAGCAGAGAGCTGGTCCCGACCATTTATACAAAAGGAAGTTTTCCTTGCTCTCAGTAGGTATATATGCGTGTAGAAAGGGGTATGTTTGTATAACAGCAGTTTTTTGTTTTTAAACATTTATTTATTTATTTGAAAGGCAGACTTACAGAGAGGAGAGGCACACAGAGAGAGGTCTTCCATCTGCTGGTTCACTTCCCAGATGGCTGCAACAGCCTGGAGCTGCGCCAATCCAAAGCCAGGAGTGTCTTCCCTGCCTCCCAGGAGGGTGCAGGGGCCTAAACACTTGGGCCATCTTCCACTGCTTTCCCAGGCCACAGCAGAGAGCTGGATGGGAAGTGGAGCAGCCGGGACTCCAACCAGCACCCACATGGGATGCTGGCACTGCAGGCGGCGGCTTTACCTGCTACGCCACAGCTCTGGCCCCATTACATTAGTTTTGTCATAAAATACACTGCCTTCCTGTTTGATTTATTTACTTAACTGTAGGTGTTAGTGTGTCTTGTCGCAACATGCTGATTGTTCTAGTTCTTGGATTTAGCTATGAATTTAACCTTTCTACGGTGGTTCTCCTGTATTGTTACCATGTTTTATTAATACAGTGTTGCAGTAGAATCCTTGTACATTGTGAGAGTTGCTCTAGGTTATGAAGAAGCAGATTTGCTGCTCCTGGCAGTTTTTACTGTGTTCACGTGCTGCTGCCAGCGCTGCGGCCAGCACCCTGTTAGTGTCACTGCACGGAAAACAGGCTGCAGACGGAGTGACTGGAGTGTCGCTCTTGTCGGGAGATGTGTCCGATATGTCACAGTACAGATGTGATGATTCGGCTGTTAACAGTTGAAATAGTACTCAACGAGGGGCCGGGCTGTGGCACAGTGGGTTAACACCCTGGCCTGAAGCGCCAGCATCCTCCTAGGGGTGTGTGTGTGCGTGTGGGGTGAGGTGTGGGAGTGGGGCAGCAGGGAGCGAGCAGTCTGACATTTTCTAGTGTTTAGTTGATACAGAAAAAAGTCAGTAACTTTAAGTGTAGAATTGGTTTGTGGCAGCTGACATGACACCTTTCAGCTGCTAGTATCCAAATGGAGAATGTGGAGTCGTCTTGGGTGTTCTGGATGTTACAGTGAGAGCTCTACCTTATTGTGGCTTTCTGTTTATTGTTTGGATTTTAAGTGAAAGTACCTCAGAGTTCATGGAACTTAGAATTATAAGTTTATTTTGATACAAGAATTTTGAAATCCATATGTATGAGTGTTCTTAGAGAAGTCCATGGAAATGTGTATTATAAACTGTGCGTAGATTTCAAAATGTTTTTTGCACCAAAATAAACATATAGTCATTTTATGTTTCTGTAAACTTTTCAAGTGACCAAACATTTAAGAATTTTAACGGTTGGTCTTAATATCTTTTAAAACAAAAAGGAATGGTTAAATACTATTAATGTTCTATAAACTTAGTAAACGACTAAATTATATTGTACATAATAGGTGTTTTTAATATGTAACTCTTTTTTCTTAAAGAGATGTGAAAGCTGGAAATATTCTTCTTGGAGAAGATGGATCAGTGCAGATTGCAGGTAATTGGTGTTTGTGGGGCTGAGCAGTGGTGGGGCCCGCTGCTCCCCTCGAACCAAGCGCCCCGTGCTGGCTCGTCCCTGCCGACTCAGGGCTCCCTCCAGTCGCCTTCAGGCCTGATCCTCCGTGCCTTCCAGCGTTAGGTCTGCCGTGGTCCTGTCACTCTGTGCTTTCCTGTGCCAGGGAGGTAGCGAGTGAGGCTGCGTCTGTGCGGGCCGTGGCCCGTGTCGGGAGAGCGCTGAGGAGCGGACGTGTGCCTGGCTCAGTGGCAGCACTGAAGGGTCGAGATGGAGTCCAGGCGGGGACTCCGTCCCGGCCGGGCCCGAAAGCTGCCTCCGTCACATCAGCTTCCCCTCAGGGTGTGGACACTCGGGTTTGTAAGCCACACACATCTTAAATTATGTCCTCAACGTTTAGATGGTAATTTAGACAAGCATCTTCATGTCCTTGGGTAAGATAGCACTTTTTATTTTATTTCTGTGCTAAATGGCAGAAGAGATGATTTATTGTACACGTGTTACACTTGGCCACAACTCATAAAGGTGTTGTATGCACTCGTCAGCTAAAATAGAAGATTACAAAAACCAGCGACAGTCACACGTGAAGTGCATTGAAAATGAGAGGCAAGGTAACCCGTTGGGACTAGCAAACTGTCGGGACCAACACCTCTTACCAGAGTGCGGCCCCCAACAGGAGTTACACAGCTTTTTATAGTATTCTGTCCACTAGGGCTCACAATTTCGAACCCCTGTTATGCAGTGAACAACAACAAAAAAGCCCAGACTATGGTTGTAAGATAACAGTTAACAGTAACAAACCCAGGAACAGTAACAAACCCCAGATATGGTTGTAAGATGACAGTGCAGGGCACAGTTCATGGGACTTGGGGCCCACGTTGTTTCACAAGATGCACCCTTAGCCGTTAGCAAGCAAAGCTAATATGTACAGCAATTAGCTTTTCGCCACGCTCATTCCATTTTGATTTTGACTCTACAGAGGAACTAGTCCAGAGTGGCCCAGGCCCAGGGCAGAGGGCCGCCAGGGGCTGTGTTTTGGTGTCAGCGAAGTGGGTCTCATAGGTGGTTTCTCTGACGTGTTAGCGATCGTAGTTCCAGATCTTCCAAGACACGTTGTAGAGAGTAGCAGGCAGTCCCTGGGCCCGCCACCTCTTCTGTCTGCTGTGCACGGGCCAGCCGTTTACCTGGACCTCTGCCTCATCTTCCTTACTGTGCACTTCAGCTCTGCACTCGCGTCCTCCTCTACGAGGCTCTTACAGCGCAGAGGTTTTCCAGAAGACGGCGCTAAAGCCAAGAGGAAGACAATACTTTCTAATGCTGCATAAAGATCTAACATGGGGGCCGGCACCGTGGCGCGGGCATCCATGTGGGCGTCAGTTCTAGTCCCAGCTGCTCCTCCTCCAATCCAGCTCTCTGCTATGGCCTGGGAAAGCAGTGGAGGATGGCCCGAGTGCTGGGCCCCTGCACCCACGTGGGAGACCCGGAAGAAGCTCCTGGCTCCTGGCTTTGGATAAGTGCAGCTGCAGCCATTGCAGCCATCTGGGGAGTGAACCAACGGAAGGAAGACCTCTCTCTCTGTCTCTCCCTCTCACTGTCTGTAACTCCTCCTGTCAAATAAATAAAATCTTAAGAAAAGTTCTAGCATAGAAGTAAATATTGATAAATTCAAGTCCTTTAAAATTGGTAACTTCATTCATCAAAACAGGAACAGCTTATCACTTTTTTTGAAAAGTGTATTTTTTATGTTTTTTTGTCTTTTTTTCATTTTTTTTTAGTTAGAGAGGGAGAGAGGTATTTATTTATTTGAAAGATAGAGTTACAGGGAGGTAGAGGCAGAGAGAGAGAGAGACAGAGAGAGAGGTCTTCCATCCGCTGGTTCACTCCCCAGATGGCTGCAGTGGCCGGAGCTGAGCCAGTCAGGAGCCAGGAACTTCTAACTGCGCCCTTATGGGATTCAGGCACTGCAGGTGGCGGCTGTACCCGTTACGCCACAGCCCTGCCTCTTGAATCTGTTCTTAGCTTTACGTGTGGATTGACTGTTTCTTTGGCGTTGTCACTCACACTCCTTCAGCTGAATGTTGGAGCTAGAGTTTGTTGGCTTGATCGGTTGTAATTGGAAACCAGCGGGTGCACAGCAGCTGGCGGTCCAGAAGTCTGGGTCATCATTGTGTTCTTAATGTGAAATTCTGCATATGTGAAAGCTACTTGATTTTACAATTCAAAAGAATCACCCAGCTAAACTAACAATGTATTGTTTGTAATTTGACTGCATCTTTATTATTATAGTTAAGCATTTTAAGACATAGTTTTTTCCCACTAGTTGGTTGTAATAATACCTAGTAATTATTGGATACTTAGTGGGTCACAGGGAATATTCTCAGCATTGTTAACTCACTTCATCCACGGCCACCTCTTAGGTGGGTGCTGTACCTGTGCATTGCTTACAGATACACAGCTGTGCAGCAAAGATGGGAAGTGCCAAGTCTAGCCTGCTAGGGCGGAGAGTGCACTCAAGGAGCTTTCTGTCCCCTCAAAGGCACTTTTAAGTGTTTTGTTTCCTTTCTTTTTCTTTTAAAGTTTTATTTATTTATTTGAAAGGCAGAGTTACAGAGTGAGTGAGTGAGAGAGGAGAGGTCTTCCATCTGCTGGTTCACTCCCCAGATAGCTGCAATGGCCGGAGCTGGACTGATCCTAAGCCAGGAGCCAGGAGCTTCTTCCGGGCCTCCCACTGTGGTGCAGCAGCCCAAGGACTTGAGTTATCTTCCACTGCCTTCCCGTGCACATTAGCAGGGGTCTGGATTGGAAGTGGAACATCCGGGTTTCGACCGTGGCCCGTGTGGGATGCTGACACTGCAGGCAGTGGCCTCACCTGGTGAGCCACAACGCTGACCCCTGCTTTTTCGTTGTTACTACTAATGGAACATTTTAAAGTTCCTAGATATTTTAGAAGTGTTAGAACCATTAAGATTATTTTTAAAGGAAGGATATTGAAATTTATTTTTATTTATGTATTAGAGAGCAAGAATGTGAGTGCACTCCCATTGTTGGCTCACTCCCGAAATTCTTACTGTCGTTGGGGGTCTGAAGCTGGGAGCTAGGAACTTGATCCAGGTCTCCCACTTGAGCTGTCACTGCTGCCTCTTAGGGTCTGCGTTAGCAAGAAGCTGCGTGTAGATGTCAGAACTCGGGATTGACCCCGGCTAGACGTGGGCTGCCGCGTAACTGCTGGGCCACACATCTGCCCACGATCGCTTTTCTAGGGCTTACGTCGTGGTTCAGCAGGTTAGCCACTGCCGGCAACAAGGGAGGCCAGTCTGATCCCAGCTGCTCCACTTTTTTTTTTTTTTTTAAGACTTATTTCTTTATTCGAAAGTCAGAGATAGAAGGAGGGCTGAAGCCGGGAGCAAGGGCCCAAGGACCTGGGCCATGTGCTGCTGCTTCCCTAGGTGAATTAGCAGGGAGCTGGATGGGAAGTGAAGAAGCCAGGACTTGAACCAGCATCCATTTGGGTTGCTGGCATTGCAAGTGGAGACTTAACCTTTTTCGCCACAGTGCCAGCCCCTGTTCCACTTTGATCCAGGTTCCTGCTAATGCCTCTGGGAAGTCAGCGAGTAATGCACCAGTGAGCCTAGCCATCCACGCAGGAAACCCAGATGGAGCTCCTGGCTCTTGGCTGTGACCATTTGGGAAGAGAATCAGCAGAGAGCTCTGCCTCCCTCCATCCCTCTCCTACTCTGCCTTTCAAATAATAAATCTTTTTTTTTTTTTTTTAAGATTTATTTATTTGAAGGGCAGAGTTAGAGAGTCAGAGAGAGAGAGAGAGAGAGAGAGAGGTCTTCCATCTGCTGGTACACTCCCCAGATGGCTGCAATAGCTGGAGCTGAGCCAATTTGAAGCCAGGAGCCAGGAGCTTCTTCTCGGTTTCCCATGTGGGTTCAGGGACCCAAAAACTTGGGCCATATTTTACTGCTTTCCCAGGCCTAAGCAGAGAGCTGGATGGGAAGTGGAGCAGCTGGGACTCGAACCGGCACCCATATGGGATGGTGGCACTGCAGGCAATGGCTTTACCCACTACGCTGCAGCACTGGCCCAATAAGTAAGTCTTTTTATTTATTTTTTAATCCATCTTATATAGACTTGCTATTTTATACTGTGACAAGCAAATGCTTGCTCACAATGGCTGAGTTAACAGACTTCTGGATCTGGAATTACAGAGTTTGCAGTGCTAATAGTGTCTGTCTCACACTGGATTTGTCCACAAGGTATTCTGTTTTCAAATACAGACTCATTTTCCATGCTACAGAATATTCTGAAATAGAGAACAAGACGAGATTCCGATCCGATGTAGAAAACTTTCGTTGTGTTAGGGATCAGGAGTTGCACTGGCTAACTTCGCAAAGAGGGATTTCTTGAGTGTGCTGCAAGCACACAGTGCCAGTTACCTGTGCAGCGAGGCCTCGCGGGGCAAGCAGCCGGCTGTGCTGGCCTGGAGGGTACAGCTCTGGCTGTGCTCAGCTCCATGAGCCCGGTGCTGGTGTTTCCACCCTGGCTGCAGATCTCCAGGAGCCTGTGGTTGGAGTGAGGTGTTTCTCCCTGGCTCAGATCCGCCGTTCTCGTGAGAGCCGAGGTCAGAGAGCACCAATGCAGGCCCAGGTTTAGTCTCACAGACAGAAGAGCGGTGCGGGACAGGCAGCCCTCCACGCCGGGGACTGGTACTTTGGCTTCAGTGTTGGGGGTTAAGTTCTTTGTAGAAAAATTCTTGAGACCTGGGTGAGCTGAGTTACCAGTGTCACACATCTGTTGGCAAATGAGAATATACAATTAGGATAACTACATTTGTTTTGGACCAAGTTCTTGAGAACTTTTTGAATGCCAATGTATAAAGGATTGATTTGATTCTTTAGGGTTTTTTGAGCTACAGTGACCATGTCAAAGTAATAATTGGACTAGTGTTATGGTATAATAGGTAAAGCCAGTTCGAGTCCTGGCTGCTCCTCTTCTGATCCAGCTCTCTGCTATGGCCTGGGAGAGCAGTGGAGGATGGCCCAGGTCCTTGGGCCCCTGCACCCACGTGGGAGACCCAGAGGAAGCTCCTGGCTCCTGGCTTCAGCCTGGCCCAGTGCTGGCTGTTGCGACCATTTGGGGAGTGAACCAGCAGATGGAAGATCTCTCTGTCTCTCCCTCTCTATCTGTAACTCTGCCTTTGAAATAAATAAATCTTTATAAAAAAAAGTGATCACCAGAAAATGAATGAATCTGATGGTAGGTAGGATGTAGGGTGGGTGTGAGCAAGGAGTAAAATCTGAGGCAATGGAGTGAGGAACCGGAGGCGGTGCCTTGATCTATCTAACATTCCAGCTAACGGAAGAGAAGCGGCTGTGGACGGCGCGCGTGGGCCAGTGGCTGCGCCGTGCTCCTGCCGAGTGTTCGTGTGCTTACGGTGCTGTCCTGCTTCCGGCGGGTTCTCTTTCAGACTTCGGAGTCAGTGCTTTTCTAGCAACCGGTGGTGACATCACCCGGAACAAAGTGAGGAAGACGTTTGTCGGCACCCCTTGCTGGATGGCGCCTGAGGTGATGGAGCAGGTACCGTGTGCTGTGTGCCTTGTCTCTCGAGTGGGTTCAGGCTTGGTTACAGAGCTGAGCAATCCTAGTCGTGTTTGCTCTTGCTTGATTGACCATGTTGGGTTCGGGAAATACATGTCTGTTCTTTGCTTAAGACTTTACGGTTAAAAACAAAACAAAACACCATCTAGAGCTAGGAGTGGTCGGTCACGGTTGCCTTGGTAACTTCCTTTGCACAAGTGATGTGACCGCGTCTGCTCTCATGCGGTCCTCACGGCTGTTTCCGGAAGGACTTCGTCCCCAGCTGCGGTGCTGGGTGTGAGTGTGTCCCCCTAAGGAAACTGCCTCTGCTCAAACGGGGCCCATTTCTCACTGCTCCTCCTCCTCTGGGTGCGTGGAAACTGCTGGCACCCCGCTCCATCCACTTGCCGGCCTCTTCCGGCTCGTCTTGCCCGCAGCCCTCCTCACCCCTTCCCTGCCGGCCTCCTGGCGGCTCGTCTTGCCCGCAGCCCTGCTCACCCCTTCCCTGCCGGCCTCCTGGCGGCTCGTCTTCCCGCAGCCCTGCTCACCCCTTCCCTGCCGGCCTCCTCCGGCTCGTCTTCCCGCAGCCCTGCTCACCCCTTCCCTGCAGCCCTCCTCACCCCTTCTCTGGCTGTCCTGCTCTCCTCAGGGCCTTGACGCTTGGATCCGCGCTTCTGCTTACTGATGGTTTCTGAGTTACATTCAAGCCACCTCGTTTCCTGTCTCCAGATTGGTGTTTCGTTCCCGTTTCTCTTAGGATGCTTTACATAAAGGTCTCCTAGGTGTTCCGAGCCCAGTGTGCCAAGACCTGAACTCACTGTTTTGATGAGGGCGATGGGGCTGCTGAACACACGTCATCTGACACTGCACAGACGAGGTTGAGGGCGTGTTCTGTCACACGTGTACACAGTGCAGGGTAGGAGGACACTGTACCCAGGAGCAGAGGAGCAGAGTGGGCTCTAGCGGTCGGCTCTGCAGTGCCGGCAGAGAGACGTCTGCAGGCCATGACTGAGCCCCGTGAGGATGAGCAGAGCTGCGAGGGCTGTGGGGCTGCGGAGGAGGACTCGCACCTCCTGTTCACCAGATGGCCGGGCAGCACGGAGCATGGAGCCTTAGTTCTAAGTCAGTGCTGCCAGAACCGTTATCTCCTGTGTGCTTAGCACAGGGAATTTAAATTGTAAGCACATACTGATGGCAATAGAGAAGGAGGCAAATCTGTCAATGAAGTCCATCAACAGTTCTATAAAATATTCACACCCTTTGTAAGTTTTTTCATTTTAGAGATTAAGGTGATGGAATACCGTAGTACAGAGCATCAGGGACACCAAACAGTGATTACCACTGTGAAAACTGTTAGTTCTTCCTCATCTCTTTTTAACTGGAATATGTACCTGTTTGTAATTGTCTCGAAACCTAGGAACAGGGACAGGTGTCGGCCTCGTGGTTGCAATGCCGTACGGGACCTGCATCCCATCGTGGAGGCGGGGGCTTGAGTCCTGGCTCCTCTCCAGTCTCAGCGTCCAGCTGGTGTTCACTGTGGGGCAGCAGGTGACGGTGGCCCCTGCCACCTGCGTGGGAAACCTGCAGAGTTACTGACTGGCTTTGGGCTGACACGAGCTTGGCTGTTGGGGGAAGTGTGGAACTGAACCAGAGGATGAAAACTGCCGGTGTTGGTCTATTTCTGTTTGTCAAATAAGTAAATAAATAGGATTATCTCAGAGATCTAAAGTTTTAAAACTTACAATATGTATTTTGTAAAAATCGATTGTCCATATTTTCATGCAGAATTCATAAACATTGCTTTAACTAACTACTATTCTTTGAAGTGAGTATATAGTTTCTCCACTGTTGGCAAGCATTGAGATTGCTTTTTCCCCTCACACCGAGTATATTTAACTGTTGTGTTCTTTAGAGTGTTTTATAGGTTTACAGCTTGCGAACGCTGTCTGTGTTCTTGACTGGCGTGAGAAACTTCTAGAAGTGCTCTGCTGGTGCTGGGCGCTGTCACTCAGGCTGCTCTGTCCTTGCAGGTCCGAGGCTATGACTTCAAAGCTGATATCTGGAGCTTTGGGATCACAGCAATTGAACTGGCCACGGGGGCCGCTCCGTATCACAAGTACCCGCCAATGAAGGTGAGGCCGCTGTCCCAGGGCCAGCCGCCGCGAGGCCCAGTGCAGTCACAGCCTTTCTTCTCTTGCCACCCTTCCAGAGTGTGTCTTTTCCTCCCTGCCCCTTCCCTCCCCCGCCCCCTCCTCTCCCCTTCCCTCCCCTCTCCGCTTCCTTCCCCTTCCCTCCTCCTCCCTCCTCCTCTGCCCTTCCTTCCCCTTCTCCTCTCCCCACCCCTTCCCTCCCCTCCCCTCTCCCCTTCCCTCCTTTTCCCTCCCCTCCCCTCCTACTCTCCTCTCCCCTTCCCTCCCCTCCTTCTCTCCTCTCCCCTCCCCTCTCCCCTCTCCTCTCCTCTCTCCTCTCCCCTTCCCTCCCCTCCTACTCTCCTCTCCCCTCCCCTCCCCTCCTACTCTCCTCTCCCCTTCCCTCCC
>CM027407.1:154342001-154353174 GCA_015711505.1 Sylvilagus bachmani | reverse complement strand
TTGGTTCACCCTCCAATGGCTGCCGCGGCCGGCGCCCTGCGGCCAGTGCACCGCGTTCATCCGATGGCAGGAGCCAGGTGCCAGGTGCTTTTTCCTGGTCTCCCATGAGGTGTAGGACCCAAGCACTTGGGCCATCCTCCACTGCACTCCCGGGCCACAGCAGAGGGCTGGCCTGGAAGAGGGGCAACCGGGACAGAATCCAGCGCCCCGACCGGGACTAGAACCTGGTGTGCCGGCGCCGCAAGGCGGAGGATTAGCCTGTTGAGCCACGGCGCTGGTTGAAAAGTGTTTTTCAAAGAGGAAAGAGGGCAGTGTGTGGCACAGCAGGTTAAGCCAGCGTTCGGGACACCCGCATCCGGTATAGCAGTGCTGATCCAAGTGCCGCACTGTTTCCAGTCCAGCTCCCTGCCTGCGTGCCTTCAGGGTAGCAGCCGGTGATGACCCAGGGCTTGGGTTCCTTCATGGCAGACAAGCGTGGAGCTCCCGGCTGCTGACTTCCAGTCTGGCTCAGTCCCGGCTGACTTTGGCATTTGGAAGCGAGCTAGGCGACGGAAGACCTCTTTCTTCTCTCTCTCTCTGTGTTGCTCTGCCTTTCAAATAAATAAATAAGTCTTAAAAAAATAAACCAGGACGATACAGAACATATTCCAGTTTATAAACTGGAGTTAAACTGGATTTGAAACATTTCTGAGTTAAAAACTCTGAGCTAGATAAACAGGAGGTCCAGTAAGACAGAGAATTCTCTGTGACTCGTCCGGGACCAGGTGCTGTTGTGCACAATATATGTCATTTCATTTCACTTAGCTTTGTTTTACAAATGATGACAGAGCAGTTGAGTAACCTTGCCCCAGAGTCGCGCACAGTGAACGGTGGAGTTAGAGTTCCAGCCCAGGCCGTCTCGCTGTAGAGCCTCCTCTCAGCCACACACGTGGTCCTGAGAAGCAGCAAGGGATGGAGATGCGGAAGGAAGATGACATGGGAGGACAGCGTGAACCGATTCAGTGTCTGCGTGTGTATTCACGTCCTTGTATATACAGACACACGTGTACATACCTGTCTGTCTATCTATCTAGATATACCAAGAGAGGCTAGAGAGAGTGTCGGAGAAGCCAGAGTCGAAACAAATGGCTGAGAATTTTCCAGAATTGATGAGGCCAGCATGTAGTTAAATATTGCAAAGAGAAAATAACTAACCCACAGTTCTCCCTCTAATCAAACTATCGTTCAAAGGTGAGCATGAAGTCAAGATGCTGTCCAACTAAAGAAGGAGTTTTCATTCACAGTGTCACTTGACTCTTACCAAGTTGTGTTTTTAGAAAAAGGGAACTCGACCAGGAAGGAGGAGCGGAAGGTGGAAGCTGTGCCGAGCAGAGCAGCGGTGGGGCTGTCGCAGCCCCGCCGGATGGCACGCCAGCCTGGCGCTCCTGCAGGCCTGTGCTTTCTCAACGCTTGTGTGGTCCTCGGGGGTGCCGAAGCCTCAGCACACGGCAGAATTGCGCCGGGAGTCTCAAGAGTTGTTGATGCCTGAGTTTGCCTTGAAAGGTTCTGCTTGCTTGCTTTTCATTTTTACGCATTCATTTCTTTACATGAGGTGGAGCAACAGAGAGACAGAGCAAGAGACAGGAGGAGACCTTTTGTCTGCCCGTTCGTTGCCAAATAGCTGCAGCAGCCAGGCCTCGGCTAGGCCGGAGCCGGAGCCGGAGCCCCATCGGGTCTCCCGCGTGTGTGGCTGAGGCCCAAGCACCTGGTCCACCAGGCGCGTTAGCAGGGAGCCGGCTCAGAGCTGGGACTCAGGCTGGTGCTGCAGGACGGGATGCTGGCATTGCAGGCGGCAGCTCACCCCCCTGCGCCACAGCGCAGCCCCAGGACCCTTCTTCAATTGCTGCGAAGTACAGCCTGCTCACTGGGGTCTTTAGCTCTCCCAGTCTTCAGGGCGTGCAGTGTTTAAGAACGACTGTTTCCAAGGGCGTGGCCGGTAACACTGAGCCTGCTTAGCACAGTTGTGATTTGTTCAGGATTCCATGGTAGGTCCAGTCTGTAAAATGGAAAATTCATTATTCTGAATGGTACTGTTTAAAAAGCTTGTTTAACGGACAAGGGTGCATTTAATCAGAACAAATAGAGACCACGCACAGTTAAGTTAAAAACAGTTGTGGTGGGGCCGGCGCTGTGGCATAGCAGATAAAGCTTCCACCTTCAGTGCCAGCATCCCATATGGGCACGGGTTCAAACTCCAGCTGCTCCACTTCCCATCCAGCTCTCTGCTATGGCCTGGGAAAGCAGTGGAGGATGGCCCAAGTGCTTGGGCCCCGGCACCCGCATGGGAGACCTGGAAGAAGCTCCTGGCTCCAGATTGGCTCAGCTCCAGCCATTGCAGACAACTGGGGAGTGAACCACTGGATGGAAGACCCCTCTCTCTCTCTCTGCCTCTCAGTAACTCTGCCTTTCAAATACATACATAAGTCTTTAAAAAAAAGTTGTGAAATGTGTGGAATATACTTTACTTTCAAGATCTTCAATTTCTTTTAAAAAAAATTAGTTTATTTGAGAGGCAGGTCAGAGAGAGGGACGGACACAGAGGTCTTCCATGCTCTGGTTCACTCTCCAGATGGCCACAATGGCTGGGGCTGGGCCAGGCTGAAGCCGGAAGCCTGAAACTCCTTCCGGGTTTCCCAGGTAGGTGGCGGGCACCCTAGTACTTGACATCTGCTGCTGCCTTCCTGGTTGCGTTAGCAGGAGCTGGATCGGAAGGGGAAGAGCTGGGACTCGAACCCGTGCCCAGGGGTGCTGCTGTTGCAGGAGCAGCCTCACCTCTGCCGCAGCGCTGGCCCGCACCGTGATGATGGCACGTGTGCTTGAGGATGTCGGCCTCTTCTACAAGTGTGTGATGGTGCTGTTTAGCAGGTTAAACCGAGTAGACTATAATGAGTTTCACGTTGCTGCTCAAGGCATCATTTTCTGACAGGTGGAAACCCACATGACGCTTGAATGAGCTGTAAAATTCTTCTTTTCTGGTTGTAGACCAACTGCAGCAGAACTGTTAAGGCACAGATTTTTCCAGAAAGCAAAGGTAAGAGATTGCAGCTTTCAGTGTCCGTGTCCGTGTCCCGCCGCTCACTGCTCTGTGTCCTGATGCTGCTGCCCGTCCTGCTCGCTGTCCGGAAGCTGTTTCTCACGGTGATTATGTTGGGAAGAAGGACGGTAGCTAAGTAATCGCAAGGACACTATGAGGAAGCCCTTGGTAAATTAAGGCTCTTGCTTTGGAATCTAGTAAATAGATTGCTAAATACAAATTAAATAGCAGGCTAAACCTGCCGAAATAACAGTGAATGTTAAATTTTGCCGTTAGAAACGTAAGCTGTGGATAGCAAAGAGCTATCCGTGTGTCGACCGTTACTACTGAATTGGTAGATACTTCATTTCCCAGAGAGACGGGGTAGTGGGTGTTACAGTGGCGGGAAGTGTGGCGTGGGGCCTGAAGACCGCATCTCAGCGGCCAGAGCCGCGGGGTGACGTGGAAGGCTGCTCGTGCTTCTCGTGAGCGAGTTGCTGTCACTGGATAACTGATGCAACCGTTTCTGCCAGTGTTTCTGGTTCAGTGAAAACTTCTTGTAAGAAACTACTTATTTTTCCTGCCCAGAATAAAGAATTTCTTCAAGAAAAAATATTGCAGAGAGCACCTACCATTTCTGAAAGATCTAAAAAGGTAAATGAAGATTTAATTCCTTTTTCTTGGGAAGTTGCTTGGAGTGGATTTGCTTCCGTTTACACTTGAGCGCACACGTTAAGTGACACTGTGTGATAGTAAGTGAACGTCACTCCGTGGAGCCCCTCTGAAGCATCAGTGCATTCACTCAGCAAATGGCACTGGTCTGTGCTGTGCCCGGTTACACTGTCCCATCCAGTGGGACGGGAGAGCGGTTAGTGGATTAACTCTAAGCCCTGGGTAATAACTGCTTCCCGAGTTCCAGTTTTACATACTTTTTTATAGATTTGTTTATTCATTGGAAAGAGAGAGAGAGGTCTTCCGTGCTGACTCACTTGCCAGGTAGCTGCACTGGCCAGGGCTGGGCCAGGCCCGAGCCAGGAGCCAGGGGCCAGGAGATTCGTCCAGGTCTCCCACGTTGGGGGCAGGGGCCCAAGTCCTTGGGTTTCGTCTGCTGCCCTCTCTGGCCCATCAGCAGGGAACTGGGTCAGAAGTGGAGCATCTGGGACATGGACCAGCGCTCGTATGGGATGCTGGCGTTGGCAGGCGGTGGCTCTACCCGTTATGCCACAGCGCTGGCCCTGATTTTACTTATTTCTTACAGTTTTAGATGTAAGTCACTGTACCCACTCCTAGCACCAAGTTTTTTAGCTTTTACTCAGACCCAAAGAACCTTGTTTACATATGTAATTTCTAAGAAGGTTGTTCATAACGTGACTGATGCATTAAGATCCCAGTTTGGGCAAAGTCTGTGGTTTTCCCTCCGATATTAATTCTGTAAACCTGCGAAGCAGTAGGGAGAGAATCTCCCCCGTCCACCTCCTCTCTGCTCCAAGCAGACCTAGCCAGTGTGAACGGGCGAGGCCGGTCTGGGCTTGTGCTGTGATGGACAGGAAGGACCGGTGAAGGCCGGGGCCTTGTGTACGTGTGCCTGAGAGTGTGTGTGTGTGTGTGTGTGTGAGAGAGAGATACGGCCTGGGCCTCGTGTGTGTGTGTGTGTGTGTGTGTGTGAGAGATACGGCCTGGGCCTCGTGTGTGTGTGTGTGTGTGTGTGTGAGATACGGCCTGGGCCTCGTGTGTGTGTATGTGTGTGTGTGTGTAAGTGAGTGATGCGGCCTGGGCCTCGTGTGAGCGTGCGTGTGCTTGAGTGTGTGTGTATATGTGTGTGTGAGTGTTGCAACCTGGGCCTCGTGTGTGTGTGTGTGTGAGATACGGCCTGGGCCTCGTGTGTGTGTGTGTGTGTGATGCAGCCTGGGCCTCGTGTGTGTGCGTGTGCTTGAGTGTGCGTGTGTGTGTGAGAGAGAGATACGGCCTGGGCCTCGTGTGTGCCTGCGCAGGCCTGGCCTCTGTGTGTGTGCGTGTGTGTGTGAGATGTGTGCTGTGCGGTGGGAGGCCCGTCAGGGAGTCAGGGAGTATGGTTCCTTCCCTCCGTGGATCTGCTGCTGGTGGGTTCTGATGCTCTTCGGAGTTTTGCTAATGGTGACCGGAAAGGTGTGCTGAGCGAGTCTCACTAGCACGGATGGCAGTTGTCTGCCATAGCGCCAGGCGCTCCACAGCGCCGTGGGGCCTCGCGTTTCTTGTGGAGGCTGCTGAGCAGCAGTTGCTGTTTGTAGCTTCTTCCCCGAATTTCAGGGGACGCCACTTGCCTCCTGCAGAAATCCTGCTCCAGGGTCCTTCCGCGTGCCCTCCATTTCCTGAGGTGCTGCTTCGTGTACTAAGCGTTTTCACTCACTGATACACATCGGAGTCACCTGTGGGCGTAGGACACAAGCAGCCACGCAGCCTGGTCACAGTCTCTGGGGAAGCGGCCTGGCCAGTGCCCTGGGTGAGCACTTGCTAGGCTGACACTCGCTCATCCCTCCGCGCCCTTTCAGCTCTCCGCTGCGCTGGCTCGTCAACAGCAGCCTCCCGTCTCTGCCCCGCTAGCCTGCGCAGAAGAGCCTGCACCGCCTGGCATCGGCAGTCTTCTCTGCGGTTGGACAGGGCTGCCCAGAAGTGCCCTAACGCACAGTGGTGTTCCGTGCATGCTGCGCGCGTGTGGAAGGTGTGCTTGTAGCTGCAGCAGGGCCGGCTGAGGGCGCTGAGCGGGCGCCTGCTGTGTGGCCGGCTGGCAGAGTGAGCCTCAGAAAGCAGCGCCTGCGTACTGCTGATTCCCAGCCTCTCACTCACTCAGAGAGCCTCCACGGTTCAGGAACGATGAGGGGCCGCGAAAGCCGAGCTGACTTTCCGATCTGAAAGGGCGGTAGATTAGCGATCAGTGACTTGGTAAGCCAGAGGCAGGCGCTTGCTAAGCGAGTACTAAAGGTGAACAACAACACAGGAGGAGCGGCGCTGTGGCACAGCCGGTAAAGCTGCCGCCTGCTGTGCCGACATCCCATATGGGCGCCGGTTCGAGTCCTGGCTGCTCCACTTCCGATCCAGCTCTCTGCTGTGGCCTGGGAAAGCAGTGGAAGATGGCTCAAGTCCTTGGGCCCCTGCACCCTCATGGGAGACCCAGAAGAAGCTCCTGGCTCCTGGCTTTGGGTCAGCACAGCTCTGCCATTGCAGCCATTTGGGGAGTGAACCAGTGGATGGAAGATTCTCTCTCTCTCTCTCTCTCTCTCTCTCTCTGTCTCTCTGTGTGTGTGTGCGTGTGTGTAACTCTGACTTTCAAATAAGTAAATAAATCTTTTAAAAAATTATATTTGGTGCAGAGAATCGGACACTTTGTAGCCCCTCACATGGAGTTTAGTGCTGTATCTGTGGTTTTAGGAATCCGTGGGAGCCTTGTCACTGCCCTGTGTGATGAGGGTGGCCTGTGTAGAGGAGTAAATCTTTGGAACGTTAGGGATAGCCAAAGCCTTTTAGCTGTGACTCCAAAAATACTGTCAACAAAAGGAAAATAGAATGACGTCAACAAAATAAAAAAAAAAAACTTTATGGTTGAAAAGACACCATCAAGAAGGTGAAAAGACAATGTTTGCAAATCATGTATCTGATAAGGGACTTGTATCTAGAATATACCTATAAAAACTGGAATTAAGGGCCCAGCGCTGTGGCATAGTGGGTAAAAGCCACTGCCCACAGTGCCAGCATCCCGTATGGGTGCCAGTTTGAGACGTGGCTGCTCCACTTCCGATCCAGCTCTCTGCTAGGGCCTGGGAAAGCAGTGGAGGATGGCCCAAGTCCTTGGGGCCCTGCACCCACATGGGAGACCTGGAAGAAGCTCCTGGCTTTGGATCGGCGCAGCTCCAGCCGTTGCGGCCCTCTGGGGAATGAACCAGTGGATGGAAGACCTCTCTCTCTCTCTCTCTCTCTCTCTCTCTCTGCCTCTCTGCCTCTCTGCCTCTTCTCTCTCTGTGTAACTCTGACTTTCAAGTAAAATAAATAAATCTTTAAAAAACTGTAATTAAATGAAGAGACCCAAAAATGGGCAAAGGGTCTAAATAGAAATCTCTCCAAAGCAGACAGATGGCCAATAAACACACAGGACGATGCTCAGACCATTAGTATCAGAGAAGTGCAAGTCGGGTTAACAGTGCGTCACCCCTGAGCATGGAGTGCTTGGGCGTGGCCTGTGGAAGTGTCGAAGTCGGTTGTTACTAACAGAGGGTGGAGGTCGTGGGGAAGTGATGACCCCTCCAGGGCTGCATGGTCGAAGGGGAGTGCCGTGAGCGAGCGTCCGCTTGGCGCTAACCGCGTGTCTTCCTGACGAGCAGGTCCGGAGAGTGCCGGGTTCCAGTGGCCGCCTTCACAAGACAGAGGACGGAGGCTGGGAGTGGAGCGACGACGAGTTCGATGAGGAGAGTGAGGAAGGGAAGGCTGCGATCTCTCAGCTCAGGGTGAGTGCCGTCGTGCTGCAGGGCACCGGGCTGCGGCTTTTGTCCCGCTTAGCCAGCTAAATGCGAGGAGGACAGGCCGGGTGGGCCTTGGGGCACGCGGCGAGCTGCCCCCTGGAACACCTGCACTCCTTATCAGAGGCCCGTTCCAGTCCCAGGTACTCTGCTTCTGCTCCAGCTTCCTGCCAGTGCGTCCTGGAGGGCAGCAGGCTATGGCTTACGTGCTTGGGGCCCTGCCAACGTCAGGGAGACCTGCACGGAGTTCTGGCCCAGCCCTAGCTGTTGAAGGTATTTCCTCCCCCCTCTCTCACTCTTTTGTACTGCCTCACTTTCATTCTGCCTCAGGTAATGAAAGTGACATTTCAAACAGAATACACGTCGGGGTGGGCATTCGGGGTGTTAGGATGCCTGGTGAGACCCATGTCCCATATCAGAGTACCTGGCTTTTTAAAAAAAAGAAAGGCGGAGGGAGGGAGGAGGGGGGAGGGAGGAAGGAGAGATCACTCCCCAGTTGGCTGCAACGGCTGGAGCCCTGCCGATCTGAAGGCAGGAGGCAGGAGCCAGGAGCTTCCTCCGGGTCTCCCGCGTGGGTGCAGGGGCCCAAGGACTTGGGCCGTCCTCCACTGCCCTCCCAGGCCACAGCAGAGAGCTGGATCGGAAGTGGAGCAGCCGAGATTTGAACCGACGCTCACATGGGCTGCTGGTGCTGCAGACTGGGGCTTCAACCCGATGCCGCACAGTGCCGGCCCCTGGCTCCAGCTTTTGCTGATGCAGAGGCTGGGAGGCAGCAGTGAGGCTCAGTGGTCGGGTCCCTGCGCCCCTCCGGGACACCTGGGCTGAGTTCCTGTCCCTGCTTCATCCTGGCCCCGCTGTGGTGTTGTGGGCACTTGGCAATGAACCAGCAGGTGGAGCTCTCTACCTCTCCGGGGAAAAACAAAAACCCAACAAACCATGCCATTGTTACGGGCAGAATTTCCTTGAACAACTTGTTATTATACGGGGTCCATTTAGTTCTGCATGGAATATTGAACTGGCACATCTGGATATGAAATTAGGGTGTATAAAATCATACAAGTCTAGGGGTGGAACGTAGTATGTGAGACGAAAAACATAAGCCTAGGATTCATGACCAAGTAGACACTGAAGAGGGAGACAGGTGACCTTGAAGGCCTAGCGGTAAAAGCTTTGTCCCCGAAGTCGGTTCCCCTTCTACCTGAAGGGCAGTGTTGTTGTCACTGCTGTGTCTGGGTGTCTGGGGTGTGTGTGTGTGTGTGTGTGCGCGCGCGTGTGTTGGAAATAGTGCATACAGTCGTCTTCCTTTTGTTGTCTCACTTTTGCCTGACGTTAATGATTCAAGTTGGTCGTTGACTGCTTCTCTAGAGTGTGTGTAGGAGAGGCAGTGTTCGCTCTGGCCTGTTTTCGTAGGACAGTGGGTGAGTGGGTATCTCTGCCTGCTGTTTGTATCTACTCGTTCTCTGGCTGTTTTGATCCACACAGTGTTTATGTATCGTGTGTATCCATAAGGTCTTTGCGTCTAGTCATTTTTCAGAGCCACATTTGTAAAGGCTTTGCCAGTGAAAAATTGGCAAAAATGTATTAAGCTTTAGCCTGGAAAAGCTCTTCAGAAAATAACAGTGTAAATATTTGTTTATATAACATGGTGAGTTTAATGACTGTCATCCTTTCTCGCTGTCTTCATGGCTCTGTCACGTTGCTCTCCTGTAGTGTTACGTGCAGCCACCAGAGGGAGCTAGAGCTACAGGGACGTTGCAGTTCTGCCTTCCAGCGAGGGAGGTGCAGCTGTCTTCCTTTTCCGTACAAATGTGCGGGAGCGTAGGTTGTGGCTTTCCAGGCTCCGGTCTGTAATTTGATGGCTCCGAAGAAGTTATCGTTGCTTTTTCTTAACACTATATAAACAGCATAGAAAATTACTCACCTTGTCCACAGAATAAGTGGCTTTTTTGGGAAGATTTTGGGGCGGGCGCTGTGGCGCAGCGGGTTAAAGCCCCAGCCTGCAGAGCCGACATCCCATGTGGGCGCTGGTTCTAGTCCCGGCTGCTCCACTTCCCATCCAGCTCTCTGCTGTGGCCTGGAAAGCAGTGGAGGATGGCCCAAGTCCTGGGGCCGCTGTGCCCATGTGGGAGACCCGGAGGAAGCTCCTGGCTCCTGGCTTTGGACCAGCTCAGCTCTGGCTGACCAGTTGTCTGGGGAGTGGACCAGCGGATGGAAGACGTCTCTCTCTCTCTCTGGCTCTACCTCTCTATGTAACTCTGTCTTTCAAATAAGTAAAAATAATTCTAAAAAAGATTTTTATGTATTTATTTGAAAGGCAGAGTGACAGGTGACAGAGGGAGAGACAGACAGCGGTCACCCCTCTGCAAGTTCGCTCCCCAGATGGCTACAACAGCTGGGGCCAGGTCATGCCAGAGCCTGCAGCTGGGAAGGCCCCCGGTCTCCCGCCTGCTAGTAGGGGCCCAGGCCCTCTTCTGCTGCTTTCCTAGGCACATGAGCAGGGAGCTGGACCTGAAGGGGCACAGCTGGGACTCGAGCCAGCACTTGGATATGGGGTGTTGCAGGCGGCGGCCGCTTAACCTGCTGTAGCTCCCGAATAAGCACCCTGAAGGGATGTGCAGAGAGAGCCAGCGCAGGTAGCCTGTGCATGCAGCGTCTGGCCTCTGCCCTCAGTGCTCGGGGAAACAGGGCGCCTAGGGAGCTCTGGGTCTCCTTTCATTAAGACTGTTTTCAGTAGCTGTGTGTCCACAGTTCTGTGTCCCGAGCACATGAGTGAATGTCTTCATGTTTTGGGAGCCAGGATTCTCAGGACAGAACACGAGATAGAGATGTGGAATGGGCCCCAGTGAGGAAGAATCCTGGGAGGTGAACTTGGAGCAGAGGTGTTGCTGGGAATCCAGCCCTCGCAAAGTGCGCGTGTAAATGTCACTGTGCTCGTGTGTGTGCCCGCCCACGTGCTCCTCAACACCGCGGCCACATCTTGCGCCCGTATTTCAGTCTCCAGTCCCTCTGCCCACAAAAAGGGACCAGAGTTCCTCTGAGAAATGGCTGCTTCTGGGCCTGGGCAGGGGAGGATGTGAGAGGAATGGACGCCATTTCTCGCTAGTTGTTGCTACCACAAGCCTCACGCTGACGTCATAGCCGGCGGGAAGGACTTCCCGCTGTGGAGTTCCCACTGGCCAATCTGGGACAGTTTTACCACCAAAAGTGAGTTACAAGTCACAAGAACCGGGGCTGACGTCTGTGGTGGTGAAGATGCCGGTGAACACCCTCGGTGTTCCATGGGGGGGTGCCGGGTTGGGTTCACGGCCCTGGCCCCTGGTCCCCGCTTCCTGCAGGTGCAGACCCTGCCCGGGAAGCAGAGGCATCCCTGCCACCGACGTGGGAGACGTGGGAGACGTGGGAGACGTGGGAGACGTGGGAGACGTGGGAGACCTGGGAGACGTGGGAGACCTGGGAGACCTGGGAGACCTGGGAGACGTGGGAGACCTGGGAGACCTGGGAGACGTGGCAGACCTGGGAGACCTGGGAGACGTGGGAGACCTGGGAGACCTGGGAGACCTGGGAGACCTGGGAGACCTGGGAGACCTGGGAGACGTGGGAGACCTGGGAGACCTGGGAGACCTGGGAGACGTGG
>CM027407.1:154313346-154341501 GCA_015711505.1 Sylvilagus bachmani | reverse complement strand
AGCTGGGTGGGGTCCTGTGGAGCTGGGTGGGGTCCTGTTGGAGCTGAGTGGGGTCCTGTGGAGCTGGGTGGGGTCCTGTTGGAGCTGAGTGGGGTCCTATTGGAGCTGAGTGGGGTCCTGTGGAGCTGAGTGGGGTCCTGTTGGAGCTGAGTGGGGTCCTGTGGAGCTGGGTGGGGTCCTGTGGAGCTGGGTGGGGTCTTGTGGAGCTGAGTGGGGTCCTGTTGGAGCTGAGTGGGGTCCTGTTGGACCTGGGTGGGGTCCTGTGGAGCTGAGTAGGGTCCTGTTGGAGCTGAGTGGGGTCCTGTTGGAGCTGGGTGGGGTCCTGTGGAGCTGAGTGGGGTCCTGTTGGAGCTGAGTGGGGTCCTGTGGAGCTGGGTGGGATCCTGTGGGGCTGAGTGGGGTCCTGTGGAGCTGAGTGGGGTCCTGTTGGAGCTGAGTGGGGTCCTGTGGAGCTGGGTGGGTGTCATATGAGCAATCTCCACTGTTCTAGGAAGCACACACGCTGTGAGTGTTATCAGTCCTGACAGGCCAGCCTGTTCCCAGGTGACTAAATACAAACATTTAGCAAGAAAGAGCAATGAGCACCCAAATGATGAAACAGTCAAGGAACAAAGGTAATGATGTGTGAATCTGGCTGAAGGGTGCACTGGTGTCTTTGGGTTTTTGTTCTAGCGACTTTTCTGTGAATTTGAAACCATTTCCAGATACAAAGTTTTTAAAAATGGTTTTGGATTGGCCACTTACTGTGATACCTCTCCTGTGACCTGAATCTGGGTTCTCCTTACTGGAGAACTAAGAAAGCCTATAGTGACCCACAGTGTGGAGAGAATTAACTATAATGGATGGCGAAACTGCAGTGTGTCTATCCAGAGTTACTGCTGTTAAAATTTACCAAATAAACATAGCATAGATTTTCGTATAACAGATACGGGGTGACCATTTCCGCATAAATGTCGGCTTACACAGGGGACCGAGACTCGAGTTTGTATTAGCATATCCGTTTATTTCTTCCACCACTCTTTGTTTTGGATAGCTCACATTTATGTACCAGATCCCCAGAAATCTGGCACCAAGAGTGAGGGAGGTAAACTCTTGAAATGCAAATTTCAGATCAGTGTGGTTCAGCTGTGTCCCTCGTGTTCTCCACTGGAGCCCATGGTCAGGGCGGCTCCTGTGGTGGTGGCTGGCGTAGTTAAGCCGCTGCTAGGGTGCCGGTGGCCCACGTCAGACTGCTGGCTTTGCTACCAGGCTGCGGCTGCCTGCTCCTGGGAAAAAACCCTGGGAGGCCGTGGCGAAGGCGCAGGTGGTCTGGTTCCTGCCATTCGTGTGGGAGACCTGGACGGAGTCCCCAGCCCGCAGCTTCGGCTGGCTCTGTCTTGGCCACTGCGGGCATTTGGGAGTGAACCAGCCAGTGGAATCAATTCAATTTCTCTCTCTCTCTCTCTCTCTCTCTCTCTCTGTCTCTCTCTCTCTGTCTCTGTCTCTCTGTCTCTCTCTTTCTCTCCTTCCCAAATAAATAAGTAAGAACTTTTTTAAAAAGAACTACTCTGCTTTGGGAACATGTTGGGTAATTAGCTTGAAAGGTTAGGTTTCGGGGCTGGTACTGTGGCACAGCGGGTAAAGCCTTGACCTGAAGCGCCGGCATCTCATATGGGTGCCGGTTCTAGTCCCGGCTGCTCCTCCTCCCATCCAGCTCTCTGCTATGGCCTGGGGAAGCAGTAGAAGATGGCCCAAGTCCTTGGGCCCCTGCGCCCACGTGGGAGACCCGGAAGAAGCTGCTGGCTCCTGGCTCCAGATTGGCACAGCTCTGGCTGTTGCAGCCATCTGGGGAGTGAACCAGTGCGTGGAAGACCTCTGCCTCTGTCTCTACCTCTCTCTGTAACTCTGTCTTTCAAATAAATGAAACAAATCTTTTAAAAAAAGAGAGGCTAGGTTTCGTCTGGGATGTTATGCACATAAGTTCATGAATAGAAAGAATTTCACTGTGAGGACCGTGACGTGCGTACGGAGCTCACGTGGTGGAATTGACGCTGTGCGTCCGTGGGCGCGTTCACTGCAGGCTGTCTGCACGGGTTCCTGCCCCACCCCCAGACACTTGCCCTGGCGTTAGTGTGTGAAGCAGAGTGGGTTGGGGGTGCTGCTAAGTAAGCTAAGTTGTGAGTTAACAAACATCGTTTTTGTGTGTTTCTTTTAGTCTCCCCGAGTGAAAGAGCCATCACTGAATTCTGAGGTAAGTAGTTGGGAAAGCGTCGTGTGTCTGTGGGTTTTGGTTTCAGCTGGGGCGCCGGGCGGAATGAGACTGCAGCGCAGGGTGAGCGGCTGGCCGCGAGCCCGGCACCGTCTTCTTCCTGCCGGGTGCTGAGAGTGCGGGTGGACCTCTTGCATTCATTGGTCCAGAAAAGCCGTTCTCTCGTCGGGCAGCGCTGTCCTCGGGCACTGCTCTGTCGGTGTGATGGAGCTCCTGTCAGCTGCACTCCCACTAGTTGCCTTCCTTGTTCGCACTGCCGGCGGGGAAGCCGCGTTCCGGGGCCCGTCCCAGAGTCTGCTCTCTGGCAGGCCTGGGCTAGTATCTGATGTGGTGATGTCTGTCTCTTGCTTCTAAACTAATGCTAGCAAGAGGCAACCCTTGATAAAAGTAACACTGTGGGTGTGGGTGCAGGCTGGTTAAGCATTGCTTGCAACACCAGCATCTCATATGGGCGCGGGTTCGAGTCCCGGCTGCTCCACTTGCTCCACCCCCCTGCTAATGCACCCACGAAAGCAGCAGAAGATGGCCCAGTGGTTGGGGGCCCCTGCACCCACATGGGAGACCTGGCAGAAGCTCCTAGCTCCTGGCTTCAGCCTGGCCCAGCTCCACCCGTTGTGGCCACTGGGGTGTGAACCAGAGTTATGAAAGATCTCTCTCTCTGTCCTCCTAACCTTGCCCCATCCCCTGTAACTCTGCCCTTCAAATAAATAAAAGCCTTTAAAATAAAAAAGTAACACTTTCTAACTTACTTGTATACATAGTACACAATTTGTATGCACAATACTCACAGTTTTACATAGAAGAGTGCTGTGTGCGAGTGAAAATAAATCCTGTGCCGTAGCATATTGACAGGCCCGTATCTGGCAGTTTGCATTAGACGTGCTGTTTCTAATCTCTCAGACTCTCCCTGCTTTGTGATGGAGTTGCGTTTTCCTGCCCTTGTGAGTACACGCGGCCGAGTCTTCCACTTGTCCGCGGGCAGTTAGCGGAGGAAGAGCCGCTCTGCCGCCATGGCCTCCATCCCTGACCGCGTGCTCCCGAGCTTGTTAACCCTTGTTGGCCGGGGACACACATGGACAGTGTGTAAGAAATACTGTTCAGTCTGCTGACACTTTAGGATTCTTTGTTACATTTAACTTATCCTGCCTTGACTGCTTCCTACTTCCCCAGAAATTGAATGAGAAGAGATCGTCTAATTCTCCAGTGTTTCTAGTCTTTTTGCGCCTTTGTCTAAATTACTCTCTGCGTGAGAATTCTTGCATACGTGTGCTTCTTCTCACGCTCGCTACTTGGGTTTACATTTGATCACGTTACACTTCATATACCGTGCAATTGGCCGTCTTAATGATTTTCAGGTGCTGGGTTTAGTAGCATCAGGTCATTCATACTGTCGTGCGTGGGTTCGCGCTCCAGCGCTGCTTCTCACTGTGGCTTCCTGCTGATGTCGATGCTGGAGAGCGGTGGTGACGGCTCAAGTACCTGATCCTCTGCCACCCACGTGGGACACCTGGGCGGAGTTCCTGGCTCCAGGCCTGGCTGTTGCTGGCACTGGGGGAGTGAACCAGGGGATTGGAACTCTGCAACACGAAGCAGAAAGCCCCCGGAGACTCAGAGGCTGGGATGGGAGAAGCGATGTGTTTAAGCAGCAGTGGTGAGCCCAGCGCTCTGCACCTGGCACAGGGCGAGGTGCCCCTCGCCGGCAGCGCCCTGCCACTCTGGTCCACTGAAGCCACACCGGTGTGTTTCCCTTTCAGCTGTTTCCAACACCTGAACCCGTGGGTACTCTGCTGCAGGTTCCGGAACAGATCTCTGCGCGTCTACCTCAGCCAGCTGCACAGATGCCTCCACAGCCCCCGCACGTCCCTCTCCCGCCCCCCGCAGAAGGAGCACAGGCGGCTCAGGTGCGCGGAACAGACTGCGCGGGCCCGGGGTGCACGCGGGCGCAGGCTGATGTCACTTGGTGTGTGTGATAGCGAGAGCGGGCCCTCTCGCTTCCCTTTGCATGTTGGCCGCTGCGTTGATCTCCCTGCTGGATTGTAATTGTGACGTCTCACTTGTGCTTGTACGCAACATCCGTCTTCCCCAGATTATGCAGTTCGATTTTATTAAATGTTGCAAACGTACAAATCTTTGGTATATAATATATGTGTTAGTTATAAAGTGCAGGTTGGTGTCTTGGTAGGTTTTGAACGTTTTACAGTTTTCAGCGTGTACAGATAAGGGAGTTTTACTAGGCTCTTAGAGATTTTTCAGCAACTCAGTGAGCTAATAAGGAAAAAGTTGCGAACGTAGAAGCTTTGGCCCAGTTTCTTGTCAGGTCTGCACGAGGTCGTTATTACCTCTTACTTAGAGCGCAGCGGTGGCGGTCACCAGGAGCGCGGGGAGCCGGCACTGCGCCGTGTTCTGCCTGCTCGGTCCAGTGCCGTGACCTGTACTGCTCTGTCCCACTCCCGGCTCCTCTGAGGGACTCTAGGTGCAGGTGCTGTCGCTTCTGTGAGGACTGACTCTGCCAATGATAATGTGACTGCAAGCCCAGGTGCAGCCAGGCGCACAACCCCGTCCCATCCGGGTATTCTGGAAGGTCGCGCTCGGGAACCCTCGGTGCCGCAGGGTCAGAGGAGGGTGCTGACTCGGGAGCAGGTCCCCTTGGAGCGTCTTCCCGACGGGGAGATGAGCAGAAGCCCTGCCTTCCTCCGCCTGCACCCAGCGGGCCGGCTGGCGCACCACCTCGGCCAGGCCTCTGCTCTGGGCACTTGCGGTTCCTCGTGGTGCTGGCCTCGCTGGCCTCCATCCCCACTCCTTCCCTTCCTGCCCACACGAGGGAAAAGATAGGAGACTGAGTGTGCGTGCTGCCGTCTGCGAGACCAGCTCTGGGCTGTGTGGGCCCTTGGGAGGCAGCAGGCGTGGGCCGCACCTGGTGTGTGTTGCTGTGTGCCACACTGCCGGGTGTGGTGTTTGTTCCCAAGGTAACAGATCTGCTTCGTTACTTCCTTTTCAGTAGTTGAAGTCCTGCGGGCTGCAGCATCGCAGGGATCCTGCCCAGCAGCAGGAAGGCTGCCTCGGAGCGTGGCACAGCCCGCGCTCCTGTGCCTGGGCTGGCTGTGTCACTGCTGCCGCTGGCTGTGTGCACAGAGCACAGCTCGGCTGCTCCTTCGAGGTTAGGAAGCGCCCTCGCTCCCTTTGGCCGGGAGACGTTGCCTACAGCCGCTCAAGTGGCCTTGCACCATGCACCACTGTCGCCTGGACACAGTTCCTTCTAGAAGAGCTCTTCCCAGCAGGCCCCCACCGCCCCAAGGTGGCGGAGAGAACACTGGCAGGTCTTTGATAGCAGGAAGCCTCCAGCAGGGAGTGTGGCAGGGACTGGGGACTTGAGGAGAGGAAGGAAGGTGGCCCCGTGCAGACGGTTTGCCTGCGGAGGCTCGGCACCCCATTGTCACCCCGTCGGCACTTGCTGAGCCGGGCAGTGAGTGACCTTCTAACTTTGGATGCTTTGCAGGCTGTGCCTTCGGGAGCAAGTTCCCAGGAAGTCAAGGTCCCCATCAGTCTAGTCCTGAGACTGAGGTAAGGAGTCGTTTTCCTCCTGGGAATATTCTGCATGTCTGAACCAGCCTGTGGTCCAGAGCTGCTGTTGGCGTAAAGCTGGATTGTTCACCAGCAGCGTGGGCCTGATGCTGGCAGACGCTGTGACTTCTGCTGCGCGCAGTCTTCTGGGTGCTTCTCCCCGAACAGTGATGTGTGTGCCTGCTCGCAGGGCAGGGTCTGTGCTTGGGTGGACGAGGGGCACAGCACTGGCGCGTGTAGAGATCAGACCGTCCCTGGGGCTGCAGAGGCTCAGTAGAGACGCGTACTGTGAAAAACTGTGCCTGCGCTTCAAACAACTTTTGCACCAAAATAAAGGTCAGCTCCATTTTCCACCATTTGCAGTGCCCTCACGTAGCAGCGTGGACTGTGCAATCCACTAGCGCAAGAGGGGGGGCTCTTTGATTGTGATCCGTCACATAAAAGCCTCGTTCTTTTAAAAAAAAACCTCTAAAAAAGACTGTTCACAGCAGCCCTTCCCTCTGCCGGTTTGTGGTCAGGATTCTGGGGTTTTGCCGTGGGAATGGCTGTGGCCGTTGTGTAGCCCTGACGAGGTCTCTTTCCACTCGCAAACACACCTGAGACACAGGCAGTGGAAGCGGGACCTGGAGAGGCGCCGACCCACGCCGAAGGGCCTGGACTGGAGTCCCAGCTCTGAGCCCTGCTCCCGGCATCCTCGGCTGCGGTTCTGGGAGCCAGCAGTGACGGCTGCGTCGCGGGGCTCCTGCGGCAGACCTGCAGCCCTAGGCTGAGTTTCGGGTCTGGTCTCAGCCGCTCCCTGCCCTGCTCCGGCTGTTGTGGATATTGGGGAGTGAGTGAACCAGCAGATGGGAACCCTCTGTGTGTACTCTGCCTCTCAAATAAGTAAACTTTTGGAAATAATAAAGTGTGATTCGAGACCGCCTGGGCCACCTTTAACCATTACTAATATTTTACGAAAGAGTTGCATTGAGTGACTGCCGCTCAGCCCCTTCCACACGTGAACGCGTGTCTGTTCTGTCAGGGCATCGCCCGAGAGGCAGCGAGAGCTCTGGGGCACTGTTCTCATCCTGGCGTTGGGGCAGTGAGATTACGCCAGAAAAGTGAGACAGCCGCCTGATGGCCTTCCCTTTACAGAAACCTGCTGGTTGCACGGTCTCATCTCAGGTAGTTTTGCATCAATAGGATGCCTTGGTAATCTCATCCTATTTAATTGTATGTGAAGAATACCAGTTTTCTCTCTCCACCCCCCCCCTTTTTTTTAAAGATTATTTATTTGATAGAGTTACACATAGAGGAAGGGAGAGAGAAAGAGAGGGGTCTTCCATCCGCTGGTTCACTTCCCAATTGGCCACAATGGCCGGAGCTGCACCAATTCGAAGCCCAGAGCTGCTTCTGGGTCTCCCTTGTGGGTGCAGGGGCCCAAGCACTTGGGCCATCTTCTTCTGCTTTCCCAGGCCATAGCAGGGAGCCGGATAGGAAGTGGAGCAGCCGGGACTCAAACTGGCACCCATATGGGATGCTGGCACTGCAAGCTGCTGTGTACTGCACGCGCTGGCCCCACCAGCTATCTCTTTAAAGAAATTTGTGTTTGACAGGAGTACGTGAGGTAGTCAGCCGTCTTTGAGGGCATGGTTATGCGATAGCCATGTTCTAGATTATTTATGCAAGTAGGAAGCTAGATTCTTATTCTCAATGGTAAAGACTTTGATAGTAGGGCCAGCGCTTTCAAGTAAATCTTGAAAAACCAGAGCAAAGGACAGACTGTGTACAGCACTCTTAGGACCTGTGGAAGGAGGCCAGGGAGAGGCAGAGTGAATGCCGCGTCAGGCTAGCTTGGGTTCCAGCATCTCCTCACGTGACTGCAAGTACATTTCAGGCGGGAATCTGGGCAGCCATTGGTGGCGGGCTGTCTCCATCTCAGTGACGCCCTGGGGTCTTGTCTGTTACGGAGCCCTGAGCTGTCTGCAGTGTACAGGTAATGAACTTGAGTGCGAGGTGGTCAGGCGCGTCTCTCTTCAGACCTAACGCTCGGCTTCTCAGGTTTCGGCTGGAGCTCCAGCGAGCCTGGTGCTCCCAGTCCCTGGTGTGGTGCTCCCTGCAGCTGTGCCTCGTCAGTCCTGTTGTCTGCATCTCTGGAGTCGCACAGTGACTCTGCGGCAGTGCAGGCCCAGGTCCTTTCCGCGGCCGCTCTGCCTGCCCGGACCCCGCCTGTCCGTCAGGTCCTGTCTGACAAGGACCTCTGGGAGCAGGCGCTCGGCGGAGCACCGGGGATGTGCCTGCGGCCCGTAGTGGAGGGCCTGGACTCCCGGCTGCACTCCCGACTTCGGCATCCTGCTAATGGAAGGCAGCCGGGGATGGCTCAGGTCCTTGGGGTCCTGCCAGCCGTGCGGGAAACGCAGATGGAGTTCCTGGCCCCTGTTCCGCCTGGACCATCGCTGGTTGCTATGGACATTTGTCCTCGTCAGTCTTTCAAAGGAATACAAACTGCCCCCGAGTTTTCCCTTGGACCCCAATCTCGTGTTCTCTGAGTCTATGGCATGTGAGGGCCGGCCCAGCAGGGGTGGGCGTGGTGTGAGGTGAGAGGCTTCTGGTAACATTTTGGTCAGACCTCCCTGCATTCGCGTGGATTTTCTCTTCGTTTAATACTGGGTGATTACAAAGGACACAGGTTTACTCCTTGGGGTTCCAGAGGCTGGCGGGCCGGGGGCCACATGTGGTGAGGGTCTTCACGCTGTGTCATTGCGGGCTGGAAGGCGGGAGCCACCATGAGAGATGGGAGACCTGTAAGCCTGCTCCCCAACAGCAGCAGGGAATCTTTTATCCTCTGTTCATTTGAAAGTCAGAACTGGGGGAGGGGAGGAGAGAGAGAGAGAGAGAGAGATAGATCAGGATCTCCTTAAATGGCTGCAATGGCCGGGCTGGGCCAGGCCGAAGCCAGGAGCCAGGAGCTTCTTCCGGGTCTCCCACGTGGGTGCGGGGGCCCAAGGACCTGGGCCATCATCCACTGCTTTCCCAGGCCATAGCAGGGAGCTGGATGGGAAGTGGAGCAGCCGGGACCGGAACCGGTGCCCATAAGGGATGCCAGCACTGTGGGTAGCAGCTTTACCGGCTACACTGTGGGTCCTTGTCGTGAGAGCAGAACCCACATGGCCGAGGCGCCTCTCCGCGCCCTGCGTCGGGGTGCAGTTTCCACACAGGAGCTTTGGGGGACACGTTCCAACCACAGCACCGTCTTTCAGGGGAGCAGTGGGCACACCTGTCTCCTCAGCAGAGACTGACGGGACATGAAGGCTGACAGGACAAGTGGTGGTCGCTCTGCGATTCCTGATCCCAGGGGTGGGAATCCGGCTTTCCGGTGCACACCAGCAGGGTCTGTCCGCAGAGTCAGGAACTCCTACTGACACATTCTGTTTTCTTTCATAGGAATTCCAAAAAGGAACTAAATGATATCCGATTTGAATTTACTCCTGGGAGAGGTGAGGTATCAAAAATACTGAAAGCATTTAGTGAAATGGGAAGTTTTTGTCCACTGGATACGTTTTGTTTTTAAAGGATGGCAAACATTGTTCTGGTTTTAAAGCATTTGAGGAGTGTTTGAATAAAATTAAAATATAGCTTATTATATTATGAAGTGAACTTACTGGTTAACACAGCTCCCATTTACTGCTTAATTAATGGGGCATTGTGCTGAGCATTGCCTGAGTGAATCCCCATCTCATTGCACAGCTGCTTCATGAACAGAGGTGCAGTAAAAGGCTGCGTGCCCGCTGTGAGGTTACAGGCTGGACTTCAGACCAGCTCTGCAGTCGCTGGCTCTGCATGGCTGTCCTCCACGGGTGGCCCAGGGGACGCAGGGCTTCCGCCCCCTCTGCTGTCTCGGGGTCAGCAGCGGCAGCCACCCGTGGGAGCAGGTGCAGGTGGAGCGATGGAGAGAGGCTCCTGTTCTGCTCCTTGAGAGGCAGGCGCGGGCAGACCCTCAGGAGGCACCACGAGTCTCTGGTCCCGCAGGAGCGGAGGCTCCAGAGGCCGAGGTTGACCGGGCTGTGTGGTTGCAGTTCCCAGCAACGCCCGCCGCCGAGCCTGCACCGTTGGCCGTAATGATGTGAGAACAAAAGCTTCAAAGAGGAGAGATTCATTCTTTCTGGTTTTGATTGGAATTGGCCTTCCTGGGTGTTGGCCCTGACAAGACTCATGTTCATGTCTCGGAGCTCAGAGATCTCCCACCCATGGCTGCCCTCGCAGTAGGCATCTCGTGCGCGATGTCGCGGGGGCCCTCTGACCTGAGCTCAGTCCTCTGCCTTCGCCGGCCGGAGAGCGACCTTAGTGACCTTTGTGGCTGTCGGGAAGAGCTGCGCCCTCGCCACGCCTGGGAGAACTCCTCACTTGAGACGATCCCCAGCGGTAGGAGCAAAGCTCTGTGTGACAGGCAGACCGTGCCTGCCCTCTGGAGTCCGTGGGTTTAGTAGCGAGCGTGGGCCCCGCAGAGCTGGCGGCCACACTGGTCTGAGAGGTGGCAGCGGCCTGGAGGTGCCTGAAACCCAGCCCCTTCTTTGTCCTTACAGATACGGCGGAGGGCGTCTCTCAGGAGCTCATTTCTGCTGGCCTGGTGGACGGAAGGGACTTAGTGATAGGTAACTGCCCTGGCTCAAGTACTAGTACCTAGAAGACCCAGTGTCTAGTCCCCGAGTAAGTCTTAGGGTTCTTGGCATTGCTGAAATTGCAGGCATTGCAGACAGTCCTTACCCCCCCGCCCCCCCAGCCTCCCAAGCTCACCCAGCACACACACACACACACACACAGAGCGAGCGCGCCAGCCTCCACGCACAGTTCACTTCCCAAATGTCCACAACGACCAGGCCCGGAGCAGGATGAAGCCAGGAGCCTGGAACTCCATCCGGTCTCCTACATGGGTGACGGGGCCACACGTGGTCCGTCCTCTGCTCCTCCGCAGGCGCACCAGCAGGGAGCTGGGTGGGCCCCTGAGTTGGCCTTTTGACCTCTGGTGGCAGAAGGTGAAAGCACACACAGGTCTTGAAGACTGGTAGAGAGGATGCCGAGTCACAGGACCGCGTGCGCCGGGCCGGGCCTGCGGGCCGTGTCCAGCCTCTGTCACTTTCACACCGGCAGGACAGAGGCCAAGCCCATAATTTGCTGCCCCCGGTCGGGCTCTGGTCGCTGACAGGCAGGGCATGCCTCTCACGGGTGCCTCCCAGGCTCATGCAGTGTTCCAGAGAGTTGACGCCTCACCTCTCAGCCATCTGGCTAAGAACAGGTGTAAAGACAGGGAATTTAACAACGACTTGGGAGGATTCTTTGCGTTTGGGTTTTTTTTTCTTGGTCTTTCTGCTTCCATGTTGATTGTGCATAGAAGTGTCTGAACCTCTGTCTAAACTTCTTAAATAGGGTTGAAGGTGGACTTACGTAACTCTCTTCCATTCCTTTTTCTGTTTGTGTGATTACAGTGGCAGCTAACTTGCAGAAAATTGTGGAAGAACCTCAGTCAAATCGATCGGTCACCTTCAAACTGGTATTCACCCGTTCCTGCTCTTTAAACGGGCTTGCCTTCCCCAGCAGTGGCCTCTGCGGCCGGCTCCTGTGCCCCCTGGGAGGAGAGTGTTCACTCGCGGGGGCTGCGTGTGGTCTCCCCAGGGGCCTCCCCTCCCATCCGCACACATGCTCCCGCTGTGTACCCAGCCCCTGTCTTTGGGAAGAGACACCGGGTCAGCCTCCCGTCAGTGCCCACCGCCTCTGCCCGTCCTGTCTTCTGGTGCCTGCTGTCACGGCGGGTAGGCAGCGCCGCTTCTCACTGTGTTTGGTTTCCAGGCATCTGGTGTGGAAGGCTCAGATATCCCTGATGACAGCAAACTCATCGGGTTCGCCCAGCTCAGCATCAGCTAAGCCGCAGCCCTGCAGGAGCGTCCACACGTGCGTGCATACCCCCGTTGCTTCTGTCGGCCTAAACCCACTTCTGCCAAAGACCCAGCAGCAGCCCTCCGGCTCGGCGCGTTAGAGTCCTCTCTCTTCTCCCTGCTGTCGTCCCCTTCGTCCCACAGGGAAAGAAACGTCGGATCCCCAGTGGCCAGCGTTCCCTCACAGGGTTCCGTTCGTCAGTGTCCTGCACATGTCCCATCTCCCTCCATCTGAGAAGTGGCCCGGGAGGGCAACCTGTGAGCTCACTCTTGCCTTACTCCAGTGCTGGCCCGGGCGGGAGGGAGCAGCTCCCTCGGGCTTCCTCACCCGCCTGGTCACTCACGCCTGCCGGGCGCGGCCGTCGTGGGCCAGCTCTTTACCACTGCAGTAGCAATTAAAAGTTGACTGTCCAGCTGGAGCCCAGAGAATTCCAGGCAGACTTTTCCCTTTGTATCTGGTGTGAATTCGAGCCACCTTGGCTAGGAAAAGCACAGCCTCGATGGAGGCGGCCTGAACCGTGTTCCTGCCCATCCTGGTGTGTCCCCGCGTCTGCTGAGCTGCTCCGGGCGGCCCTCCTCACCGCCCCTCAGAGGGTTGCTAGCCTTAACTTCAGCTGGTGCAGACTGCGGCCGCGGGACCTCCGCGCGGCCCTGCCGGCCGTTTTCAATGCAGTGTCAAGCATTGGCTTAGGAAAGCGAACTCTGCCGGAGGTGGTTTGGGACAGGAAAAACCCCGATCATCGATCATCGGGAAGTATTTATTTTCAAGTCTTGAGAAACTGGGTTGAAGAAAAAGCGCGCCCGCCCCCGGGTCCTGAGGCGGGAAGCAGTTCGCCTGGCCTGCAGGTCAGGTCACGGGGAGGGGGCGCGCGAGGCCCCAGCTCCACAGCAATAAAGAGCCCGCTGCCCCGGAGAGGCCGAGGGGCCGCCTGCGCCCCCCCTGCACTGACTCCTCGGAGGGGTCGCGCGCCCGCCGCCCTCGGCCACCAGTGAAGCCACATGTGCCGTGACCTTGAGGGCTTCTCAGTAGCCCGTGTTCAGTTGATTTTCTACAGAAATAATATAAATGATTCTTTAGGCCTGGGAAGGGGCACTCAGAATGCAGTGTGTGCAATAACCCGGGTCGGCTTTCCTTCCCGCTGCTGCGCAGTCAGCCTCTTGCTGATTGCTGGTGACCCTGCCACGTTTTCTATGTGAATGGGACACAACCTGGCCTTAAGAGACGCGCGCAGTCGGCCGCGGGCCTGCGGCGAGGGCAGACCGCTTTCACAGGGCCGCTCGCGCCCTCGCCAGCTCGGCCTGAACGAGCTGACCTGCCACACCCTGTCTCGTTCGTTCGTTCTGAGTCTGTGGGTTCAGTCCTGGGCCTTCCTCACCCGCCCTGGGTGCAGACGCGTGTTGGGAAAGGGCTGATGTTGTGCGGGGGTGGGGGAGGGGAGAAGGGATGGGTTTGGGATGTGGTTAGAGGGAGTGCAGATCAGAGGACCGGAAACCCAAGTCCGGTCCCAGCAGGGTTGGTAGGAGTGGGGTCTGCTGAGCCGGCGGGCGGAGAGAGGATTCGGCTAGTGGCTGGAAGTACTTAGCATTGTTTACCTTTTCCTTTTAGGGTGGGGGTGGGGGCGTGGGGGTGGGGAAGCCAGGACTGGGAGATGGGAATGAGTATGGTGCAAGACGAGGGGCTCGCCTAGGAGTGTGCTGCTTAGTTTCAAACAGACCCCTTGTGATCGATTGACTTAGGAACCCCAGGCTGGTGGCATCCCACTTGGAGGTGATCTGGCACCAGGCTGGGAGTGCGCACAGCTAATGCCCTGCTGGCTTTGTCACCTGGTCACCACGGCAGTGCGGACAGCCAGGACGGCAGCCGTGGGCTGGGCGCGCTCTTGCGTGCCGGGATGCGGAGACGGACAGCAAGTCCCAGCAGGCAGTGAGGCGCAGAGGGCCGGCCGGCAGCTGCCGGGGCCCAGTGAGCGAAGGCGCTGCTCCCCGGGGTTCAGGTGGCCGCACTGAGCCAGGTCCCTGGCATGGGGGCTGACTGGCTCAGGGAACGCGTGCCAGTGCCATCTGTGAAATGCCCGGTCTGTGCAAGTGACTAGCGGGTTTGTTTGAGTTTTTCGCTTAAGTTTTGAACCAAACCCTAGGGCCGGCTGATAGTACATAATGATCTGGAGGCTCCCCTCGTGACGCGGCGCTGGGTTATGGAAGACGTAAAATACCCACCCACCCCCCCCTTTGACTTTGTATTTTACTGCATGTTTTCTTCATTTTTAATCAATAAAGAGTAAATTGTCTTTAGTGCTGTGTGGTGCTGTGTTTAGCTCCAGTTTCTCCTGTGAGTGGGCACGGGCCAAGTGTGCGCCGACTAAGCTGAGTGTGGACCTCCAGAGGGTCTCTGCAGCTGGGGAGACCGGCCCGGGAGGCAGGGGTCGGTCCACAGCTCATCGCCGTGCGTTCCGCCGTTGCGGAAGGTGAATCTTGGGAAAGGAATCTTGTTTGTGATTAGTTCAGGTAAGATTAGAAGGGAATTGAGAACGTTTTCGAACGACTATGCGTTAGTATCTAAGGTATGCTGAGGCCAACGAGGTTTTGGTTAAGTCATCGCAGAGGTTTCTTGGAATGTCGATGTGCTCTTAACAGGAAATTATAAAGTTTTCTTCACCTTTGAATGTGATTGGCCTTGGAAACAAGGATTCTGTTTTACCAGGTAACTTCATGTGCCTCTTGTCTTTATTAGACATCAAACAAATTGAGTCCTCTTTTTTAAAATTTATTCATAACTTACTTGAAAGGCAGAGAGACAGAGGGAGGGAGGTCTTCCACCTGCAGGTTCACTCCCCAAATGGCTGTATCGACCAGAGCTGGGCCAGGCTGAAGCCAGGAGCCAGGAGCTTCCTCCAGGCCTCCCACATGGGTGCAGGGCCCAAGCACTTGGGCCATCTTCTGCTTTCCCAGTCGCTTCGCAGAGAGCTGGACCAGAAGTGGAGCAGCCGAGGTGCAAACCGGCGCCCGTATGGCATGCCATACTGCAGGCGGCGGCTTAACTCGCTGCGCCACAGCGCCGCCCCTTTCCTGGTCGTGAGGATCAGGGTGTTTCTGAAGCTGCCCACCTCGTTGTGTTTGCCTTCAAACGCTTTCAGTGGTCACTTTGCTTAAATGACTGTCGTTCGCCATGACCCGTGGTCCTGTATGAACCAAGTATTGTAAACCCGTGGTATTTTTGGTAAACTTCATAAAATCAACTTCTAAACTGTCTTTTTCTTAACCTCAAATTAACTTCAGGATTTTCCAGATGGGTTATTGGAACATCTCAAAGGAACACTTCTCTATAAAATGAGAGCCATTGAGCTGGCTGGCCTATTTGCTATGTTAAATTGTAGAATAATTGATGCTAAACGTTGTTGACCTCAATTTATATGGCCGTGTTAGTAGTGTGCTTCATAAATTATGTGAGGCTGGTGCCGCGGCTCACTTGGCTAATCCTCTGCCTGCGGCGCCAGCACCCCAGGTTCTAGTCCCGGTCGGGGTACCGGTTCTGTCCCGGTTGCTCCTCTTCCAGGCCAGCTCTCTGCTGTGGCCCAGGAGTGCAGTGGAGGATGGCCCAAGTGCTTGGGCCCTGCACCCCATGGGAGACCAGGAGAAGCACCTGGCTCCTGCCTTCAGATTGGCACAGCGTGTCGGCTGTAGCAGCCATTTGGGGGGTGAACCAACGGAAGGAAGACCTTTCTCTCTGTCTCTCTCTCACTGTTTAACTCTGCCTGTCCAAAAAAAAAAAAAAAAGAAAAGAAAGAAATTATGTGACAGTCATGGAAATGCTGGAGTCCTGATAATACTTCGGATCATAGTTCCGGTCATTAAAATGTGTCATCAAAATAGCTGAACCTGCTCACCAGTCGCGTCCTCTTGTAGGGGACGCTGATGCAGACTTTAACCATGGCCTTTTTAAAAAGCTAGAGCACTCGCATCCACTGCTTCACACCCCAGTGCCCACAATGGCAGGGACTGGTCCAGGCCGCGGCCGGAGCTGGAAACTCAGTCTGGGTCTCCCGTGTGGGGGCAGGGACCCGACCCCCGGCGCCGTCACCCGTGGCCCCCAGGAGGCTGGAGCCGGGCTCTCTAGACTGGGTGCTGCTAAGCAAAGCGTAGCGGAGAAACTTGCTGGCTCATCAGATGTCTGACCCAGCCCCCGACAGAAGAACGTCTCAACACCAAGGACGTCGTCGTTCTGAGTCAGCCAGGGCTGGGATGGAAGACAGCTTGAACCCTGCAGGGTGGATCCAAGTAAAGTCTCTGTGACCAGCAGCACGGTGCATCTCACTCGGAAGTTGTCTGAAGGCTGCAGATTAATGCTAAGTGGAGACAGGGGTGGCCTTCCTGTTGACCGCTCCGCCCTCCATCATTCAGCGTGGCGAAGGTACAGTGGTGAGGGGCCGGCACTGTGGTGTAGTGGGCTGAGCCTCCGCCTGCAGGGCTGGCATCCCACACGGGCACTGGCCCACGTCCCGGCTGCTCCTCTTCCCATCCAGCTCTGCTGTGGCCTGGGAAAGCAGGAGAAGAGGGCCCAAGTCCTTGGGCCCCTGCACCTGCATTGGGGGCCCAGAAGAAGCTCCTGACTTCAGATCAGACCAGCTCTGTCTGGCCATTGCAGCCATTTGGGGAGGAGCCGTCTCTCCCTCTATAACTCTGCCTGTCAAATAAGTAAATAAACTCTTTACTGAAAGAATGCGATCCAAATACAAACAAGTACCGGTGAGGCTGCTAAGATGGTCGGGTGGTGTGTCAGCCCCAGCGCAGGGTCACCCCGTCCCCTCCAGGGTCTGCCTTGGACGGGCCCTGTGCTGACCTGCCGCCCACCAGCCATGGCTGGAAGCCTGGTCCTGCATTAGGCAGAGGAGCGCTCCGGACACGGCCAGGTGCGGAGCAGAGGTGCGGGGCCAGGAGGTCTTGACGGACAGCCCGTAACCATATGGTGTGGGGGAGGGCAGGTGCTGTGGATGCAGGAGTCTGCACAAGGCTCCGGGCTGTGCCCCGTTGCACCCTGGGAATAGAATGCGCCCTTTGACCACCCCCAGCCCACCCTGAGGCTTCCGCACCCCATTGTGACACCACCCCCCAGCCACCAAGGGAACCCACATTCTGCCTGAGAGTCTGGTAGGTGGGCGCTGGCATGGGCTTGGAGGGACACAGGCAACCAGGGGGCGGGGGGCGGGGAGCGGACAAGAGGCTGTGCGGGGCTCTTCTGCTGCACCCTGGGGCTGTCCCAGTGGGGAGCGGTGGCCCTGCTATGCCTGGCTGTCGCCTCCCTGTCTCTGTCCCCTGAGGCCTCCTGTACCCACTCTCACCCCCAGGCTTGCTAGTGTGCACCCCACCCTGGCTTCCACGGCTTGCGTGTGGCTTAGGAGAACGCACGTCGGTTACCAGTGAGTGTCGGGGCTCCTCCTGGCTGGTGGCGTCCCATCCTTGAAGCCAGCTACGGCCACTGGACTCCCCAAGACAGCAGACTCTGCTCCTGACCCCGCCTCCTGCCACCCGGGAGAGGATAAGCCGCTTCCTGGAGCGTTAGGTTGGTCGCACCTTCTAAGTCGACTTTTGTGGATTGGATTCCACACTTGGGTGAGTGGAAAGGGCGCCACCACGTGGGGCCATCCAACCCCCCCACGGAGTACATCAGAAGTAGCGCTGAGTCGCTCCCAGTCTAGGGAGCGGCTTGGCCACCTGCAGCGTGTGGGCAGGCCAGCCCGCTGGCCAGGCTCTGGAAAGCAAGCGCCAGATGGACGTGACCGCTTCTGCCGCAGCTAAGCCGCTGTGAGACTCTGGGGGCCGGCGTGGGCCAGCCAGGGGAGAGGGGTCTGCCTGGTGGGGTGATGGAGTGCGCTCGCCTGCCTGGACTGTGGAGCTGGGGTCGCCGTGGGCGCAGACAGCAGCCCCTGGAGTGATGGGAGGAGCCGAGGGCCCGGGAGGGCAAGGGGTGCACTCGGGGTGCAGGCAGCCACTCCCGTGTCCTGAGCATTCTAGGGCTCGTTTCCTGCGTCGTGTGTGCAACAAGGGAACACTCAGAGTAGCATAAGCTGCGGGATCCACGCGGCTGTGGGAGACCGTGCCCCGTGGCTTTCCCAAGTGGGCCAGGAGCGCACGGGAGGGGTCCTCTGCCAGCAGCGCCGTCACCCTTCCAGGTTTGCCTGTCACGTTGGTTTAAGCAGGTCTTGAGGTCCCGCCTTCCTGAAGAGCTCTTGCGCTGCGCGTGTGGCCCACCTGCCCGCCCGTTCCCTCTTCTGTTGTCTTTGTGTTACTGACGTGTGGATCCTAATCCTTGTCACCTGCCTGTGTCTACAAACAGCCTCTCCCAGGAGATTTTTCCACTCTAAGATTTTCTTCTTTGTTTTTTTTTTTATGGTTTATTTATTTATTTACTTATTTGAAAGGCAGAATGAGAGAGACAGAGAGAGATCGAGAGATCAGTCCTCCACCCCCTGGTCCACGCCCCAGATGGCTGTAAGAGCCAGGACTGGGCCGGGCCAACGCCAGGACCTTGGAACTCCACCTGGGTCTCTCACGTGGGTGACAGGGACCCAAGCACGGGGCGTCTGCTGCCTCCCCTCGCACGTTCGCAGGGAGCCGGACTGGAAGCAGAGCTGACATCGCAAGTTAACCCACCACCGCAGCACCGGCCCCGAGAGTTTCATTTTTAATAGCTCAGATTCTCAAGTTTAAAACTTTATGGTTAGAAGAAAACAGCACAGGTTTTGTGCTGTGATCAAGAAATCTGAAGTCAGAGATCTATGCTCTACTTCCCTACGAGTGTTCTTTTTGGAATTTGAGTCCTTAATCGGGTCGAAAGTCTTGTTTACAATATGAAGAATCTCCTGCGAGGGTTTTCGGTTGCTGATCTGACGCCTCGCCGTCTCACCTGTCAGAGCGTGGCCTCTGTGCAGAGCAGCTTCTGGGTTTTCAACCTCCTCCTGGTCCATCCAGGTCGTCCCTAATGAACTCAACTAAACCAGAAGTTTGGAATTCACAAGAGGGCAATGAGCCCTGTGGACTGCTCGGGTCCCGGAGGTGCTTAGACCCTCTTCCTTCCGTGGGCATTGCAGGGTCATCCAGATGAGCTTGTGAGGAGTGAGGAGTGCCCTGGGCTCTGACGAGAGTCGCACCAACTCCACGGATCACTCTGGGCAAGAACGGGTCCCTCTTGGTCATGAGCCTGTCTCTGCATTTCTCGTCCTTAGCACCGTTCTGTCCATTTTATTTTCTTTTATTTTTTATTTTTTCTGACAGGCAGAGCTAGACAGTGAGAGAGAGAGAGATAGAAAGGTCTTCCTTCCATTGGTTCACCCCCTAAATGGCTGCTACAGCCGGTGCTGCGCCGATCCGAAGCCAGGAGCCAGGTGCTTCCTCCTGTTCTCCCATGGGGTGCAGGGCCCAAGCACTTGGGCCATCCTCCACTGCACTCCCGGGCCACAGGAGAGAGCTGGCCTGGAAGAGGGGCATCCGGGACAGAATCCGCCGCCCCAACTGGGACTGGAACCCGGGGTGCCGGTGCTGCAGGCGGAGGATTAGCCTAGTGAGCTGCAGCGCTGGCCAGAATCGTCCTTTCTTAAGACTGAGTGAGGCCTCATTTTATCTGTTCATCCATCAGCAGATGTCCAGAAACTATGTTCATTTTTTATTTGAAAGACAGAGTGGGGGGGGGGGCAAGACAGAGATACAGAGCGAGAGCGAGAGAGAGAGAGAGAGAGGTCTTCCATCCTCTGGCTCACTCCCAGAAGCCTGCAAGCGCCAGGCTGGAGCCAGAAACTCCATATGGGTCTCCCGCATGGGGGGCAGGAGCCCAAGGACTTGGGCCATGACCTGCTGCCTCCAAGGTGTGCGTCAGCCGGAAGCTGCCAGGACTCCGAGCCAGGCATCTCCGACGTGGGATGCAGATGTCGCGAGAGGGCTGTGAGGGGCTGTGTCAGATGCCCACGGGCTCGGGCTCCAGTGTGAAGTGGCGATTCTCCCCTTGGTCCTGGGAGCTGCCACACTGCTCCCCACGGCGCCCACAGCCTCCGCAGGCAAACAGGCACCTGCCGCGCCCTCGCGACGCCGCTCTCTGTCAGGGTGAGCGTGCACCTGCCCGCGCCCTCGCCACGCCGCTCTCTGTCAGGGTGAGCGTGCACCTGCCGCGCCCTCGCGACGCCGCTCTCTGTTGTGCTGTCGTTACAGCCACCTAGTGGGTGTTTTGCAGATGTTTTGTTCCTAATTTATATTTTATTACTAGAAATGGTATTTTGTCAGTTTTGACTTGAAATAACTTTTTAAAAGATTTATTTATTTGAAAGGCAGAGTTACAGAGAGGCAGAAGCAGAGAGAGAGAGAGAGAGAGAGAGAGAGAGAGAGGTCTTCCATCCACTGTTCACTCCCCAGATGGCCACAATGGCTGGATCTGGGCCAATCCAAAGCCAGGAGCTTCCTCCGAGTCTCCCACGTGGATGCAGGGGTCCAAGGACTTGGGCCATCTTCCACTGCTCTCCCAGGCCATAGTAGAGAGCTGGTTTGGAACTGGAGCAGCCAGGACTTGAACTCGTGTCCATATGGGATGCCAGCACTGCAGGCAGCAGTTTATGCTTCGCCACAGCGCCAGCCCCTTAAAATATTTTTTTAAAGATGTATTTTATTTGGTAAAGCACCACCTTCAGTGTCTGCATCCCATATGGGCGCCGGTTCTAGTCCCGGCTGCTCCTCTTCCCATCCAGCTCTCTGCTATGGCCTGGGAAGGCAGTGGAAGATGTCCCAAGTCCCTGGGCCCTGCACCCTCGTGGGAGACCTGGAGGAAGCTCCTGGCTTCTGGCTTTCTCTCTCTCTCTCTTTGCCTCTGTCTCTTTGTAACTGTGCCTTTCAAATAAATATATAAAATATCAAAAAAAAAGTTAGAAGGTCTGAAGAGATGATTCACCGTGGAAGACAGGCAGGTGTCAAGCCAGCGTGTGGAACAGCGCCCTCACATCGTCGCTCGGGATCGCACCTTGAAGCCGGGAAGTGCCCCTGACAGCTGTGGCGAACGTGCACAACTGTGGCGAGCTGTCGCTCAGTGCTGGTGGCCATGCTGCAGGGCACCCGGGGGCCGCCTGCTGTGAAACTCGGCACACTGCACCACGTGCCAGCCTCCGCGCTGCTGGTGCTTACCCAGCGTCTCTGAGAACTTCCTGTCCACGTGCACACCCGCGTGGGAGTGCCCATGGCGGCCTTGCACATGCTTGCCGGACACCGGAAGCCACTGTGTACACGGGTACACGGAGCATCGTGCGGTGGCTTGGAAATGCGCCAGGAAGCCGCAGGAGGAAACAGGTGCATCCTCAGTGCGTAGTGCGCAGTGGAAGGGGCCAGGCTGCGCCTCGTGGCTGTGGCTTTCTGGGAAAGGCAACGAGCAATGGAAAGATCAGCTGTGGCCACAGGTCTGAGCGGAACGAGGCCTGAACGTGCGGCCAGCTTGGCTAGGGCAGGGAAGCCGCTGCACGATGTTCGGACAGTGGACCAGGACCCCAGGCGGTTGCAGCACCGAGAGTGACCGTGATGTAAGGAATCACCCAGGAGACTGAGGGCTCCCGGGTTGGAATGCAGACCACGACGAGAAGTCTGAGGGCTCTGCCAATGCATGAAATAGCGAGGCACTGTGACCGGCTTCTGCTGCAGTTTCGTGGTCGTCAGGAGACAGTGCTGCTCCTTACAACTGCTGAGGTCTGTCTTATTGCCTAGTACGTGACAGCGTTGGCTTAGCGTATGTGTGCTCTTGAGTTGTTGGATGCAGAACTTTATAAATGACCGTTGGATACGGCCGGCATCGCAGCTCACTAGGCTAATCCTCCGCCTGCAGCACCAGCACCCCGGGTTCTAGTCCTGGTTGGGGCGCTGGTTCTGTCCCGGTCGCTCCTCTTCCAGTCCAGCTCTCTGCTGTGGCCCTGGGGGGCAGTGGAGGATGGCCCAAGTGCTTGGAACTGCACCTGCATGGGAGACCAGGAGGAAGCACCTGGCTCCTGGCTTTGGATCAGCACGGTGCGCCGGCCATCGCAGCCATTTGGGGGGTGAAATAATGGAGGGAAGACCTTTCTCTCTGTCTCTCTCACTGTCCACTCTGCCTGTCTGAAAAACAAAATGACCATTAGATAAAACTTGCCAATTGTGTCATTCAAGCAATCTATACCTTTGCAAAGCTTTTGTAGGTGTGGCCTCCTGGAAGAGAGGAGCTAAGAGTGCACCGTTTCGGAGTGCCTGAGTTTGAGTCCCAGCTCTGCTCTGAGCCCGGCTTCCTGCCCGTGCACACCCGGGAGGCGGCAGCTGAGGGCTCGGTGTCTGAATTCCCAGCCCTTGGCTCCAGCCTGGCCCAGGAGGGGCCCGCGGGTGGGAGCTTGGGCCCCTCTGCCTGTCTCCCTCTCAAGTAGAATCGGTTCCTGCTTTTCCACCCAGTGTCGTACGCGCTGCTGTGTACCTGGGGTAACGGAAGCTTTGTTGAGTGCCGGCTCTCCGCTACAAAGGCCGCTTCAGCTCTGCTCATAGAGCCGCGGCTCTTCCCCTTAGCGCCCGCCTGCTGCTGTCTCCCGGCTTCCTCCTCTCCACAGCCCTGTGCTGCAGGCCCCGCCAATGGGGCCCAGTGCTCATCCAGTCACGGCCTTTCAGGAGGGAAGGGAGCGCCAGGACTCATTGCATGAACAGGATATGCTCTGGGCAGGCGGCTCATCCTGGCCGCCCCATTTAGAAATGCTGCATCTGGGCCGGCGCCGTGGCTCACTAGGCTAATCCTCCGCCTGCGGCGCCGGCACCCCATATGGACACTGGGTTCTAGTCCCGGTTGCCCCTCTTCCAAGCCAGCTCTCTGCTGTGGCCCGGGAGTGCAGTGGAGGATGGCCCAGGTGCTTGGGCCCTGCACCCCATGGGAGACCAGGAAAAGCACCTGGCTCCTGCCTTCAGATCTTCGCCGGCCGCAGTGCACTGGCAGTAGCAGCCATTTGGGGGGTGAACCAACAGAAAAGGAAGACCTTTCTCTCTGTCTCTCTCACTGTCTATAACTCTACCTGTCAAATAAATAAAAGAAATGCCACATCGATCCGGCCACCTCCTATGACTGTGAGAATCGACGGCCCCTGACGCCTTGTTGCGCCAACCGTGTTGCCATGGCACCACAGCCCACTTCCTGCTTGACCTTGGCGGGGTGAGGTTGCATTTTCATTTTCCCCTTGGGTCTGTTTACTTTTCATCTGCATTTTGACATTTTGTCTAGCCCAGCCTTGTGTCAAAGTTGTTTGAGCTTCCTGTTAGTGTTTTTTTTTTCTTTTTTAAAGATTTATTTATTTATTTAAGAGGCAGAGAGAGAGAGAGAGAGAGAGAGAGAGAGAGAGATTTCCATCTGCTGGTTCACTCCCCAAATGGCTGCAGCAGCGGAGGGGCTGGGCCAGGCTGAAGCCAGGCACCAGGAGCTCTACCTGGGTCTCCCATGTGGGTGCAGGGGCCCAAGCGCCTGGGCCATCTGCCGCCGCTTTTCGCAGGTGCATTAGCAGGGAGCTGCACTGGAAGTGGGGTGGCCAGGACTCAAATTGGGGCTGCGGTAGGTGTGAGCTTAGCGCACGGTGCCGCCCAGCAGCTCTGCCCCCCATTATTGCTGCACATTCCACGCCCGGAGCCCCGTCATCACCCAGGACCACAGGAACACAGCAGCCCCTTCATCGCACTGGACACCGGGGCGGTCCAGCCGGTGGGGGACAGGCGGCGGTGACCAAGGACCCGAGAAGCTCAGGAGGGAGCTGCGAGAGGCTCCCAGCCCGGGACCCCTGCAGGTGCGCGGCCACCCGCTGGCCTCTGGGGCCTGGGAGAGACTGAGCCGCACCCTTTCTCTGGACAGATGGCAGGAGAGGCCGGGAAGGCTGAGTCCCCACCGCACGCCTCCAGGGCCTGGAGCCCGCCGGCAGCGCCCGCGCACCCACACGCGCAGCCTCTGGAGCTCCTGCTGCGAAGACTCGGCGCCACGGACGCCAAGCAGGAGGACAAGTTCGCCAGCATCCTGAGCGCAGCCGGCACGTTTGGCACCTTCCAGCGGCGGCTGGTGGCCCTCACCTTCATCCCCAACATCCTCTCGGCCTTCTTCCTGTTTCTCGACCAGTACACGCTCACGGCACAGAAGCCCTACTGCAACACCAGCTGGATCCTGGCCGTGGGCCCTGACCTGTCGGAGGCCGAGCAGATGAACCTCACCGTGCCGCGGGCGCCCGACGGCAGCTTCCTGACCTGCCTCATGTACCTGCCCGTGCCCTGGGACCTGGCGTCCATCCTCCAGTTCGGCCTCAACCACACGGGCTCCTGCCAGAACGGCTGGATCTACCCTCATTCCAAGAAGCGGTCGCTGATTAATGAGGTGCGCCTCGCCCCCCCGGGGACCCAGAGCCAGGGCGGGGAGGGCACCTGTGGGGGGTGGAGCCAAGGCACAACCCCAGGGAGAGTCCTGCGCCCCCCTGAGCTAGCCGGGTGCCGGCGTGCAGGTGGAGGGGGAGACAGGTGAAGGGCGGCAGAACCCACAGAAGGCAGGCGTGGGGGCACCCACCTAGTGTGCAGGCCCGGGGTCGGGCTCAGCATCTGTGTGTGCAGGAGGGCGTCCTTGGGGCCCCCCGCCTTTGCTCCATGACCTCCCGTCCATCCCTCCTTGGCCTGCTCCTCGTCCCCGTGCAGGCTTAGCTCCCAGGGTCGGGGGACAGGCAGAGGCAGCCCCCCCCCCCCCCGGCCCACGAGGCTGAGCCAGGGTCCTGGCCTGCGTCTGACCCACAGTTTGACCTGGTCTGTGGCAAGGAGCCCAACCGGGACACGGTGAACACCCTGGTGCTGGCGGGCCTCCTCATAGGTGCTCTTATCTTCGGCTTCTTAAGCGACAGGTGAGCGTCCCAGACCCCGGCCCGCCCACGCGCGGTGCACGCTCGGCTGTGGCTGTGCTGAGCCCGTCCGCACCGCGCCGCGCCGCAGGCTGGGCCGCTACCCCATCATCCTGCTGTCCCTGCTGGGCTTCATCGTCTTCGGCTTCGGGACGGCTTTCGTGAGCAGCTTTTACCTCTACCTGTTCTTCCGCTTTGGCGTCTCGCAGGCCGTGGTGGGCTACGCCATCAGCAGCGTGGCGTTAGGTGAGGGCCCACGGGGAGACCCGCAGCGGGGCGGCCCCGCCGGCAGGCAGAGGGACGTGCAGAGAACCCGTGCCCACACCGCCCTTCCACCCCCACCCCTATCCCAGGGCTTCTGTGGCTGCTGCCCCCGAGAAAGACCGGGCAAGTCACCTGCTGACCACGCCCGTCCCTCAGCGTCTCAGGGACAGCAGCCCACCTGCTCAGGCCCACACAGCAGTGACGCGGCACTGGGTGCCCCACCCATCTTCCTCTACACTTGCTGGCATGGGGGGTGGGGGGTGGGACCAGGAGGTGGAGCTACACACGGGGCATAGGGGCTCCCCGAGGCGGGCTCTCAACCTAGTGCAGGCCCCACGTGTCTCAGAAGGCTGGTCCAGGCAGCCCTGGGCACCCCGCGCTGACGGTGGCTCTGTTCTCTCGGCCCTCTGCGCAGCCACCGAGTGGCTGGTGGGTGAGCACCGGGCCCACGCCATTGTCCTGGAGCACTGCTTTTTCGCGGTGGGCTTCATGTTCCTGACGGGGCTGGTGCACAGCACTCACCACTGGCGGCTGCTGTTCCTGTTGGGTGGAGTGCCCATGTTCCCCCTCATCTCCTCCTTCTGGTGAGTGAAGGCGTGGGGGGGTAGGCGGGGCTTGAGGCTGGCGGGACCTGGGGCGGAGCATTCGCCCCCCCCCCCACCCCCGAGATGTTGGCAAGCTGGTCAGAAAGCCAACGAGGACGGTGTGGCAAGGCAAGGGCCAAGGACGAGGCAGCGGTCACAGGCTGGGGGACTCGGTTGCCTTGGTGGCCCTCCGTGGGGTGGCAGGAGCCAAAGACCTAGAAACGGACAAGAGGCGGCTCTTCTGGGGGGGGTGGCGGGGTGATGCATGTGGGCAGCCAGGACACAGCTGGGAAGGGCGCCTGATTTTGAAAAAGATTTATTCATTTGAAAGGCAGAATTAGAGAAAGGGGGGAGAGGGAGAGGAGAGAGAGTAGGGGGAGAGGATAGAGAGGAGGGGGAGAGGAGAGGAGAGGACAGGATAGAGAGGAGGCGGAGAGGAGAGAGAGGAGGGGGAGAGAGAGAACACACATGTTCTTCCATCCGCTGGTTCTTCCCCAAATGACCACAACAGCCAAGGCTGGGTGGGGCGGGGGCAGGGGGCCGGAGCCTCTTCCCGTCTCCCACACGGGTCTCCGGCGGTGGCTGCCTGCTGCGCCATGGCGCCGGCCCCTTTGGTTGTCTTTAGCAGAATCTCAGCCTTATGTGGGAAGGGGCTGTCGGCTGGGCTGCGCAGCGGGGGCATGCAGAGGTCTTTGGTGGTCTGAGTGTTTCCTGCAAGCAGCGGGGTGGTTCTGTAGCTGCCTCGCCGGCCCAGGCTGCACCAGCTCGGTCCATGACCTCAGTCCCGAGACCACGTAGGGCAAAGCACGGGTGGTGGCTGGTGAGAGGGGGCACGAGTGTGGCCCGGGTCTCCGCCCCTCCCCGCGCCAGGCTGGCGGGAGACAACCGGGCTCTGAGCAGGGGGCGTGCGTGGGGGTGGCACAGAGGATGAGGCGAGGGGAAGAGGGGTACGCTCTCGGAGCCGACCGAGGGCAGGGTGTGGATGGCTGAAGCCGCGGTGGCCTTCGGGCCCCGGCACGGACGTCGCCCGCGGCTGGCGCAAGGCCGCAAGCACGGGTGGTCCCCGCAGGGTCCTGCCCGAGTCCCCTCGCTGGCTGATGGTGAAGGGGAAGGTGAAGCAGGCCAAGCAGGTGCTGTGCTACGCGGCCGCCGTGAACCACAAGGCCATCCCCTTCAGCCTGCTGGAGGAGGTGAGCAGCCGCGCGTGCCTCCCCCCACGCTTCCAGGGGCCCCGGGGCGGTGGGAGCAAGCTGGGGAGCCGCCGCCCTGCCCGGTCCTGCTCCTCCTGCAGCAGCTGCCGGGAAAGAAGGCGGCGAAGGTGTCGGTGCTGGACTTCTACAGCAACAAGCGCCTCTGCAAGGTGGCCCTGGTCATCAGCTGCGTGTGGTGAGCCGGCGTGCGCATGTGCTTGTGTGTGCGTTTGTGTGCGTGTGCATGTGTGTAGGTGGCCCTGGTCATCAGCTGCGTGTGGTGAGCCGGCGTGCGCATGCGTGTGCGTGTGTGTGTGTGCGTGTCCTCTTCATGCCGGCCCCACCTGTGTGTGTGGTGAGCCTGCCGGGCCGCGGCAGGCCCGTGTGTGTGTGTGTCCCGTCATGCCGGCCTCCATCTCCGTGTGTGTGTGCGTGTGTCTGTCTCTCTCCCCTCTGTCTTCACCTGTGTGTGTCTCCGGCCTCCACTCCAGGTTCACCATCGCCTACAGCTACTTCACGCTGAGCCTCAAGCTGAGAGACTTCGGCGTGAGCCTCTACCTGCGGCAGGTGGTGCCCGCCATCATGGAGGTGCCCGCCCGGCTCAGCTGCATCTTCCTCCTGGAGCAGTTCGGCAGGAAGTGGAGCCTGGCCCTGAGCCTCCTCCAGGCCAGCATCCTGTCCTTGCTTCTCATCTTCCTGCCCCAAGGTACGGCACCCCCTCCCTGACGGGCCGCCCCCGGCCCCTGCTCCCGCAAACCCTGGCCGCTCCGCGAGACACCCCACGGGGTGGCTGCACCCCCTGGCCCGGGGAGGGCGAGCGAGCGGGGAGCTGTCCCTGCCCAGAGCAGCCAGGCCGCTGTCTTCCCCGATTCCGCCGGCTCTGTGACAGATCCAGAGGTGCCTGCTGCCCCGCCGCCCCGGAAGCGTCTGCTGGGGCCTGTGCCTCGGCCGGGGACAGCCCGATGGGGCGCGTGGCTGCACGTGGCCGTGGCCGCTCCGCTGCCGAGCTCTGGGAAGGCATCGGGGAGGACATGGCCACGCCCGCTCACTTCCCACCGGAGGCCCGGGGCTCCCATGGCCACTCTGCCTCTCCCAGCTGTTCACAGTGCCGACTGGGGGGACACGTGTGTTAGTAGGTGTCTACTGCTTTGTAGTTTTTAAAAGTAGGTCCGTACTGAGCCAAGCAGAACTACGTAAAACGCCTCGATATGCAGGAGAAACAGGACCAGAATCCCCAAAGCTAGAACTCAGAGCGAGGCCGAGGCCGGGGAGCTGCCCACCCTGGGCAGGGAGGCACAGGGCTCGCCAAGGCTGGTCTCCCGCCGCTCAGAGGGAGCCATCCTGGGACGTCTGGCGCAGCCCCAGCCGTTCCTGGCCCAGACCCCAGGCCTCCTGCCCGGAGTCTGCTTGCAGGGCCCGAGCTGGATCCTGGCCCAGGAGGCAGCCTGGTGCGGCGGGGAGGCTGCAGCTGGACGGACGCGGGGGTGGGCCCAGCGGCGGGGCTCCAGTGGAGGGATG
>CM027407.1:154277739-154305907 GCA_015711505.1 Sylvilagus bachmani | reverse complement strand
TGTGTGTGGTTCTGCGGGGTGCGTGCATTTATGATGTGTGTGGTTGTGTGTGGTTGTGTGTGGTTGTGTGCCTGTGTGTGGTTCTGCGGGGTGTGTGCATTTATGATGTGTGTGGTTATGTGTGGTTGTGTGTGTGCCTGTGTGTGGTTCTGCAGGGTGCGTGCATTTATGATGTGTGTGGTTGTGTGTGGTTGTGTGCATGTGTGTGGTTCTGCGGGGTGCGTGCATTTATGATGTGTGTGGTTGTGTGTGGTTGTGTGCCTGTGTGTGGTTCTGCGGGGTGCGTGCATTTATGATGTGTGTGGTTGTGTGTGGTTGTGTGCCTGTGTGTGGTTCTGCGGGGTGTGTGCATTTACGGTTGTTTGCTGCATGTGTGATTTTGCAGGTATGTGGGTGCACGTGTGTCTTGTGTGTGTGCCTTCACGTCTGAGTGTGTGAGAGATGAGGTGGGGGGGCGGGAGGGTCCCTGAGGCGCCTGCAGTAGGGTTGGTGAGGCCGAGATGAGGGGTCTGTGGTATGTAGGGACCACAGAGGACAGGATCGTAGTCTGCAGGGAGACGAGGCGAGATTTGAGGAATGAGCCGTCAGCCTCTGAGCCATCGGGGGAGTGCACATGAGAATCAGAACCTCCACGTGATGCGACACCCACTGAGCCCCATGCAGACCGTAGAGACCGCGTGGAGGGCGTGAGTGCTGGCCAGGACGCGGAGCGGCTGCGGCACGGGCGGTGGCAGGCTGAGCCCCACTCCCCAGGGAAAATGAAGCGCCGTGCCCACACAGAACCTGGCACGCAGACGTGTGTGCCGGAGTCACTCACCATCACCAGAACTGGGGAAAAAAAAACCTCCCATGTCCCATCACCCTGGGGCGTGGCTGTGTAAATTGTAGGGTGTCTGACAGCGGGACAGAGACCAGGAGAAAGGAGACACTGCTGATCCAGCAGCGGAGAGGAGGCCCAGACGCCTTGTGCTGCCTGAAGGCACCCCTCTCAAAGGACTGCATGCGTGGAACATTCCAGAAAATGCCAAACAGCGCCCCGAGCCGGGAGTGGGAGCTGGAGCTGACTGCAAAGAGCATGAACGAGTTTCGTGGGCTGATGGAGCTGTTCTCTATCTTTTTTTAAGCACAACGAGTAGGAATAACGCAGATGGAAAACCGGACTGCGTGCCCAGGGACCAGCGGTACAGGAGCTGAGAGATCGCTGCCTGGGAGGGCCAGCTCACACCGCGGACTCCCAAAGGCTCATGGGAAGTGGAATTACGATGGGGAAAAAATCCAAACCCACGCCTGGTTTTTCCGTAACAAGCTTCTCCGTGAAATCTTGAAGACCCTCAGCCGTGAGCGTGGAGCCGCCGTCGGGGGTTTGGGCTCTAGTCCCGGGGCAGTAGGGGGGCCGCCAGGATCTGGAGCTGGGCACGTCCTGGTCAGCTCCGTGTCTTACTAAGGCATTTCTGGCTGCTCTGGGAGTAGACATGAGGCAAGAGGCCAGGGGCAGAGCGCTTAGGAAACTGAGAGCTTGGGCAGGGACTGAGGGCAAACAGACAGACAGATGGACGACTGCAGAGCTGACAAACCTGCGGGTGACGCTGGGAGCTGAAGGTGCCTCCCCAGGGTCCTGGGTGCCGTCAGATGCGTGGTTACGTCACCTGCCGAGTCAGGGCGAGGCTGCACTTGTCCAGGGAGGCCGAGTGACGTCCCACCACCACTGTCGCCGGTGGGCTGTGGCTTCTGCTCACAGGATGCACCAGCCTGAAAGCCACTTCCTGAGCGAGTCTCAGGATGCCCCGCCACTTCCGCTTCCCCCCGGCGGGCCGCTCCTCCCTCCCGCGTCTTGCAGGACTGTTTCCGTCCTGTGAGCTGGGGAGCCAGGCCCCCGTCCCATCCTGGATGGGGTGCCTCACAGGGCCCTGCTCCCCCTCCCCGCTGCACCCCGCAGAGCAGGGGGCACAGGGCCAGGGTGATGTGCCCAAGCCTGCCCTCCAGGTGCCAGACACCCCGCGTCCGTTTCCAGGGCAGGCGGTGGCCTCTCCTTTGGGCCCCTGTGGCTGCCTGTGCCCGCAGAGAAGGCTGGATTTGCTGGGACTGGAGGAGCTGGGAGGGGGCTCTGTGGGGCAGGTGGGCAGTTTGTCCCTGTGCATTTGCGTGTGGGCCCCCTGGTGGTGTAAGCAGCAGCTGCGGATGGAGGAGGAGCGGGACAGTCTCCAGTTGGGGCGAACTCGTGCCAGGCAGGTGCACCTGTCGGGTAGGAATGGACCCTCTGGCCCCTTCTCTGTGCCAGGGGAGACCAGGACAGTCCTGCCTCCAAGTCACAGGGAGTCTGACCCAGTCCAGGAGGGGTCTCCCCTGCTTCCCCCCCGACCTTGCCCACCCGCAGGCACCAGCCAGGCCGTGGCCCGTCCGTCTTCTGGGCCATCTGATACTGCCACCTGATCTCTGACTGCATGGCTGTCCCGTCCTCCCCTCCTCCCTCTCCTGGTGCACGGGGCACGTCCCTGACTGCTTCTCTCTGCCTCTGCACCATGAACCAAGGGCCCCTGCCCTCCAGCCAGCCCCTTCCCCTGGGGAGCGCACAGAGGGAACCCTCTGCGAGCTGTGCTCTTCATCCCAGGCCTGCTTCGGCTGCAGTTTCTGTTTGCTTTTCCCTCGGGCTCCCAGCAGGTTTCTGGCCCTCCCCTCACCTTTCCCCGGATGGTTAGATTGTTTCAGTGTCTTTGCAGCCATGTGTTCTACCTGGTACCTGCCAAGTCATTCTCTCTCTCTCTTTTTTTGACAGGCAGAGTGGACAGTGAGAGAGAGAGACAGAGAGAAAGGTCTTCCTTTGCTGTTGGTTCACCCTCCCATGGCTGCTGCGGCTGGCGCACCGCGTTCATCCGAAGACAGGAGCCAGGTGCTTCTCCTGGTCTCCCATGGGGTGCAGGGCCCAAGCACTTGGGCCATCCTCCACTGCACTCCCGGGCCACAGCAGAGAGCTAGACTGGAAGAGGGGCAACCGGGACAGAATCTGGCGCCCCGATCGGGACTAGAACCCGGTGTGCCAGCGCTGCAAGGTGGAGGATTAGCCTAGTGAGCCGCGGCGCACCCCAAGTCATTCTTAATTAAAAAAAAAAAGAAACGCAAGTGACATCCTTCTGTCGCACATATTGTCTGGCCACCTGCTTTTTTTACTTGTCACCTTCTGTAGCAGCTGGTGAGGGCACCCCGGTTTCTTTGGCTGTAGTGGCAACCTGCTTCTTACGTGTGCGGCCTTGCACAGAACAGCGCTTCTGCCTGGTAAGATCAGTCCTCTTTGGGCAAAGGTCCGTTCATTTTAGTATTGGAGACACTGGTGATTCTCTGGGTAGATCTTACCCAAGTGCACCCCCATCAGCATTCTGGGAGAGCGTATGGACACTTTATTATTATTATTATTTTTCAAAAGATTATTTATTTGAGAGGTAGAGTTATAGACAAAGAGTGGGACAGAGAGAAAGTTCTTCCACTCACTGGTTCACTCTCCAAATGGCCGCAAAGGCTGGAGCTGGGCCAATCCAGAGCCAGAAGCCAGGAGCTTCTTCCAGGTCCCCCATGTGGGTGCAGGGGCCCAAGGACCTGGGCTGTCTTCTACTGCTTTCCCAGGCCACAGCAGAGAGCTGGACTGAAAGAGGGGCAGCCGGGACTAGAACCGGTGCCATATGGGATGCTGACGCCGCAGGCTGAGGATTAACCTATGGTGCCACAGCGCTAGCCCCCATTCTGAAACTTTCTCAGTGAACGCGCGTGACTTTTATCTTCAAAAAAGTCAAAGCTTTAAAAGAAACAGGTGGAGGGCTCGCCCTGCCAGTTCGGGCCCAGGACAGTGGCTCCCCGTGGGAGAGAGATTAAGGGGTGGCCTCCGGTGACTGCTGTGGGGCTCACAACTTCTGCTCCATTCGCTGAAGTCTCAGCAGAGCGAAGGTGGCGGCCCAGGAAGAAGGGAGCACAGGGGGCCTCATACTTGACGCCTCGCCTTGATGTCTGAGCAGAACACAGCTGTGCCGGCTCCTGCCATCCGCATTTCCCGGCACGGGAGCCGCCTCCTGCAGCTGCCCAGGGGAGCAGCTGGGAGTCAGCCCTGGGCCCTGTCTTTCCCTGTAGCCTTGCCCCTGGCCACCCCCACCCGGCTTACTTATCCCAAGAGCCCCCTGGCTGGGCTGCCTGCCCCCGCCCGGGGCCCTCCCCAGCTAGACACCTACCTGAACGGAGGAGGACCAGTGCCCCCCCCCCCCCGTCTCCCTACGCCCCTGTTCCTGCCAGGCATCCTTGCCGGTCCCCCAGGGTACCAGATCCTGCCCCGTGGGCCTGAAGAGCCTGTCCCCTGCGGCTGGCCTCACTCTCTGCCCGTTCCAGACCCCATTGCCTTGCCTTTTCTCATTTCCTCGGCACCACCTGCCGCAGGTGCTCCCCGACTTGCAAAGGGGTGGCCTCCTTAGCTGGAAACAGACGCCACTGAATGCAGGCCACTCTTGCACCGCCACAGAGGAAAATCCGCAGTCGGGCCTCGGTGTTTGGTGTGCGCTGGTCCCAGTCTCTGGAACACACCCAGGGCACAGTAGCTGCCGGTACCACGTGCAGTCAGTGAAGTAACAGGACTGCCCAAAGGGGGCTTCAGTGTCTCCCCCAGGACGCTGAAGGCCCTTGGGTTAGGGGGCAGGGGTCAGAGGTCACATCTCCTGTCACTGTGGGCGTGGGGTGGAGTGAGTGTCGGGATGTAGTCAAAAGTGAAATAAACACCTCACACAGCGAATGTACCCTAAAACCCTCCAGTTGCATTGCGGACGAGAACCCGAGTTTTCCTACAGCCGAGACGTCTTGGCCCTGGTGGCACCCTGGGTCTCAGGTCAGGATGTGCACTGTCACTCTGTCCCCTCTGCAGGGGTGCAGAAGGGTCTTACAGCCTTGCGAGCAGCAGGGGCTGGGGAGGCGCTGACTTGACCCCCTTATCTCAGGTGACCCAAAAGCTCCTCCAGAAGTGACTGGTTCAGTCTCTGGGCAGGAAACTGTGGAGTTGAGATTTAAACAGCCGCCACCAGCGTGCTGCGGAAACCTGCCCCACCCGGGCCTGCAGGCATGCATGGTGGTGTCTGTGGCTTTGTGCGCCCCTCCCCCGTCTCTGGAGAGGGCAGGGTGGGCGGGCAGGCTGGCGCGGGTACAGCAGACACTGGTGTCCCTCAGCCCTCTGCCACGCCCACCCCTCACGCAGACCCTGGGGACTGAGTGGAGGCCCCTCCGCACCGAGTGAGCTGGTTGCGAAGTCATGTGAGTCACCAGGAACCCGGGCTTCCCGGGAGGGAGCTGGGTTTTGGGGAGAGCAATATAGGTGCCTGGCTGGGCGCGCCCCCGAGCACCCTGGGAGGGGAGGGCAGAGCAGCAACTTTGTGGTGCCCGACAAAGCCTCTTGCTGGGCCTCCACCCGCAGAGCCCCCCACCCAGCCTGTGGGCCGGATGTGGGGGCGCAGGGGGACTGCAGAGGGCTGACCAGGGTCACAGCAGCGGCCCTGTGCCGGGGCGTGGCCCAGCCCTCCTCTCCAGCAGGACCGGGCGGCATAAGCAAGCTCTGAGTCAGCGTGCCCATCCTGCCCAGCAAGCCGGGCCTGGAGGAAGCGTCAGCCCCTGCATCTGGGCCAGAGGCCGGCGAGAGGGCTCGGTCGGGGTGGGTTTGGGGCGAGCAGAGCAGGAACTGGCTGCAGCCCTGCCCGCCTCACATCCCAGAGAGGAGGGCCAAGCGGGCCTGGGCTGTGCGTCCTGCCCGGAGAGAGGGGAGGTGGAGGCAGCGGAGGGAACCCCTCCTCCTCCCCACGCCAGGCTGGGGGCTCGGGGCAGCAGGACTGGGGCTGAGTGCCGGAGTGGAAGGGGCCCGCCCTGCCCTGGGGGACAGAGCAGGGGGCTCTCCAAAGCCCCAAAGTCCTGGCCCGGCCTCCAGCCCTCTCCCATCCCTGCTCAAGGCTACCCGAGCCGGGCTGGGTCAGGGGTGAGGTGTCCTTCCAGACTCTCAGGCTGGCGTTAGCACCTCCCATCCCCACACTCAGCGCCCAGCTCGGGGGGGGGGGGGGGGGGGCACTCCCAGAGATCTCTAGAGACGAGATGTCTGCGTTCTAAGAGTTGAGGGGGCGCCACGTGGGGAGCCACCCCCACCCCGGAGGAAGAGATCCTGCGGTCTTTGCCCCTGCCCTGCACAGATATCCGGCAGCGTCTTGGGGGTGCGGGTGGGCGAGCTCTCTGCCCCAGTCCCCTCGCCCAAGGCGCGCCCGGCCGGACCCGCTCCTCCGCGCCTGTGCGCGCGTTTGCAAGATGGGACGCAGACCCCGGGCCGCGGCGGCGGGGCGCTGGACGCCGGCACCAGCCCGACCCCGGCGAGGCGCCCACACAAAGGCGTGGGGCCGGGCGGCCCGCACTAATGACAGGGCGCGCGGCCTGTGGGCGGCGGCGGCGGCGTAGGAGGCAGAAGGGAGCTGGCTATTTCTGGCCGGGGCTGGCCCGGTCCTCCCGGCCCCGGGAGGGGCGGGGAGAGACGCGGGTTGGTGGGCCCCGGGGGCGGGGCGGGGCGCGGGCCCACCTCCCGGCCTCCTGCCGCCGCGGTCCACTCGGGCCCTTGCACCGTGCGCCGCTCGGACCCGGGCCCTGTCGCTGCTGCCGGAGTCCCGCGGCGCCCCCGCCGCCGCGCCGCCGTCGGGCATGGACTCGGGCGGGGACTTCCTGACCCTGCACGGTGAGTACCCCGCGCACGCGAGCCCGAGACGCCGGCCGGGCCGGGATCGGCCGGGCAGAGACCCCCGCCCCGGGCCCGCGCCTCGGCCCCTTTGCCGGGCTGGGGGCAGCCTCAGCCCTCGGCGCCGGCGGAGGACCGCGGGGCGCTGGGCGTTCCCACGCTGGTCCCCGGGGTGGGGGGAAGGGGAGCGGGGCGCGTCTGCCGACCTCCGCAGGCGCTCCGGCCTCGGGCCCCCCTTCTCCCGGCCGCGAAAGGCTGGGTCCTGCGGTTCGGCTGGCACTGGAGGCGCGGCGGGCTCCGCATCCACGAGCGATCGCGTCCCCCCTCCCCGTCCGGGCCGCCCCCGCAGGTCCCCCAGGCCCGGAGGTGCCTGGCCCGCGTCGGGCCGCGCGGGCGTGGCGAGGCGGGGCGGGGCGGGGTGCGCGCGAGCCGGGGTCGGGCTGCCCAGCACAGGAACAGCCGTCAGCGCCGAGGCTCCGGGTGTCAGCTCTGGTGCCGGCCGCGCCTCCTTTAGCCCAGCCGAGCTTCGTGGCGGCGCCCTGCCAGGATCCGGGCCGGCTCCTGCCCGTGGCTGCCAGCTGCGAAATCTGGAGGCTTTCTGGAGGCGGGCACCGGGCACTCTCTGCTCCGTGCCTGGGAGTCACCCACTCTCGGGGATCCTTGACCTCTCTGCCCGATAAGCAACCTGCCCGCTTAGCCTGCATGTCCCTGTCCTTCCTAGGACTGCTGGGGTCGGAGACTCCAGGGTCCACCTCCCTGTAAACCATCCACGGAGAGAGCAGATGGGAGAGAGAGGCAGAGCCCCCCTGAAAGGGGCTGTCATCAGCCAGTCTGCCATCTGTCTCGTGGTCCCCATGGTCCAGGGAGACCTTGATCGGGGCTGTTAACCTCACCCGGGGGGCGGGTGGGGGTTCCTCAGAACCACCTTGTCCAGCTGGGTCATGGCATTCTGGCCCTTCCAGGGTGCCCGCCTCTCTGGCCACAGGCATCGCTCATGCCCCTGGGGGGCTGGCAGGAAGGGCCACGGTGGAGACCTGCTTTCTGTCTTAGATCGCTGCCCCTTGTCTCTGCGAAGCCCGCGGGTTGTCGGGAAGGGGCCCACTGCCTTTGTCCGGTTTCTCTCCTGAGTCTCTGGCCCTTGTCTCTGCGAAGCCGGCGGGTTGTCTGCTCCTGTCGGAAAGGCCCCACCCTCGGTGCCCCTGCCTTTGTGCAGTTTCTCTCCTGAGGCAGCTCGCTGTCTGCTAGGAGGCTGATAACAGCCGCCGTCCACCCTGCAGAGCGGGTATGCAAGAATTTGGCGGTGGGAGAGGCCGCCCCTCCCAGGGCGGCGCAGCAGCGCCCCGCCCCGCCCCGCCGCTCTCTTGGACTTGGGGGGTGGGGGTCTGCTTCAGGAACGCCCTCTGTGCTCCCCTCTTTTGCCTGGAACCTGGGGGCTCGCTGGGTGTGAGAGGTCCTTCCTGCCTTACCCCCGGCAGAGCCAGCCTGGTGTACAAGCATGGAGCCTTAGAGCCAAGCCCTTTCAGACAGCTTCGCTGTGCCTCAGTTTCCTTACGTGTAAAGAGGCCCTGCCTCGTGGGGCTGTCAGACGGTGACCAGCACCTGGCTCCCCGAAAGTGCTGTGCACCTGCAGGAGGCCTTGCAGATGGCCACCGCTGCGCGCTGCGTAGACCACAGGCCCTTGAGGGACCCAGGCCCCTCCAGCTTTGCCTCTGCTTGCTCTGTGACCCTTGGTCCCCGGGGCCTGTGTGTGCTCACCCAGCGTGCATTTCACAAGGAGGGGGTCGAGAGAACGTACAAGTGGGGTGGGAGTCCCAGAATCAGGAGATGGCGTGGGGCCATTGTGGCACATCGGGGTGGTTGGCTCCCCACCCGTTTTAGTTTTTAAGGCTTATTTATTTATTTGAAAGATAGAGTTACAAAGAGAGCTGGGCTCCAAAGCCAGGTGCTTCTCCTGGTCTCCCACGGGGTGCAGGGGCCCAAGCACTTGGGCCATCCTCCACTGCCCTCCCAGGTGCATCAGCAGGGAGCTGGATCAGGAGTGAGTGGAGCAGCCAGGACCCGAACTATTGCCCATAGGGGATCCTGGCACTGCAGGTGGTGGCTTCACCCGCTGTGCCAGAGCCCTGGGCCTCCACGCACCTGCTGTGTTCAGACACTCCTGAGCTTCTCTGTGCCACAGGCCACTCCAGCAGTCAGGGAAGCCTGGGGTCCTCGCAGGGTTGTGTTTCTAAACGTGCAAGATAAAGCAAACAGGACCCTGGGATGACGGGGTCTTTCCACCGGCCCGAGGGGTGAAGAGCAGTGCGAGGTTTCTTCTCTCTCTCTCTCTTAGATTTACTTCTTTATTTGAAAGGCAGAGCTAGAGAGAGGCTGAGCCCTGTGTGTGTGGGGGGGTCTTCCATCGCGGGTTCACTCCCCAGGTGGCCGGGATGGCCGGAGCTGAGCCACCTGAAGCCAGGAGCCAGCTTCTTCCGGTCTCGCACGCAGGTGCAGGGCCCAGGGACTCGAGCCGGCGCCGCCATGGGGTGCCCGCACTGCTTGCCCGCTGTGCCAGCGGCAGCCCGAGGCTTCCTCTGACGCGTGCCGGCTCACACTCTGGCCCCCTCCCCAAGCGCAGCCTCTCCGGTCCTGCGGGCCCTTGCTCTGGGACGGACCCTAGGCGAGGCCCCGCTCGCTGTGTTCACTGTCAGAAGCCGGTTCGCCGGTGAGTCACCGCGGGGCTGAGTCACCCCCTGGGTGGGCCCCGGCCTTGCGCGCAGGAGGGGCTCGCGAGAGTGAAAGGCCGCACTGTTCGCAGCACACAGGCGCCCAGTCTCAGACGCTGCGTCGTCCCCCGCCGTGCACCGGGGCAGGCCTGCAGGGAGAGGGCGCGCTTTCCGGGGGTCGCGTCTGCAGACCTGGGTCTGCTCACAAGGAGCCCATTGAGTCCCGCAGGCGTCGCCGCCCGGAGGTGGGTGGCCGCCGACCGCGCGGCCCGGCCCGCCCCCGCCGCCCGAAGACCGCCTGTCCAGGCGGTGTCCGCCCCGCCCCCTGCGCCCTGGCCCCGCCCATCGCCGCCCTGGCCCCGCCCCCTGCGCCTTGGCTCAGCCCCTGGCCTGCTTCCCGGGTGGGGCTCTGCCCCGCGTCACCAGCCGAACCTGATCCTCCCCGGCCAGCCGCCGTGGCTCTGGCTCCGCCCCCAGCCCGCCTTCTGGCCTCTGGCTGACGCCACGGATCTGCTTCCTGGTCGTGGATTCGTCCCACTCCGCCTCCGCCCCGCCCCTGTGCCCTGGCTCCACCAATCCCCGCCCGCATTCCGCTCTCGCCCCACCTCCAGGAGGCAAGGCCTCGCCCCCAGGGCTGGCTCCGACTCCGCCCCGCCCCTGTGCCCTGGCTCCACCAACCTCCGCCTGCATTCCGCTCTCGCCCCACCTCTGGAAGGCACTGGCTCCGCCCCCAGGAATGGCTCCGCCCCCTAGGTCTGGCCCTGCTCCTGTGCTCTGGCCACATCTCCCCTCCCTCGCCCCACCTCCAGAAGGCACAAGCCCCGCCCCCGGAGCTGGCTCCGCCCCCTACGGTCTGGCCCTGCCCCTTCGGACCCCGATTTCCCCCACGCCCCGCCTCTGGGCCCGAGCTCCGCCCCCCACGCCTGAACTCCGCAGCGGACAGGTGCCCGGAGGCGGCACTGTGGTCTGGGCCGAGCGGGCGGCGGCGGGAGCTCCGCGGAGCGCCATGCAGTGCCTGGGGCTGCCGCGTAGGAGCCGCAGCCGCTCCCGAGAGCTCTACCTGCAGGAGCAGAGCCTCCGAGTGGCGGCGCTCAATGGCAGGAGGCTGGGTAAGGACGCGGGGCCGGCTGCCCGCGTGCAGCTGTGGGACGCAGCCCTGGGGTCCTGTGCGCGCGGCGCTGTGTGCAGAGGCGGCAGGTGTGCCCCTTTGGGACACCTCGGCCCCCGCAGAGCCCCCCGCCCCCACCCCTCCCGGTAACAGGTGTCCCGGGGCTCCAGATGGGGCGCAACCCAGTGAGGTCAGCTGTACAGCGCGGGTGGTCCGACGTGATGCCCGCGACAGGTGGGCCGCGACAGGTGGACCTGCGAGTGCCCCAGTGAGGACAGTGCCTCTGGGAGGCTCGGGCACCGTGGGGTGACGGGTAATGAAGCGCAGCTGTGTGGTGTTTGGCACCGTCGGTGACTGAGTGCCTGTCATTCTGGGCCGTGACCCCGTGTGTGTGTGTGTGTGTGTGTGTGTGTCGGTGAGTGTCTGTGTGTGTCGGTGAGTGTCTGTGTGTCGGTGAGTGTGTGTGTTACGCGGGTTTGCTGCTGCTGTTACTCTGGGACAGTGCGCCTGCTAAGGGGGCCAGGTACACGTTAGCTGTGGGTGTAAGGGCGGCTTAGCCTGTGGGTGTAGGCACGGCCCTAGAAAGCGGGAGTTTGTGTGCGGAGCGAGAGAAGACGTAGAAGCAAGGTGCGCCTACCGTCAGGTGGGTCCCAGCCCTTTGCCTGGGGCCGCTCAGGAGAGACCCCCCCGCACCAGGGGGGCTCCCAGGCCCTGCCGCCCTGTGCTGACGGAGTCCTGGGAGGCATTTCAGGAACCCCGCGTCCGGGAAGCCCGCCACCCAGCAACATGGCAGACCAGGGAGGGGAGGGGAAGCGGAGGGCGGTCTGGGTGCCGGCTGGTGTGTGGGTGTCCTTGTTCTTGCTGACCCTGAGGGTAGGCTGCTGCTTCTGAGCCCGGACTCCGCGGGGCAGCTTCCCCCAGCCTCAGTTTCCTCGTCTGTAAAATGGAAATAATGACAATGCCTTTGGCGTGTGGCAGCTGGGGGCTTAAACACAGGTGCTAAGAATGGCATCTCGTGCCGTGTTAATACTCGCTGTTGTGGCCGCTGTTTGAGGACGAGGCCACGTGGCACTGGACGTGGCTTGGCTGGGGGTGACTAAGGGTGACGCTGCGTTGCCGGAGTCCGTGTGACTCGCTCACCGTGGCCGAAGGTTGTAGGTGGCAGTGTGCGAGGAGCACGGTGCTGTGGCCGTGTGGCTGTGCTGTGGCTGTGCCTCCCGTGGGTCCTGCGGGTCCTCATTGTGCACCAGCCTAGCCACCCCCCAGCCGGCCCCTCTACGTGCCCTGCGCGCAGCTGGCCCAGGCAGGCTGGGATGCTGCAGGCCAGCCAGGGCTTGGTGCTCGGAGCCCTGTCCATCCGCCCCCACCTGGGCAGGGGGGAGCCAGGGGTGCTGGGTGCTAAGCCGGGTGGGGAGGGCTCTAGTCGAAAGGCTCCCAGTTGAGGCCGGGATCCGGAGGCGCCCACCGGGCTTCCCGGTGGCTCCCCTGGTCGGGACTGAGGTCCGTTTCCGGAAGCCAGAGGACAGGATGAGCATGTCATCGCCTCACGGTGTTTTCCAGAACAGGAGGGCGGGGGCGTTCCCTCATGGGGCCCTGGCGGGGGGCGGGAAGGGGCCCCTCCCAGCTGGCACCCCCCAAGACGAGGCCCCGGCCTCTGGGGGCCTGAAGCTCCCCTCTGCGAGGCCTCCCCTCGGGCTCAGGCACACCTTGTCCCCTGGAAGTGGGTGCACAGACCTGCGCCAAAGGTAAGGGCGGGTCACATCGGTCCGTCACCCCTGGCTGCTCAACACGGTCCCCACCCGGTGCTGACCCGGAAATGGGGCACCGACAGGGAAGGGAATCGCCCGAGGCCTGGGGGTGTGGATGCCGGAAGGCGGGGGAAATGATCCGGACAGTTCCGCAGGCCCCACGGATATGTGTGGCTTGGCTGCAGTGGGAGAGGCTGGCGGTCTGGCCCCGCAGTCCTGGGGTCCCCAGGGCCACTGCTCTGCCGGGGCAGCAGTGGGGCACAGAGGCGACGTGGCCTGTGGCCGAGCAGAGCGGCCTGCTGGGCTGTACGTGCCTGGGGGACATGCCCCTCTCAGGGGTCTCTGCCTTGAGGGGTGTGTGTGTGTGGGTGTGTGTGTGTGGTGGTCTGGCATCCCCTGGATGTCTGGGCTGGGAAGGCTCTGGCCTGGGCCCCGCCTCTGGGCCGCCTGCTGTCCCCTGGGGGGAGGCCTCGGTGGGCTTCTGTGTTTGCCAAGGCCGAGGAGGCCGCTCTGGGCAGGGCAGGCAGCAGGGGCCCACAGGGCCACCGCGTCGTCTCATGTAGCCCTGGGACTGCTCCTGGAGCTGGGAGCTGCTTCAGCCCCATGTGATCTCAGGGAAGGCAGAGGCCCAGCCACACGAAGTCACCGGCTGGGTGAGGACAGGTCCCTGGGCCTTAGGGACAAAGGATTCTGGGTCCACTTCATCTGCCCTCTTTGATCTTTGGTCCCAGCACCCTCCAGTTCACTCTGACCCCTGAGTAGGACCCAGGGGACCCCTCATCTGTCGGAGCCAGGCCATTTCCTAGGGGCCTGGTCCCCAGACGCCAGTCTGTTGAACTGGGGGTAGCAGGTCCCGGTGTGCAAGCACGGTCCCAGGGTTTGCCTGGCCACCTCTGCTGGCAATCAGAGACGGCTCCCTGGGGGAGGCGGGCTCTGGGGAGGAGGATGCTGAGGGGGTGGGGTGGGCGTGGCCAGCACGGGGGGGGGGGGGCCCTGGGGGGAGCAGGTGATCTCTTAGCAGCTTTGGTCTCCAGGCCTGCAGGGCGACAAGGACCTCCAGGCCCTGCTGAAGGGCAGCCAGCTCCTGAAGGTGAAGTCGGGCTCGTGGCGCAGAGAACGCTTCTTCAAGCTGCAGGAGGACTGCAGGACCATCTGGCAGGAGTCCCGCAAGGTCATGCGGTCCCCGGAGTCACAGCTGTGTGAGTGCGGGGCGCGGGGAGGGCGCGGGAGGGGCGCGGGAGTCCCGCAAGGTCATGCGGTTCCCGGAGTCACAGCTGTGTGAGTGCGGGGCGCGGGGAGGGCGCGGCCACGGGGAGGGCACGGGAGGGGCGTGGCAGCCTCGGATGGGAGACACCTGGCGTCTGCAACGGAGGCCCATGGTGCGGAGAGCGAGGGGAGGCCCCGGCGCCTGCGCGTGACGCCAGCAGGGGACAGCTGGGACAGGCGGGCCCAGCGAGACAGTGTTATGGGAGCTCACAGGCGTCCACCCAGGAAGGAGGGAAGTTGGGTGAGTTAGGATTCGAGGTGTGGTGAGGCCAGAAGCCAGGCCCAAAGTCCAGAGGCAGAGAAAGCTCTTCCGGGTGTCCCTGGCCAGGTGGGAGGTGGGGCCGCAGGAGGCCGCTCCTCCCAGGGGGACCGGAGCAAGGCTGGGCCAGCGAGTGTGGGTCTGAGGCGTCTGGAAGCTTCGGCAGAGGCCCAGGACGGGAGGCCAGAGGCCGATGGAAAGCACCTTGTGCGGGGCCAGGGGAGGCCCTCAGCTGGCTCGGAAGCCCCGTGGGGTCTGTGGAAGCAGACGCTGGCCTCTGCCCCTGGCCTGGCTGGAAGGCTTGGGCCCGGAGGGGGCCACCAGGGCCTGAGGCTGGCCTGAGAAACAGAGTCCTTTTTAAAGATGCTCTTTTTTTTTTTTTTTTTTAAAGATTGATTTATTTTGAAAGAGTTACAGAGACAGAGAGAGAGGTCTTCCATCTGCTGGTTCACTCTCCAAATGGCCACAGCGGCCAGGGCTGGGCCAGGCGGAACCAGGAGCCAGGAGCTTCCTCCGGGTCTCCCACATGGGTGCAGGGTCCAAGGACTTGTACAATCTTCTACTGCTTTCCCAGCCCCATTAGCAGGGAGATGGATCGGAAGTGGAGCAGCTGGGACTTGAACCGGTGCCCAAATGGGATTCTGGCTCTGTAGACAGAGGTTTAATCCCTTAGACCACAACACTGGCCCCGAGGAACTGAACTTTGAGCGTTATTTAGCTTACACTGATTCACGTGCACATGGCCGCAGGTGGCTGGGGGCTGCAGCCTGGACAGTGGGGTTGGGTCGCTGCAGCCTGTTTCACACTGCCCATGGCCCTGGGACCAGGAGGCAGAGCAGTGACAAGCCCCGGGCAGGAGGGGAGCTGGAGGAAGGGGAGGCTCGGCCCCCCGAGGGTGACCCCGTAGGGTGTCGTTAGCCCCTGGGCTGGGGACGGGCTAGAGGACAGGAGCCCCTCAGAGGGTCCCTGGGGCTGTGAGCGGCGGCAGGGCAGGGGCTGCGGGGGGAGGGGTCCTGAAGCATCCTCAGCACAGCCTGCTGCCTCCCAGAGGAGCGCCTGTCGCCTTGATTTCCCCTTGTGGCGCCACACAGGCTCCTGCACTGGGCTGCTCTCCTGATAGGGCCCTTCCTGTCTGATGCTGGTGGGCGGGGCCCTGCGGGAACGGGGACCTGTGCTCAGAGCCAGGCAGCTCCCCGGTGTGCATCTAGCACCTGGCAGGGGCGGGGGCCTTAGGAGTGGGAGCCCCCGCCTGGGGAGGAGACAGCCGCAGACAGCAGGTGGAGTGGGCATTGCAGGCAAGAGCCAGGGGCCAGCAGGCACACAGCCCCCGGGGGGAGGGGGCCGATCTCACGATCCAGGTATGCCCAGGTGGGGAGTGTGGCCCCAAGAAGCCTTCTTCTAGGCCGCATACCTGGGCCAGGGCGTGCGTGGGAGAGACGGAGCAGCCCCCAGTTCTCCTGGGCTCCCTGCCCCCATGACGGCTTCCCAGAGGTGCACTCGGCGTTATCGGTGCTGACCGGCGTCTGTGCTGGCTCTGTGGGGGAGTCCCGTGTCCCAGGCTTCCTGTTTCTACTCCCGGCCTGGGGCCCCTGCAGCTGGGGCCTGGGGGGCTCAGAGGCTGTGGACGCAGGGATTAGCAGGGATATTCTCAGAGCCCCAGATGGCCCGGCCTCACGTGTCCCCTCCCTCGGAGCCTGTGGCCTGGGCTGGGGACGTGCCACACATGTGAGGTCTGCAGGTGGCTGGGAGGCCCTGGGCACTCAGAGGGATGGGACAGGTGGACTTTCTGCCAGGGCTGGTCTAGGACTCAGGACAGATGGATGGCTCCGGGTGGGGGAGGGGCAGGCAGAACCTGGCTCCTGCTCCCTCGAGGCACAGGGGGCCTGGCCTGGGGGCTGCTCCCAGCTCAGCTTCGGCGAGTGTGCTGGGATGGGGGTAGGCAGGGTCTTGCCTGTCCCTGGCTCCTACGGGCAGAGTGACTTTATCACAGACCCCTGTCTCCAGGACCCCAGAGATCAAGGCCATCCTGCCGAGGGGCTTGAGACGCACAGACACACACGGGGCGAGGCCCTGTCTGCCGCCAGCCCGGCTCCCTCTGGCTTAGATCCTCTGCCCCAGGCCCCGGGCCAGAGCTGGGTGATCAGGACGGGGTCCAGGACCCGTGCACAGCGGCCTCTCCTGGCTCCTGAGAGCCCTGCCCCCTCCCACCGCAGTCCTCTCCCGAGGGCCCTGCCCCCTCCCATCGCTGGGACCGGAAACCAGGCTCCCTCCCACCGCCATCTGCCCTGGCCGCTCCCCGGCTGTCCACTGCGGCTGTGTCTCACGCCACTGCCGCCCTGCTCCTCGCCCTCGGCCCCGGCCGCTGTGGCGGCCAGCACGGCCGATGGGGCTTCACAGCCGCCTGGCCTCTCCCCGCTCCCGCAGTCTCCATCGAGGACATCCAGGAGGTGCGCGTGGGGCACCGCACGGAGGGCTTGGAGAAGTTCGCCCGCGACGTGCCGGAGGACCGCTGCTTCTCCATCGTCTTCAAGGACCAGCGCAGCCCGCTGGACCTCATCGCCCCGTCGCCCGCCGACGCCCAGCACTGGGTGCAGGGGCTGCGCAAAGTCATCTACCACTCGGGCTCCATGGACCAGCGGCAGAAGCTGCAGCAGTATCCTTGTGGGGGCGGCGGGGCAGGCTGGGCCGTGGGCCCTGGCGGTGCTGGTCCCCAGGGCAGCCTGGCTCTGGCTAGTCCAAGATCGGGGTGCCGACAAGGTCGGGGTGTGGGAGGCCAGCTTCTCACTGTCCGCACGTGGTGGGCGTGGACAGAGCAAGCTCTCTGGCCTTTCTCTCTTTTATCTGAAAGGCAGGGACAGCGAGGACTTCCATCTGCTGGTTCACTCCCCAGGTGCCCACAGACAGCCAGGTGGGGGGTCAGGCTAACCCAGGAGCCAGGAACTCCATGTGGGTCTCACTTGCAGGGGGCAGGGACTCCAGTACTGGAGCCGTCACCTGTGTCACCTGCGGTCCCCCAGGGTGTGCGTTGGCAGGAAGCTGGTGGCCATCAGAAGTCAGACTTCTGATAGGGGACGGGGACGTCCCGCATGGCAGCTTGGCCCCCTGGCCAGCACCACTTGCGACCTCATTATCTGAACCCGAATACCTTTCAAAGACGCCCATCTCCAAATACCGTCACCCTTGCGGGCCCCACGAGCCGGTCCCCAGAGGAGCGGCAGCAGTGAGGAGCGCTCTTGGCCTGCCGTGGCCCCAGGCCAGCCAGCGTGCAGCCCCGGTACTCCCCTGCACTCTAACCGGGATGGGATTGGGAGGCCGCGGAGGTGGGGGGCAGCTGTTCCCGGGCGACTTCGCCGTGGGTGTTTCAACCACGCCTTCCAGAGCTCCTGCGTTTTTCCCTCGGGGGGCGGGGGCTGCAGTACCATCCTGTGATGAGAGTGTCCTGGGGCCGGCGCGCCGGCCAGCCTCTGGGCTTCGGTCAGCGCACCTTCAGGATCTGGTTGTACACTGTGCTGGCTCCTGCCTGCAGGTGCTCCGGCTCCTGGTGGGGACAGACTAGGGTGGAAGCAGCTTCTTTGTTAACAGTGGCTTCACTGCCGTGTAATTCACGCACTGGACAAGGAACGCGTGCAAGTGCTGAACCTGGCTCAACGCTGTGTAGAAGAGCCCGGAGCTGTGCAGCCGGCGCCACAATCAATTTTAGGCCCTGTTCATTTAGAACATTGACAACATCGCATGTAAAAGAAAGCCTGCACCCTTGGCAGCCTCCTGTCCCCGCCTCTCCCCTCCACCTGCAGCCCTAGAGCCAAGGATCTACTTGCCGTCTGCGTTTGCCTATTTTGGACATGGCGTGTGAGTGGATCACGCGCCTGTGAGGCCTGGCTTCTTTCACTTGACTTGGCACTGTAGCCCGCGCCGGGACTCCATCATCCCGATCCACCTGCTGATTCCCCACTGTGTACATCGGCACCTGGGGTGGTTTTGCTGTGGGTTCCTGGTGGTTCCTAGCTGCTGTGAACGTGCGGTTCCGTAGGGACGCGTGCTTTCGTTTCTCTTCCGTAGGCATCTGGGCGTGGACTCGCTGCGTCACTTGGTGCCTCTGGATTTAACCTGGGGGGTCGCTGCCTCGGTCTGCATTCCCACTGGCAGTGCAGAGCGCTTGAGTCTCAGGTCCTGGTCAGCCTTGGGGTCGTCTGTCCTTTGGGTGGTGGGCACCCTGTGGGCGTGGGGTGCCGGTCACTATGGTTTAGATTTGCGCTTCCCTGATGGCCAGTATTGTTGGGCACCTGTGTGGGTGCTTACCGGCTGTTTGTATGTGGAGAAATTATCATTCAGATCCTACGCCCATTTGCATTGTTACCGAGCGCTTTCCTCGCTGAATTTTTGGTTTTTGGCTTTACTGTGATGAGGCACCCACAGCGTAAAGTTTCCCGTCTTAGCTGTTTGTAAGTGTGCGACTCCGTGTCAGCTACACGCACGCTCCTGTGCCTGCCCCACCCCACTCAAGCCCTGGCAGTCACCTCTGTATTTTCTGTCTCCACGAATCTGACCACGTGCCTCGTGCAGTGGCGTCACGTGGCAGTGTCCTTGAGGTTCATCCACGTAGTGCCGCGTGTCGCCATGGCCCCGTGAAGGCGGGCGGTGTCCCACCGCGTGCATCGGCCACACCGTGTTTGCCTTCGTCCATGGGGCCCCGTGCGTGGCTTCTGCCTCTCGGCAGCTGTGGATAGCGCTGTGAACGTGGGTTCCCAGTGATGAGCATCTGCACGCGCCTGGGTGTGTTGCCTTCAGAGAAATACTATTCAGAGTCTCCGCTCAGTTTTGATTGGATTATCTGTCTTTTCGTTTATTTTTTTTAAGATTTATGTATTTATTTGAAAGTCAGAGTTACATAGAGGCAGAGAGAGAGAGCGAGAGCGAGAGAGAGAGTCTTCCATCTGCTGGTTCACTTCCCAGTTAGCTGCAATAGCCAGAGCTGTGCCAATCCAAAGCCAGGAGCCAGGAGCCTCTTCTGGGTCTCCCACGTGGGTGCAGGGGCCCACACACTTGGGCCATCTTCTACTGCTTTCCCAGGCCACAGCAGAGAGCTGGATCGGAAGTGGAGCAGCTGGGACTGGGACTGGCACCCATATGGGATGCCGGTGCCGCAGGTGTCGGCTTTCCTGCTACACCACAGCACTGGCCCAAGTCTTCATTATTGAGTGGTAAGGACTCTGCGTGCATTCTATGTACGAGTCCCTGGGAGATGCGGCTTTGCCGATGGTCCCTCCTGCTCCGTGTGTTGTTCTGTCCTCTGGGTGGTGTCTCTAGAGCGCAGGTGCCTTTAGCTTTGGTGGAGTGTCATTCCTCTGCCTGTTTCTTTTCTTGTTTGTGCTTTGGGGTCTAAGAAGGGTCTGCTAGCCCAGAGCTAGCACCATTTCCTCGAGAGCTCTCACACTGAAGTGCCTGGCCCGTTCTGAGGTTACTTTTGCATACGGCGTGAGGTAAGGGGTCCCTCCCTCCCTTCATCACACTTTTGTTTTTTGAAAAGATTATTCTTGGACTGACAGTCGTTGCACTGTCTTGTCCCTTGTCAGGTTTCAGCCGACCACAGCGAGAGGGCTTACTCTTGACTTTCAGTTCCCGTCCGTTCGTCTGGATGTCGATCCTCGCATCAGCACAGGGTTTTGGTTTCTGTAAAATCAGGAAGTGTGAGTCCTTCTGATGTCTTCTCTTGCAAGGTTGTGGGGCTGTTCCGAGTCTGTTGAACGTCCACACGGATTTAGAATCGGCCTGTTAGTTTCTGCAAAGAAATCCAGCAGGGATCATGTCGAATCTGTGGATCCACTTGGAGAATGTTCTCAGTGACGCGTCAAGTCTTCTGCCAGTGAACGTGAAATATTTTTATTTATGCTTCGTTGCTTTCAGCGGTGTTGTGGTTTTCAGAGCCCAGGGTTTGTACTTTGTGGAGCCGTGTGGTGGAGCACTTTACTCGTGATGTTGTTGTAACTGGAGCGCTCACGGGGCGACACAGTTTGAGCCCTGTGGGCGACATTTCCTGTGTGCTCTGGAGAACTTGAGACTTTTAGCGGTAAATCCCGGGGCTGTGTCTGCCTATTCGTGGCTCCCTAGGAGCCTCATTCTGTGGCCCATTTGTCGTCGTCTCCCGTGTGGCGCAACCTTGTCCTTGCACAATCCATGCGCTCTGCAGGGGCTGCTGCCTGAACGCGAGGTCATAAAGCGCCAACCCCCACACAGAGCCCTCAGCTCGGGAACTGTGGCTGGACCTCTCTGCACTCGATGTTTTCACCTGGCATCCTGCCATCGTTCACCTATCCAGCCATCTCTCATCTATCCATCATTCACCTATCCAGCCATCTCTCATCCATCCATAATGCACCATCTCTCTAGCTCTCATCCATCCATAATTCACCATCCATGTGCTGATGAAGGCACTATGAAAGTTCGTGGGAAATACAATTTAAAGATACATTTATCTTGATGCAGGAGCTTTAGAAGTTTGTGCAGGTTTTTTCACAATATAGCTCTCCATGCACTTTTTTATAGCCCTCTGGTATGTATGGGTTTCATTTTTTAAAAACTTATCTTTTTTGTTAAAGATTTATTTATTTACTTGAGAGGCAGAGAGAGAGAGAGAGAGAGAGAGGTCTTCCATCTGCTGGTTCACTCCCCCGTTGTCTGCAATGGCCAGAGCTGGGCCAGGCTGAAGCCAGGAGCTTCCTCTGGGTCTCTGACATGGGTGCAGGGCCCAAGGAGTTGGGCCATCTTCCACTGCTTTCTCAAGCCATTAGCAGGGAGCTGGATCAGAAGTGGAGCAGCCGGCACATGAGGGATGCTGGTGCCACAGGCAGAGGCCTAACCTACTGTGCCGCAGCACGGGCCCCAGAGGTTTTGTTTTGTTTTGTTTAAGACCTCTTTCTTTATCTGAAAGTCAGAGTTACAGGGATAGAGGGAGACACAGGGACACAGAGAGAGATATATACATCTTCCATCTGCTGGCTCACTTCTCAGACAGCTGCACCACTCAGGGCCAGGCCAGGCTGAAGCCAGGAACCCGGAGCTCCTTCCGGGTCTCCCACGTGGGTGCAGGGCCCAAGGACTTCTGCTTTCCCAGGCCACAGCAGAGAGCAGTCGGGACTCGAACCGCCGCCCGTATGGGATGCCGGCATCCCAGGCGGCAGCTTTACCCTCTAGGCCACAACAGCGGCCCGAGAACTGAGTTTTAATGACTTCCTCCAAGCTGATCTCAGCCTCCTTCCTAATCTTTGCTTCTGCATTTCAGTTTGCCCACAGATGCATTTGGCAAAAACCGCGGCACTCACGCCTCTGTAGTCCGCTCTGTGTGTAACACTTATTTCCCTGTGTCAGTGTCGTCTCCGTAAACCCCTCCAGTGAGTAAAATAGTCCACTGACCCCTGCTCTCTGAAGCCTGCGATCCAGCCACTTGCGGTAGCAGCTTTATTTTCAGTTTTCCCTCACCCTTACCTGCACAGGATGCTTCCAAGTTGATCATCCTATAGTTCAGGAAGTTGCATCTCCTTTTCAGATCTTTAATATCTGCGAGCAGTGCTTGGCAAAGGCCAGCAGCCTCTTCTGACTTCATCGTCAGGTCGTCATCTTGTTTTCTCACGGGGTCCAGAATTTCCCGTCGCCCATGACGCCCCCTTCTTCTGGCTGGCCAGCTGACCCTTGCTTTTTTTTTTTTTTTTAGATTTATTTATTTGAAAGGCAGAGTTACAGAGGCAGAGAAAGAGGTCTTCCACCATTGGTTCACTCCCCAAGTGGCCACAACAGCCGGAGCTGTGCTGATCTGAAGCCAGGAGCCAGGAGCTTCTGCTGGGTCTCCCATGCGGGTGCAGGGGCCCAAGGACTAGGGCCATCTTCTACTACTTTCCCAGGCCATAGCAGAGAGCTGGACGGGAAGTGGAGAGCTGGGACTTGAACCAGTGCCCGTATGGGATGCTGATGCTTCAGGCAGCAGCTTGACCCACAGCGCCAGCTCCCACCCTTGCCTGTAAACTAAGCCTCAAGTGCTTGGGTGGACTGGAACCCAGGGCACGTGCTGGTGATAGGACGCTGGGGTCCGTGGCTTCTTTCCTTGTCTGCATTTTCTAAATTGTCTGCAAGGAGCCTTTTGTAGTCAAGAAAGTTTTCCCAATGTCCAGCGGTTTTGAAATGAGCACACAGAAGACCCCTGGGCGCCGCAGGCCGCGGGGGCGTGCGGGCGGTGGGCAGACCCCTGGGCGCCGCAGGCCGCGGGGGCGTGCGGGCGGTCGGCGGCCCCTGGTCTCCGGGATCGTTCCTTGATTCCCTCCCAGCTGGATCCACTCTTGCTTGCGAAAAGCCGACAAGAACAAGGACAACAAGATGAGCTTCAAGGAGCTGCAGAACTTCCTGAAGGAGCTCAACATCCTGGCGGACGACGCCTACGCCCGCAAGATCTTCAGGGTGAGGCGGGGGCTGCGCGTGTGTGCGCGTGCGCGTGCGCGTGCGTGTGTGCGCCCAGGGTGAGGTGGGCAGATGACGGCTACGCCCGCAAGATCTTCAGGGTGAGGCGGGGGCTGTGCGCGTGTGTGTGCGTGTGTGCGCGTGTGTGCGCCCAGGGTGAGGCAGGGGCTGTGCGCGCGTGTGTGTGCGCGTGTGTGCACCCAGGGTGAGGCGGGGCAGGTGGCTGTGCGGGGCTGTGTTGAGTGGGCCCCTGACCCAGGCCCAGGGTGAGGTGGGGCGGGCGGCTGTGCTGGGCCCCCTACCCAAGCCTGGGGTGCAATGGCAAGTGGGGCTGGCTGTGCGGGTTGGCGCTGGGTCCCCCACCAGGCGCAGGGTGAGGCGGGGAGGGGCCAGCCATGCGGGTTGGCGCTGGGTCCCCCACCAGGCGCAGGGTGAGGCGGGGAGGGGCCAGCCATGCGGGTTGGCGCTGGGTCCCCCACCAGGCCCAGGGTGAGGCGGGGAGGGGCCAGCCATGCGGGTTGGCGCTGGGTCCCCCACCAGGCGCAGGGTGAGGCGGGGAGGGGCCAGCCATGCGGGTTGGCACTGGGTCCCCCACCAGGCCCAGGGTGACGCAGGAGTGGGCTGGGCCGTGCAGGGCTGGGTCCCCACCAGGCGCAGGGTGACGCAGGAGTGGGCTGGGCCGTGCAGGGCTGGGCCCCCACCAGGCGCAGGGCCCTCTGAGCCTCCCCGCGCCGTCCCGCCAGGAGTGCGACCGCTCGCAGACGGACTCCCTGGAGGATGAGGAGATCGAGGCCTTCTACAAGATGCTGACGCAGCGGGAGGAGATCGACCGGGCCTTTGCCGAGGCCGCGGGCTCCGGCCAGACCCTGTCCGTGGACCAGCTGGTGGGCTTCCTGCAGCACCAGCAGCGGGAGGAGGCGGCGGGGCCCACGCTGGCCCTCTCCCTCATTGAGCGCTACGAGCCCAGCGAGACGGGTGAGGGCCCTCCCCGGCGCAGCCGCGCCTGGCCCAGCCTCAGCGCCCCTCTGGGCCTGGTTTCCCGCCCCCAGGACGCCAAGACAGGTGCTGGGGCAAGCACGAGGAGGCGGCCCCTCGCTCGGTCACCGCGGGCCGAGCTGGTGGCCCGTCAGGCAGGCAGCGGGCAGCGGGCTCCTCCGTCCAGGGCGGCGGGTGGCCAGGAGGGGCCTGCGGGCCGGCCCTGACCTGCGCCCTCGCCTGCCCCAGCCAAGGCGCAGCGGCAGATGACCAAGGACGGCTTCCTCATGTACCTGCTGTCGGCCGATGGCAGCGCCTTCAGCCGCGAGCACCGGCGGGTGTACCAGGACATGGGCCAGCCGCTCAGCCACTATCTGGTGTCCTCGTCCCACAACACCTACCTGCTGGAGGACCAGCTCACCGGGCCCAGCAGCACCGAAGCCTACATCCGGTGTGCCGAGGGACACCTGGGGGGGGACCTGGGGGGGAGTCTGGGGGCGGGAGCCTGGGGGGCCCAACCCCAGGGGTCCTAGCTCTGCCGTCCCCCGCCAGGGCCCTGTGCAAGGGCTGCCGCTGCTTGGAGCTCGACTGCTGGGACGGGCCCAACCTGGAGCCGGTCATCTACCATGGCTACACGTTCACGTCCAAAATCCTCTTCTGCGACGTGCTGAGGGCCATCCGGGACTACGCCTTCAAGGTGCTCCCCACCCCCACCCCGGGGGCGGGGCTGAGCAGGGGCTGCGGCTGCCCGCCCACCCTCCTGACGAGCGCCCCGCCTCCAGGTGTCCCCCTACCCCGTCATCCTGTCCCTGGAGAACCACTGCAGCCTGGAGCAGCAGCGCGTGATGGCGCGGCACCTGCGCGCCCTGCTGGGCCCCATGCTGCTGGACAGGCCGCTGGACGGGGTCACCACCAGCCTGCCCTCCCCTGAGGTAGGCGGTGCGGGGATGGGCGTGGGGGTGTGGCTGCGAGGCCGGCAGTGCTTGACCGGGCGCCCCTCGCTGCCAGCAACTGAAGGGCAAGATCCTGCTGAAGGGGAAGAAGCTGGGGGGGCTCCTGCCCTCCGCGGGGGAGGGCGGCCCCGAGGCCACCGTGGTGTCGGACGAGGACGAGGCCGCCGAGATGGAGGACGAGGCGGTGAGGAGCCGCGTGCAGCACCAGCCCAAGGTTCGCGGGGGAGCAGTGGGGCGGGGCGGCCCCGCGGGCTGCTGCCCGGCTCGGCTTCCGTAGCTGCCACTCAGACCCTCTGCCCCTCTCTCTGTCTGTCGCCCTGTCCGTGTCTGTGTGTCTGGGTCTCTGGCTCTCTCAGCGCCCGCTCTGCCCCACCCTCTCTGACTCTAACCCGGGCCTCCCCGCGGCCCCCAGGCGGACAAGGTCAGGCTAGTGCAGGAGCTCTCGGACCTGGTCATTTACTGCAAGAGCGTCCACTTCGACGGCTTCTCCAGCCCCGGCACCCCCAGGCGGGCTTTCTACGAGATGATGTCTTTCTCCGAAAACCGCGCCCTCCGCCTGCTGCAGGAGTCGGGTGAGGCCTGGGGCTGGGGGCTGGGGGCTGGGGGCTGTCCCCTGCCGGGCCAGCAGGCAGAGGCAGCGGGAGGCAGCGGGAGGCCGCGTGGGCCCGCCCCCCACTCCTGACCACACCACACCTGCCCTCAGGAAACAGTTTTGTCCGCCATAACGTGGGCCACCTGAGCAGGATCTACCCGGCCGGCTGGAGGACAGACTCCTCCAACTACAGCCCCGTGGACATGTGGAACGGGGGCTGCCAGATTGGTAAGGGCGGGCTGCGGCGGGGGCCGGCCGGACTGCTCGGTGCTGCCCAGAGGGCCCCCCCACCAGCCAGCAAGTCCCGGCGTCTGGCATCCCGCGGGGGATTCTGGCACCAGGCACGGGGCGTGTGGTCGGTGCCGTGGGGCAGGGGGTTGCACCTGCTCCCAGCTCGCCGTGTGACCCCGGCCCCAGTGTGCCCCGAGCAGCCCGCGGCTGGCCCACAGCCTGTGGCTGCTCTGTCCTGCCTCTAGTGGCCCTGAACTTCCAGACGCCGGGGCCGGAGATGGACGTGTACCAGGGCCGCTTCCTGGACAATGGGGCCTGTGGCTATGTGCTGAAGCCAGCCTTCCTGAGAGACCCCAACACCACGTTCAACGCCCGTGCCCTGGCCCAGGGGCCCTGGTGGGCTCGGAAGCGGCTCAGCGTCAGGGTACGGCTGGGTGCAGGAGGGGCGGGTGCCCACGGCCTGCCTCCCTGCCCCCTCGCCACCACGCCCGAGCCCCAGCTGTCTCCTGCTGTCCCTAGGTCATCTCCGGCCAGCAGCTCCCGAAAGTCAACAAGAGTAAGAATTCCATCGTGGACCCCAAGGTGACGGTGGAGATCCACGGCGTGAGCCAGGACGTGGCCAGCCGCCAGACCGCGGTCGTCACCAACAACGGTACGTGCAGGGTCCCGGCCGAGCCTGGCTCCCGGAGCCGCGCCCTCCCGGCTGACGCGGCGCGGTGCCGTAGGCTTCAACCCGCGGTGGGACACGGAGTTCGCGTTCGAGCTGGTGGTGCCGGAGCTTGCCCTGGTCCGCTTCGTGGTGGAGGATTACGACGCCTCGTCCAAGAACGACTTCATCGGCCAGAGCACCATCCCCCTCGGCAGCCTCAAGCAGGGTGAGTCCCGGGCGAGGGCCGGGAGGCCAGGCCTGGCTGGCGGCCGCGGGGCAGCCCGGTGAGTCTGCTTCCTGCCCTCCAGGGTACCGCCACGTCCACCTCCTGTCCAAGACCGGAGACCAGCACCCGTCGGCCACCCTGTTTGTAAAGATCTCCCTCGAGGACTAGGCCCGGGGTCCCGTGGGGGCTCTCTCCGCCCGCCACGGGGGCAGCGCTGCTGCGGCTGCTCCGAGCTGGCGGCCCCCGCCGTGGATGGCGCCCCTGTGTCGTCCTCGCTGCTGCTGTCCGGGGCCAGGGGTGGCTGGGTCCCTGGAGTTGTCCTCGATTCCGTTAGCACCCGCCCCGCGGCCGCTCACCCTGGAGCCGGCCCTGGGTCAAGGGTTTTTATAAAAATCACACTAAGACTGAGCCCTGTGGTTTGTTTAGCTGCACGCCAGAAGCTCCCTGTGAGGGGGTGTGTGTGTGCGTGGGTGCAGTGCCGTGTTTGTGTGCTTCTGTGTGTATGATGCACGCATGTTGCACATGTATGTGTGCGTGTGTGTGTCCCAAGAGCACCTCCCGTTGCACCGTCCCCATGTTCACCCTGGGTGTTCCGGAGAGACGCGAGCCAGACACAGACCCCGGCAGGACAGGGTGCAGAGAGCACTGAGCAGCCCTGGCCCCAGAGAGGGCGTGAGGCGCAGGCCCCGGCTTTTATTGCCGGGCGCTGCCGTGAGGGCGCGGTGGGGACCAGGGACGCTTCGCCTGTGGGTGGCGCGGGCAGGGCCTGCGCTCAGAAGCAGCCCAGCTGCTGTTTCTCCCGCTGCTGCTTCCACTCGGCCATGCTGTAGAACTGCTCCTGGGATTTCCCGAAGAGGTCTTGGAAGTCCGAGTCTGAGAGGTAAAACTGGGGGGCAGGGCGCCGTGCCTGAGCCCAGGATCCAGGGCCGGCGGCTGGAGCCCCCTGGCCTCCGGCTCGGCGTGGGGCGCAGCAGGGTCTCGGGCACTCACCTCCTCGCGGGTGGGGTCCACGCCCTCGGGCAGGTCCTCAGCCGCCCGGTGCATCAGCCTCTCGCGGGGCAGGGCCCCGCTGACCGGGAGCTGCTGCTGCCCGCCCTGGGGCCCCGCTCAGGCTGGCTCTCGGAGCTGTCCTGGGGGCCCGTGGGGGACTGCGGAGCCACGGGACCTGGCCTGCCCTTGACCGGCCGGGAGAGCTGGAAGTTGCTGACTTCCTGTCAGGAGAGGGGCCTCAGGCTGGGGAAGATGGGAAGAGGCAGCCCCCCCATCCCCACCCCGCCCCGCCCCGGCCCATCGTGGATGGCGAGGCCACGTGGGGGGTGCCGTACTCACGGCTGTGACCTCAGAGAGGGCGGGAGCTGCCCCCGAACTGGTCTCCACCACCTCCTGGGAGGGCTGGCTGTCCTGGCACAGGAGGATGAGCACCTTGGGAGGGTCCTGAGCAGAGGCCCCAGCCAGGGCGGCCCCTCCCCTGCAGTGAGGGTGGGGCTGGGGAAAGAGGGCGGCCCCTCCCCTGCAGTGAGGGTGGGGCTGGGGAAAGAGGGCGGCCCCCTCCCCTGCAGTGAGAGTGGGGCTGGGGGGAAAGAGGGCGGCCCCTCCCCTGCAGTGAGGGTGGGGCTGGGGGGAAAGAGGGCGGCCCCCTCCCCTGCAGTGAGGGTGGGACTGGGGAAAGAGGGCGGCCCCCTCCCCTGCAGTGAGGGTGGGGCTGGGGGAAAGAGGGCGTAGGCCTCACTCACTGTCCACCTGTAGGGGTCCCAGGAGGAGAACCAGCCAGTGAGGGTGGGAGGCTCTCGGCCCTGCTGGACCAGCAGGATGGGCGTGGCCAGACTCCTCCCTGCTGGGTGGGTTTCCAGGTACTCCCAGCCCCAGGCCACCAAGGCCGCCTTCCGCTCACCTACGGCTGCCCCGAGCCACAGGAAGATCTGGGCCACAGAGGGGCCTGGCTGTGGGCAGGGTCCTCCCAGAGCCGGCCCCTCCCGCCCTCCCCGTGTCCGTCAGACGGTGTCAGAGCCCCCCATGCAGCCCCGGCCACACACACACACACACACAGGTTGCAGGCACTTGGTGTGCACGTGGTCAGCCCATGGACAGTGACTGGGCCCCTGCTATGCGCCCTGTTCAAGGTCCTGGGGACTGGACAGTGGGAGAACCATGGAGCGAGCCTGGGAGTGGCCGCTGTATGGGGGGAGTGGCAGGTGTATGGGGGGAGTGGCCGGTGTATGGGGGGAGTGGCGGGTGTATGGGGGGAGTGGCCGGTGTAGGGGGGAGTGGCAGGTGTATGGGGGGAGTG
>CM027407.1:154243794-154277239 GCA_015711505.1 Sylvilagus bachmani | reverse complement strand
GGGGCCTGGACGGGGCTGCCAGGATGGGTGCAGGCTGGGACAGGACAGGGTGCAGGCTGGGCCGGGGCGGCTGGGGCCGGCCATCTCACCTCCTCCTGCAGCAGGTCCTGAGTCAGCGGCTGAGTGGCCACCTCCTGGATCTCCAGGTCCTCGCCCTTCTCGAAGACACTGCAGAACAGGCGGCAGGTGCAGCAGGTGTGGCCCAGCCCCTTCCGGTGCCCCCCCCCCCAGCCTCTGAGGCAAAGGGGTTGCGGCCGCGCTCTGGTCCTGCCCGCGGGCAGCAGTTCCCTGTGGATACCACGCTGAGGCCATCACACCGTGCGCAGAGCAGGCTGGGCCCAGGGTCCCACGGGGCCTGTCCCAGAACCCCCCGCCCTTCTGGAGGGCTCGCTAGGACCCTGTGTTACTGCAGTGATGACGGCTGTTTATCCCTGCCGTGGCCGCCCCAGGGCTGCTCTCCGGGAGAGGCGGACAGCGGCCTCGTGCGGCCGGGCGGTGCTCTTGGTGGGCACCCCGGCGTGCAGGCTGCCCGGTCTGCGGCCCAGCACGGCCTCCATGATCTGCATGAGGTCGCCAGCTTTGGCCTCGTCCTCCACCACCCCGATCTGTGCGCGTCCTCCACGCTCCCTGTCCCGGAGATTGCGGGTCAGGGCCAGCGCCTGTGGGAGGGGACCCGCGGTCAGGCCCTCCCAGCATCCCCCAGCCACCCCCAGGCCCAGAGGCAGCAGGTGGAGGCACAGGTGCCCCTCGTCCTCGCCCCTAGGGGCCCCACCAGCTGGTGCCTAGCAGGTTCGTCTCCGGCGGTGCTGGGGAGGCTGGGCACTGAGCACCACCCCATTCCGCCGGGCCCCGAACCCCCCCCTCCCCCCGCAGCTGGGCAGACACTGACCCGGGACTTCTCGGAGGCGCTGGTCTTGGGCCCATTCCACTGGATCATCACCTTGCCCAGGTCCAACAGGAAGACAGCCCCCTTGTTAAAGCTGTGCCAGGAGACCTCCACTTGCCGGAGCCAGAGAGGCAGAGAGAAATCCCACCAGCTTCCACTGGGGGGCAGCAGCGCTGGCCGGGGCCCCTGCGTGCAGCGTGCCCCTGTGAGGCCTGGAGGCGTGCTCTGTGGTCTGTGCACTGGCTCAGGTGTGTGTGACCTGTTTGTGTGCTTATATGTGCACGCGTACACACGTGGGGTGCAGCAGGTGTGAACACGTGCATGTACTCGTGGCATAGTGACTGCCCTTGCTGGGAACATCTGTGCCTGTGGACAGGAAGTTACCACCAAACTGACACGCTCTGGGGGAAAAAGGGAGGCCCCGTGCATATGAGCCTGGGCGTGGGCTCTCTGATGTGTGTGGGTGACAGTGACTGGGCCACCCCGGGCTGCAGGCTGCGGCATGCACAGTGCGAGCGCCCTGCACGCCTGGATGCTGACCGCACCGAATGCTGGCCGGGTGGCAACAAGGGGGCTGGTCCCGTAAGCTCAGTGTTTCCTGACAGATGGGAGCCAGGGCGCTCGGTCCCACTTCACACGAGGAGCGCTCGGGAGCAGTGGAGACGGCGCGTGTGACAGCGACGACGTGTGTGAGAGGCAGGCGAGGCCCCTCCCCGCATGCACCCTGCTCCTCCGGGTGCCGCTTCCCAGGCTGACCCCGGAGGCCGACGAGGAGGCAGAGGGTCCAGGGTGGGCTGACGCCGGCCCTGCCTTCTCATTCCGGTCAGGCCATCTGGAGTGGTCACTGCGCCCCCACTCCCTCAGTCCGCATGCTCAGACACTGCGCGGGCCGCGTGCAGAGGGCAGGCGGCGCCCCCGGAAGCCCTCACCTCGGTGGCCGAAACGTGCTTTGTGCCCCAGATGTGCAGTAGCCGCTGGATGTCGTACACGTTGGTCTGGACGTGTCTGTGGTCGGAGGGGAGAGCTCCCTTCCTGTAGCTGGGGGGACAGGGGCCCGCTGAGCGCACTGTGGCGGACTTCGCCCCTCTGCCTGCACAGGGGCGCTCGCAGGGCCCAGTCCTCCTGGACACGCCCGCGTGTAAGGACGCCCCGCCACAGGTGGGCACGCAGGGGCCGTGCACGTGTTGTGTGTGACTGCAGGGATGTGTCAGGCTCAGCTGTGGGACGGACACGGCCCGCCGCTGCAGCTCCCGATATCCAACCCACATCCGCGGGTCTGCACTGGAAACAGCCTACAGATGCAGCCCACAAAGGCGAACTTGGGACGTCGGGGCTCACTCCCCGGTGTGGAAAGAGGAAGGAAGCGGGTGCCCGCGTGCGACCTGGTGCACACGCGTCCATCGCAGCATGGCGTACAGAGTGGGCCCCCACGTGTCCCAGTGTGCAGAGGTCGCAAGGAACCTCCAGGGAGCAACAGAGGAGCCTCAGCAGGGCCAAGCGCGGGGACCGGGTGAGGCACAGGGCTTGTATGACTGTGCCCTGGAGCGGGCGAGCGCGGGGCAGAGGCCGCCCAGCTGCAGGAGAGGGGTGGCGGATGAGAGGTTTGGGGCTCTTTGGAAGGTGACAGTGCTCCACAGCTGGCTGTGGCCAGGGCGGCTCACGCCTGTCCCCCGGCACTGACCGGCCCCGGCTGCAGCACTCACACGACTCCGGGGCGGAAGTAGCTGCAGAAGCAGGCGGACTCGTGGCCCTGCGCCTCGCAGTGCTGCACGCACGGACTCTCCAGCGCCTCCTGCAGGCGCTGCACGGAAGCGGCCGCGGCGCCCTGCGCCTCCAACGTCGCCTCCTTCCCGATCCAGCAGTGCAGGTCTCTGAGCGCCCCCTGCTGGGCCTTGGGGCTCTGAGGGACCTAGGGCCCAGGGTGTGGGTGTGGAGAGGAGGACAGGGGACGCCAGCAGCCGTGGGTGGGTACTTCCAGGGAAGGGGAGGGCTGAGAGGCAGACCCCCTCCACCCCCCACCCCGGGGAGGTGACTTGCCCCTGTCGCCCCAGCCACTCACGTGCAGCACGATGTAACAGTGTTGCTCGAAGAAGTTCCCGTAAGCCTGCGCTGGGACCGGCAGCATCTTCTGGTTCTGGGCCAGGAGGGTGCCGGGTGACAGCTCAGAAGTCCCGCCCCCACCCCATGCGGCCACGGTGGAGGTGGAGGAGGGGTCTCAGAGACCTCACACCCTGCCCTGCAGCGCGCCCCGCCGGTGTCTCGGGAGGAGGGACCGAGTGACCCTGTGCCTCCTGTCCGTCCTCATTCACTCCCCCCCCCCCCAGGGCTCCCCTGCACCTGCCAGGACCCTGGGGGCAAGGCTTGGCCATCCCTGCAACGTGGGACTCCACGTCTAACCTAGCCCCTGCCAGTCTCCCACTCCTGGCCTCGGCGTGGTGTGCACGTCCTCTCCCTGCCCCCTCTCATCATCAGTAACACCCTGGGCTCTGCGGTCCCAGGATCCGCGCGGTGTGAGGGCGGCGTCCAGGGCCCCGGGCGCCGGCCCCGGCGAGCTCACGGTACACAGCAGCAGTGCCCAGCCAGGTGACCGCGGAAGTGGGCGGGTGGGGCGGGGCTGCTGTGTCCCTCACAGGACGCTGCCCTCCCAGCTCCAGCCCAAGCCGTGGAGTGTGCTGGCTCTGGTCTCCCGCACCACTGCCGGGCCCCAGCTGCCTTGTACTTGGCGGGCGCTCGGCAAATAGCTACTGAGTGAAGTGTCACCAGGACTGGACCGTGGGGCTGTGAATGGAGGAGGGAATCCGGCGCTCTTTCTGCACCTGGCACGGCCACGGCGGTTACGGCCGACAGTGTGACATGGCTGACAGACACAGTGGCCGTGACACGGGGAGCCCGAGCCATGGTGACACACGACACTGACCCTGCAGCAGGCCATGGAGGGACAGGCCGAGGCAGTGTCGAGTGGCAGCAGCCAGTGACCAAAGGGACAGATGGGCACCGTGGGATGCAGCGCGTGGGACAGAGTGAAGCAGTGTCTGGGTGACAGGCGACTGGCTGTCCTCAGGACAGTGGCAGCCAGAGCCCGGGGCAGGTTTCCCAAGCAAGATGGGAGGGGCCAGCATCGCCCCCCAGGGGGCTGGGAGGGTGCAGCCTGGGAGACACTCTCAGGCCGCCAGAGCCCAGGTACCCATGCCCAAGTCACTGTGTCTGCCTGCCTCCCAGCTGGGGTCTGGGACAACGGGCAAGCCTCCCTGGGGAGGACCTCCCTCCTCTCCCAGCCAGTGCCGCCCCCCCCCCAGCTGTGGGCGGCTCCTCTCCGCTCTGGCGCTCTCCCTGCCACGGCCTCCTGGAGCTGGGACTCCCACACGGGCCCTCGGCTGCCCTGGGAGCCCCTGGGTTTCCTGGTGGCACACCCCCCATACCTGCTCATCACGGGGCGCCCAGTGGCTCCCAGCTCACCAACCCCGTCCGGCCGCCACGCCCCCGCCCCCCTCCACGGGCGCCCCTTCCTGTCCTCTTCTCCCCCAGCTCCCCTCCCAGGCGCCTGTCCGCCCAGGTGTGCCCTTCCTTCCTCCTTGGTACCTGTGCGGGGGCAGGCCCAGCAGTGCCTTTGCCCAACTTACCGGAAGAGGGGGGGCGGCCTCAGCAGCTCCAGGGGACGCTGGCGCCCCCCCCACCGCCGCCCCCACCAGTTGCCGCTCTCCCGCCCTCGGCTGCCCCAGGCTTCCCACCTGCCCGGCTGCTCGCTGCCCCGGGGCTCCACAGCTGCTGCCAATCGACTGCCGCACTCTCCACCCCTTCCCCTCCCCCAGGGCCTGAGCCCCCGCCCTCCAGGCCTACCTGCCGGGAAGGCGGGAAGGCTCGGACACCTGCCTGTTGCCTGTGCGCGCTGGCCCCTGGCTCGCGCAGGACACGCCCACCGCTGGGTGCCACTGCGGGCTGGGCCATCAGACTGAGTCACAGCCGTCTGGGGACACTGGCCGACTGTGCTCAACCCCTCCTCGCGTCCCAGCGGCCGTGTGGACCCCGAGGCTGGTGGGCAGGTGGGGTGGGGGTGCGGACACTGTAATTTCCTCCCCTGAGGCCGTGGGGGATCTGCCCGGGACCCCAGGGCAAGGTGGCCCCAGCAGACTAGAGGAGGAAGTGGGACCAAGGCTCCCGCAGTGGGGTCAGGCTCCGGGACAGCCAGCCATTGAGGAGGTGGGGCTCCCTCTGGGGCTCTGCGGTTCCCTCCACCCCACTCCAGTCTGGGCTCGCTGCCCAGCCCGGCCCTCCTGGGGGAGCCCTGATACCATCGTGGGAGAGGCCAGCCCCGGGCGGAGGACACCTCCCCCACACTCTGGGCTGCCCCCTTTCCCACCTGACTGGGGCAACAGAATCTTCCAGGAACGGCAGGGGCACAACCTCCCAGCCCTGGACCACAGTCGCAGCCCCGGCCAAGGAGGGCAGCCCGGCAGCCTTCTCCCGGTGCCGTCTTCACCCACGGGGGCCCGTCCCAGGAGTGGGCCCTCCAGGAACGCTGCAGGACCCAGGCTTCTGTCCCTGGGTGCCTGTCACACGTGCCCCTCGCGTCTCCCGAGACGAGTGAGCATGTCTGGCGCCACCTGTGCCCGGCAGGATCCCACGGCCTCACTCCTGCCCAGTTTTGCCCTGGCCCCCTGGATTGGCCTTTGTCCCACCTGGCAATGGCACCTTCCTCGGGCACCGACGCCCCCTCTGGCCGCAGCTGGGGGCCGGTGCTGTCACTGTCTCCTCCCTCTCACGGCGCCTGTCTCCTTCCTTTCTGGTTTCTTCCCCAGGGCGAGTCCCCAGGCTGCACCTGCATGGCGCCCTCCCCCCCCCAGCCTCCGGCCCCTTCCTCCATCAGGGGTGGGACACGTCTGGCCCACGCGTGAGGTCTCTGGGTCTGTGCCTGACCACGGCAGCCACGAGCCGAGCGGCCTGGAAATTCAGTGATTCTGTAGCAGGTGTTCAAGTCGATCTTCCTGTACGGCCCACGGACGATGTCCCAAAGCACAGACAAGGCTCTCACACCCGCGACCGATCTCCTCCGTGCGGACACCCAGCCAGACGCTGGGGTCTCCCTCCCTCTCCCCACCATGCCAGCCGCTCCCCAGGAGGCAGCCTAAGCCGCCCTCTGTGTCTTCGGCCACCCTGGCGCCAATGTCCATCCTTCCAGAGTAGCCAAGAGCGATCTCCCCTCCCCACCCCCGCTCTGTGCCCGTTTTTTATTCTGGTGGTGTGTACTTGAAATTCACCGTCTTCACCATTTCCCAGCATGCTGTTCTGTGGCCCCCAGGGCACTCACCCGCTGACCCTCTGTGCTCATCAAACAGTCACTCCATCCCCTGCCCCCAGAGCCCCTGGCAACCACCATTCTGTTTCAGTCTCTAGGATACTGACAAACCAGAGGGAGGCCCTCACTCTGGCATTTCACCATCATTTGGGTCATGGTACCGCCCGGCTCCAGACTCTCACTGGCTCTGCCCTTCCTCCCAGGGACCCTGAGCGAGCTGCCTCACGAGCACCACACCAGCCAGACCCCCTGATCCGCTGACCTCGGCCTCCTCGGGCTCGGGCACCCGTACTGGACAGGCTCCCAGGGCTTCGGTGCCACTTTGTTATCTCTGCAGGCCTGGCCCACTGGGCTAATATTGACCCAAGCAAAGCAGTCGTCCTGAACTGACCCCGCCCCTCCAGGCTCCGCCCCCAGGCTCGTGGCCTGAGCCCAGCCCTTCCTGATAGGTGCAGCACACTGCCCCCCCCCCCCAGGTGCCGTGTGGGACCTGGACAGCTGCGTGGGAGGGGCGGGCGGAAGCTGCTGACTCAGGCCCACTGTAGGAGACCTCCAGGCCGGAACTCTGGCCGCTGTCCTGCCCTGGGCAGGCTCTCCTGCAGGGCCACCTCTGATGGCTGCAGGTGCCACGCTCAAGCCGGATGACAGATCAGAGATGAGCCCCGCCGCCACCGAGGAGGCGCTGTTCCTGCCTGGCCTGTGGCAGCTCGGCCCCGTGGCCCTGGCCATGAGGACACAGCGGAGTCCAGTTCACCTCAGTGGCAGGCTGGCTCTGGGCCTGGCGTCGCCTGCTGACCCTGGCCAGCCCCGGCACAGGGGGTTTTGCGCCAGGCTGCTCTGAGGATTCTGCTGCAAGCCCACTGTGTGCTTCTACCCGCCCGCGGTGTCCCAGGGGCTGCCCTCCTCAGCCACGGACTCCTGCCCACGCCTTGGTGCCGTCCTGCAGACAGTGGGCCTGTGCCAACTCGAAAGCAGGGGGAGGGGAGCCTCCGCACGCCTGGCTCCCGTGTCCTCCCGATGGCCTGTGCCCTGCAGGGGCGTGGGCGGTCAGCAGGACACTCAGCATGCGAGGAGGCCGAGGGAGCCGTGAAGAAAGAATGGACAGAGAAGGGCCGAGCAGGGAGGGGCTGCCACGCCTTCCCTCGGGGACGGGCGGGCACGTGGGGGCTGGCGGCTGTGTCTAGGTAGGAAGGCTCCTCGGCCGAAACCCATGCCGTGTCATGTGTGCTTTGGGTCGAAGGCGCAGGCCTGGCGGGGGCCCGGGTCCCGTGATAGGCAGAGTGCAGACCTGCAGAGCTGGCCCCACGGGCTTCGGGCTTGGAGAGAAGCCCCGTCTGCTGAATCTCGGGCACTGGTGCACCTTGCTATCGGGACTGGTGTCGCTGCGAGGGTGCTGTCACGTGCGAGCTCCTGCCAGGAGTCCCTAGCTGGTGCGCGGGGGTGGGGGAGTTGCTAGCCTTAGGGGAGGAGTGGCTGGGCCTACAGGGTGTTCCTGGTGTGCCTTACCTTGGGATTCCTTGCCACGCATCGCCCACAGCACCCTGGCTCCTGCGCAGTGGCCAACGCTCGAGGTGCCACCCGCGGTGCCGGTGGTCCTGCGGTGGGGTTGGCACGACGGGTCTCTCCAGCTGGCATGGGGCTTGAGGCTCGTGGGGGCTGCGGGGGCGCCGCCAGGGAAGCAGTTTGTACACAAGACAGAGCAGTTTCACAGGTTTATTTTCGGCAGGAAGGAAACCATGGCAAACCTCGATTGACAGCCCTCGGCCCTGGGGACGCGCCTTGCCCAGCAGTGCCGGGTTTAGCACATTCCCGTGTCCAGCAGGAGCTTCTCCCTCCCCCTCCCAGCCCCACCCCCGCATCTGCCCCTGCCCGCAGAACAGGCAAGAGTGGTGTGCAGTTGGATGGGACAGAGGCGGCCGGCTCTGCCCAGGGCCCCGCGAGCCTGCGCCGGCCACTCTTGCTGAACCCCGTGGCATGCACATCACGAGTGTTTGGGCACAGGCCTGAGGGGGTCTGGACTTCACCATCTTGGAAACGCAGGGTTGTACAGCGCCCCAGGTTAAGGCGACTCCCCCCACACACTGGAGGTCCGAACGCACATATCAGTGTCACGAGGGCACCCTCAGGTCCCCAAGGCCACCTCATCGAAGGAGCCTGCCCACCCCGTCTGTCTGTCGCCTGGGACAGGTGGTGTTCCTTCTCAGAGTACAGATGCTGTTGACAAACAGCTACCGTGCGAGAACAAGACCAAGACGGCGAGTTCAGAGGGGATGGAAGACAGGGCGTGACCACGGCGGGAGCGTCGTGCATCACGGTGGCTGCGGCCGTGAACCCGAGGCGCCGGTCCCGGTCTCAGGGTCAGAAATTCGTGTCCAGGGACAGCACTCTCACCTGGCTCCCAAGGACCCTGGCGCTCAGGGCGAGGTCGGCTTCCCTCTGGCTAATGAGCTGGGTGTCTTTTGGTAACGTGGGGAGTATATGGCACAGAGAAGGAGCTAACAGGTCCCATTAGGTTTGAAAGCCCATAATTTAATAAAAGGTTAATAATTAAACGATAATACCCGTATTGACCATAAAAAACATAAACCCCAAACATTCACCTCATTTCTTGGCCTCAAGTGACAATTCTATTGCTTCATTGACAGGTTGGCGATTAAAAAATATATCGCTATCTTGATTATATACACAACGCAGAATCAAGGGTGGAAAGAAAAACGGAATTTTGGAGTGTGGTCGAATAAGGTGCCCAGACCCAGAAGCCTCAGCGGCTCGGCTGGCTCTCCTAAGACACTCTGGCTGCCCCCGCCCCCGACAGCTCCGCCCTGGCTCGGGGCAGGCCAGGGGCGGGGGTGGGTGGGGGGTGTTTACGGCCAGCACAGGGCCTGGCCCAGACCTGCCAGGTGCCTTCACTCTACCGAGCTCTCCTCCCAGGCTCACTTCCTCTGAAAGACCCTCCCACCCCCTCTTCCAGAAGAGGCCCTGGGGAGCCAAGCCAGCAGGGATGAAGGCTCCAGCCGGCCTGCTTCCACGTGGACCGCGGCACGGCGCGACGTGCGGGACATTTAAGGCATGGGGTCGCTGAAGGACTGGATTTCCGAATGAAGGTCTGTGGCACACCGCCCGCCTTCTGCGGGGACGCCTGGTGCGTGGCACGCAGATGGCTGGGCGTGGGACACTCAACGCCGGGCCACCTGCGTGCCCTCTGAATACGGAACTTTGCTGAGGGCACGGCCGCCCGCAGACCCGGCTGCTGTCGGAGGACGTGACCGGCCGCTGGCTCCGGTACGTGGTAAGCGGGGGCTCTCCACTCTGGGACCCGGGTTCCAGTCTCCTCCGTGCCAGGGGCTCCCACGGGACTCTGACCGAGGCCCAGGCCACAGAGGACGAAGGCAGTGGCGCCAACACCACGGGGCTTTTTTAAAATGATCTCCGAGAGCAATACTTCACACACTTGTCAACAGGCCACGTGGCGCTGCCCAGGCTGCCTAGAGGGCCCCGGCTCAGCGGCAGGGGCCCCCGCCCTGCCACGGGCCGGCTCAGCGGCAGGGGCCCCCGCCCCGCCCCGGGCCCGGCTCAGCGGCAGGGGCCCCCGCCCCGCCCCGGGCCCGGCTCAGCGGCAGGCTGTGCTTCCGGGGAGGGGACCTGCAGGTGCATGTGGGCCCCAGGTCTCGAGAGACCACGGCCAGGCTCTCCCGGGATCTGCTGACGATGGCAGCCTAAAGCGAGAGCCGCATCTGTGTGGGGCGCTGGCCCTTTCGCCATTGTACCTGTGTGCACTGCCGGTGGCCAGTGCCAGCGAAGGGACATGGCTGGTGTGGTCTGCGCCGGTGGGGACCCTGCTCTGGCCCTGTCCACCCCGCAGCTTAGCAGTGAGCATGTCCGAGCGTAGGCACAGTGGCAAAGAACAGTGTGGCAGCCGTGGACAGCTCCTTTGGTGGCAGCGCGGGAGCAGGGAGTCCCCAGACAGCTCCGTGTCCAGCTTTTTGGAAAGGAAAGATTTAAAAAATCAATACAGTTTTTTCTTTTTGATAATCCATCCCAGGGCTTGCGGGTTCGTGGTAACTGCTCTACTGACGACGACGACGACGACGACAGACGGTCCATGGCAGTGGTGTGGAAGCAGAAGTGACAGGATGGCGCTTGTCAGGGGAACGCGACCTCGGGCACATCTGTCGCCATCGCAGACGACCGCGGGCAGCGCCTCCTGTTTCCTGAAGTGCGAGCCACACAGCTGCGGGACGCTCCACACGGCGCCAGCAGGAGCGGGCTCGAGTCCAGCCACGGCACGCCGCGTGCCACACGCTGTCCCGGCAGAGTCGCGCTGGGGGAGGCAGGCTCCTGTGACTCCCTCCTGCCTCACCTGCCCCGCCCCAGCCCGTGACACACGCACTCACACACTCACACACACACTCACACACACACATGCACACTCTCCACCAGGTTCTAGAAAATTGTCATTTTCATCTTAGAGTCTCTGAGACAATAAAAGACTAAAAGATATCTGGAAATACGTTGTGTAGAAAAATCAACTCTCAGCTTAAAATAACATTCGAAAAGGCACTTCATCCTGTAGGAGATCTGGTCGGGGCGGCTGCTCCGAGCCGGGCGGACGGGGCTGGGTTGGCGGCTGGAGGGGACACAGCTCAAAGGAAGTCCGAGAGAGAGCAAGCTTTTTTTTTCTTCCATTTTTTTTCCCCCTTTTTGGTATGTTTTAAGAAAAAGCAAATCCAGTAAAATGCATGTTCCTTTATGAAATCTGTTAAAAGAGTTCTTTTTAAAATAGTTGCTTCTGTTCTTAAAAAAAAAAAAAAAGAAAAGAAAAAACCATACAGGTAGGCATGGCCACTTTCAGCCGTGGCCTGGAGCGCGGAGCATCTGGGTGCAGAGGCCGGGCGGGCCCGGGGCCGGGGCTACCTACTGCAGAGTCTGTGCAGCATGCTGTACACGTCGTCCTCCCGGCTCAGGCCCTCGAAGAACGGGATGAGGTCCAGCAGCTCGGTATCCGTCATGTCGTCGAACCAGGACTGTACAGGCACCTGCAAGACAGGACGTGCAGGAGGCAGCGCCGCGTCGGCTCCCCTGGGGCACCCCCGCGGGCGCAGGGCGGCTGGGAGGCGGCTCGGGCAGGCAGGGCCCCGGGTGTTCCAGGATGCGCTCTGCCTCCTGCCGGTTTCAAAGGCCCCTTTCCCGTTGCCAGGTCCCTGCATCCCAGAGCGCTGGGAGCTAAGGTTACACGGGGGCCTGGGGCCTGGGGCCGGGGCCGGGGCGACAGGTCACTGTGCCATGCTGCAGGGCAGACAGAAACTGAGAATCCCTCCCACGCTCAGCGGCGTCAGTGAAAAGCACAGACGTGAGCTCTCAGGGCTTCTGCAGCTGGGGGCATCCACGGGACCCTCCCTTAGCTTTGGGTGGGGGGAGTCGGGGTGGGAGGATGGTGGTCATGGGGGCAGCCAGGAGTACAGAGAGAAGAGAGTACAGAGGAGTTTGAGGAAACCCCAGAAGGGGCCCTTTAAACAGATCTACAGACAACCGAGGGGCACGCAAATCTGTTCATGTAATTCTGACAAACACTGGCAGGACAAATTATAAAAGCTCCATCCTCAGGGGAAAGGGAGACAGATGCCTCCAACTTCCTCGCCACTGTCAGTTACTTATGTCTACCTACTACCTACCTACTACGCACGGGCAGAGAGAGCGCCCTCTGCTGGTCATAGCCCGATGCCTGCAACAGCTGGGGCTGGGCCAGGCCAACGCCAGGAACCTGGAGCTCCCCTGGGCCTCCCGCGCGGCTGCCAGGGACCCACCTGCTGGCTCCCAGGTGCACTACTGCAGCAAACTGGAACGGGGAGTGGAGCTGGAACGGGAACCCAGCCAACGTGGGCGCAGGTGTCCCGAGCGGATGCCCGCCCTCTTCATCGACGGTTCTGGTGTCGGAACCAGGTGCACGTGCAATAGAACCCAAATAAACTCAAACCGTCAAGAGAAGACAAGCAACGGCCAATGAGCCTAGGGATGTATGAAGCTGGGACGTCACGGCGCTCCGCAACACGGCGCTCTGGAGCAGCCACCCTGGCTCCTGCATCCCTCGTCAGAGTGCCCGTCCTGGAGGCTGCTCTGCTCTGAATCCCAGCTTCCTTGCGGAGGGCATCCGCAGCGTGGCAGGCGATGGCTCCAGTGGTAGGGGAGACCTGGATGGAGCTCCTGGCTCCTGGCTTTGGCCTGGCCCAGCCCTGGCTGCTGTAGGCATCTGAGGAGTGAGTCAGTGGACAGAAGCCCTCTGTCTGCCACTTAAGTAAAATAAAATCAGTAAAATTGTAAAAGGAGGCCGGCGCCGTGGCTCAACAGGCTAATCCTCCTCCTTGCGGCGCCGGCACACCAGGTTCTAGTCCCGGTCGGGACGCCGGATTCTGTCCCGGTTGCCCCTCTTCCAGGCCAGCTCTCTGCTGTGGCCCAGGAGTGCAGTGGAGGACGGTCCAAGTGCTTGGGCCCTGCACCACATGGGAGACCAGGAAAAAGCACCTGGCTCCTGGCTCCTGCCATTGGATGAGCGCGGTGCCGCGGCAGCCATTGGAGGGTGAACCAACGGCAAAGGAAGACCTTTCTCTCTGTCTCTCTCTCTCTCTCACTGTCCACTCTGCCTGTCAAAAAAAAAAAAATTGCAAAAGGAGTGGAGAGAGTGGGTGTGGCTTGGCAGGCTGAGCTTGCCACTCGAGACACCCGCACGCCAAGGTTTGAGTTCTGCCTCTGCTTCTGATCCAGTTTCCTGCTACTGTGCACCTGCGAGGCAGCCGTGGTGGCTCAAGGACCTGGGCCCCTGCACCCATGTGGGAGACCAGATGGAGCTCTTGGCTCCTGGCTTTAGCCTGGCCCAGTGTCGGCCGTTGTGACCATTTGGGGAGTGAACCAATGGATGGAAGACCTCTCTGTATCTATCTCTTTCTCCATAACTCTGCCTTTCTAATAAATAAATAAATAACTATTTTAAAGAGAGAGCAAGAAAAGAGGAAAGGGCGGGGCAGGCGTCTGGCGCAGCAAGCTGCCTCTTGGGCTGCCTGCGTCCCGCACAGGATGCCGGGGGCGCGAGTCCCGGCTGCTCAGCTCCTGCTAATGTGCACCTGCGAGGCGGCCGTGGTGGCTCAAGTGCCCGGGTCCTCGCCGCCATGCGAGACCGGATGGAGGTCTGGGCCCCCAGTTTCGACTTGGCCTGGACGTTGTGAGCATCTGGGCAAGGGACCGGTGGGTGGAAGATCTCTATGATCCAAACAAAATCAAAACTTTTTTTTTTTAAAGGGAAGGGAAAAGAGTGGCTTTGAGACTCCGACACAGTTAAGGGAACACTTAAGAGCGACATCAACCAAAGCAATGCACGGACCACGCTGGGTCCCACGAAGCCCGCAGTCGAACGGAGGAGAATCTCCCAGGGCGAGAGCACAGTGTGCCCAGTCTGGCATCAGACAACGTAAGGAGCTGTTCAGAGATGCGACCATGGAACGGTGTCTGTGTTGGGATGCAGCCCTCTGGAGACACAGTGCGCTACAACGATCCCGTCAAATGAACAATTTAAATATAATGCATTGGAGTGTTGATGCAAATCACGAGTTCACAAGAGCTGGCTCAGCCTAGCTGCAGCTCACTGCTTTCTGTGGTGTGGACGTAGGTGAAGCTGCGGAGTTCTGAGTTCTGCAGCGGGCCTGGTGAGCTCGGAGGCCCAGGCTGGGGCCCCGTGTAGTGGGCGGGGTGCCCAGGCCGTCTCTGCCCCGGAAAGGCTGGGCAGGAGGGCTCTCCCGCTTGCTCTGAGGGTTGGGCTGCAGCCAGCGAGCCCTGGTGCAGGCCCTCCCCCCACCCCGACTTTCCAGGTACCACCGGGAGGCGCTGTGAGGGCTGCACCTAAGCAACCCTCCTGTTGAAGAGGTCACCCCGGTCTCCTGGGAACGCAGAGGCCCTGAAGTCCGGGAAGCTGCCAGGGACGGGGGTCCAGGGCACACAGACCCCCTCTCAGTAACTCAACTCCTACTGCTAAGGAGACACAACTTCTCAAGCGAACCGCCGGCTGCCAGCTGAGCCCTCCGGCGGCCTCCGGTGCTCCCACAAGGCAGCCGAGGCTCCCACCAGTGAGCAGGCCCGGAGCCTTCCCCTGCGGGCGCTGGCCTGGGGAGACGGGCACCGTCCCGGCGGGGTACTCACTGCATTCTCCGGGTGGAAGATGTACGAGGCAGGGGAATTGTCCACGATGATCACTTTGCTCAGCTCTCGCCCCAGGCGACTCAGGTCCTTCACGTAGTTACCACGGTGGAAGACGCACGACTCTCTGAAGAGCCGGGCCCGGAACACGCCCCAGCGGTCCAGGAGGTCGGCCACGGGGTCTGCATACTGGGGAGAGGCGATGCAACGATGGGGGTGGGGGTGCCTGGGCAGATGCATGCTGCTTGGTAGACGGGGTGCACGTGCGCGCATGCTCGTGCTTCAAGGCCTGGTTAGCTTCCTGCTCGTGTGCCCACCACACACTGGCTTCTCCCCTCGCCAGCCCCCCAGGAATTCCTGCCAGCTGCAGCTCCAGGAACACCCAGACTCCACCCCCATCCCTCTCTCTCCCTCACCCCCTCTTTCTTGTTGGGGCCCGGGGTTCCTGGTGCCCCTTTGCCTGGAAGCTGTCAGTGGCCAGCAGGAAAACACATCTGCTCTCCACACCCCTGCTCAAAACTCTCCCTTGGGGCCACAGCCTCCCTGCCCTGTCCCCTAAGGGAGGCCCCGCCAGCTGTCTCTGGGGGCCCTGGTGTTGGGAAGATGTCTTCCAGAACGTCAGGGAGGCGAGGGGCTGGCAGGCTGCACCGGGAGCAGATTCGGCTCCTCCGGGCTGGAGTGGCGGCGAGGGAAGGGTTGGGGAACAGGTAGAGGTGCAGGAGGAGAAACTGAGCAGTGCGAAGGCGGAGTGCCACCCACGCCGGAGACCTGGAGGGGGCTCCAGGCTCCCGGCCTCGGTCTGGCCCCGCCCTGGCCACTGACGCTGTCTGGGGAGTGAACCTGTGGACAGAAGATTCCCCCGCCACCCAGCCCTTCCCGTCTCTCCCTCTCCCTGTCACGCTGCCTTTCAAATAAAGAAATAAATCTCTATTTAAAGACACGGGTCGGCCGCAGTGCTCGGCCCTGAGAGCTATTCTCAATCTGCCTCGGGGCTGTTAGGGCCGGCGAGCGGCGGAACCCCTGGCTCTGCTCTCCCCTCCAAATCTGCGTGAGTGAAACGTCAGGGGCACCTGGCCGCCGTCAGCGGAGGAGAGGCCACCCAGGGCTCCCGTGTGGCCTCCCCGCCTGGGGACAGCCTGCTCCCGGCGGCTGCACACAGCTACTCCGAGGAGCGTTTGCTTGAAGGGCGCTGTCACCATGGCAACCCAGAAGCTTTTTGGGCTGGCAGTGTGCACATGGCCTGCATCCATCCCATCTGGGGTGGGAACCCGTCACCATGGAAACGGCATCTCCCCTCGGAGCCAGGGGCTGCCTGACTCACCTTGGCCAGGCTGGCAGTGAAGAGCACGCACTCGAACAGCTGCCCCATCCGCTGCAGGAACTCGTCCACGTGCGGCCGCTTCAGCACGTACACCTGCAACGGAGGGCGCGAGCCGGTCAGGCGGGCGGGGGCCAGGGGCCAGGGAAGGAGGACAAGGACGCTGCCTCCGGAATCCAGGGCCTGGGGGCGGCAATGCCACTCGTTCAGGTCACACGTGTGTCTCGGCACCTGCCGGGGGTCCGGCTCTGCGGACACAGCCGGGGGCTGGGTGCTGTCCTGCTGGAGGCCAGGCCCAGCCACCGGGCGAGAAGGCTGTCCCCATCGGCCTGGGACGCCATCTGCAAACAGGCATGTCAGGGGGGTGTCCCCAGCCGCCTCCGAGGCCCCAGGAACGTGCTGCCAGGAGGGGCCTCCAGCCAGAGAGCCAACGGCAGGCTCTTCTAGACCGGCTGGGCAACGTGCGACCCCGAGGGCCAGGCCAGGCCCCAGAGGGTGGGCTGTGAGGAGGCCGCTGCAGCCCCCCTGCAGGGCTCTGAAGCTGGGGAACCAGGGAGGCAGGTGAGATGGCAAAGCTGGCGACCAGAGACTGGTGAGCGGGAGGAGCGAGGACCCAGTGACCGGGAGAGCCCACCCCCCAAAACTTGACATTAGCCACATCCCCAAAATAAGCAACCCACCGAGCCCCAGCCGGGCAGAAATATTCCAGAATGAACGTGGCCTACAGAGCATCCCAGCAAAGGGCCCACTCCCCTCTCCGTGGGAGGCGGCCACGGAAGGGACATTGGGCCTGGACCCTGAAGATTCAACAGGAGCCCGCCAGGCCAGCAAGGATGACAAGTGAGCTTCCTGGGAGAGGAAGCAGAGTGGAGGAGAACGGCAGAGCCCGAGTGTCCAGCCCGTCGGAGAGGCCGGGGCGCAGCAGAGGAAGGGGCTGGAGCTGCAGAGTCAGCACGTACAGAGCTCTGACCAGCACACGGAGCAGCAGGACAGACAGCAGGAGAGCCGGGGGGAGCCGGGGGCGCTGCCCGCAGAGCAAGGGTCCACCCAGGACAGACAGCAGGGGAGCCGGGGGGAGCCGGGGGCGCTGCCCGCAGAGCGAGGGTCCACCCAGGACAGACAGCAGGGGAGCTGGGGGGAGCCGGAGGTGCTGCCCGCAGAGCGAGGGTCCACCCAGGACAGAAGGCAGGGGAGCCGGGGGGAGTTGGGGGTGCTGCCCGCAGAGCGAGGGTCCACCCAGGACAGACAGCAGGGGAGCTGGGGGGAGCCGGGGGCGCTGCCCGCAGAGCAAGGGTCCACCCAGGACCGGACAGTCTTCAAGGTGTCAGAAGCAGGTGCTCACGGGGGCCAGGACTCAGCGGGGACCTCCTAGCCGGAATGGAGTGGGCCTGGCTGTGGCTGATGCTGGGAGGGGCCGGGGTAGGAGGGCCTAGGGTGGGCGCTCCGAGGAGCAGGGAGGCTGGGCTGGGCCCTGTGAGACCCCCGGCGAGGCTCCTGCAGGCCCCAGCTTCCTTGCGCTGCTTGGAAAGCCAGCGTTGCCACGGCAGAGGCAGGAGGCTGCTTTGGGAACTGGCGCTGGTGCCTCTGGCAGAGCAGGGGCCTGGGCCCGGATGCCGGCGTGCAGGCCCGCGTCCCCGTCCAAGTAACCAAGAATAGGCCCCTCGGGACCTGCACAGCCTATCCTGGATTACTTGAACGCGGCCACGGCCTCGCCAGGGAAGGGTTTCGGACCCTAGCCTTGGGACCCGGGTCTCCGCCGCCCAGCAGGACGGAGGCTGACGGGTCAGCAGCGGCCGCCGGTCACGTTCACGGTCGCCTGCTGCAAAGGGCTGCCTGCTCCCCTAAGTCTGGCCGTGCCCCTGGGCGGCCTCTCCTGTCTCGTCTTGAGCCAAGGCAACACAGAAGCTCAGCTGCTCTGAAGCTGAGTCAGCGCACTCGGTGGTCTTGCGAACGCTACCTGCCCAGCGCCCGGCGGGCCGGCTCAGCGATGGCTTTTCAAAGCACGGAGCACGGAGGCGCCTTGCCCAGGGAGCTTCCCAGTAGCACCTCTGGGAGAGCAGGCGAGGGAGGATGGCGGGAGGGAGGCACTTGCGTTACCTGGAGCCTGCGATTCTCACTTTAGTTCTCCATCGTGACCCCAGTGACCCCTCCTTTCCCTGGCTGGTCAGAGCCGGCTGGACCCGGCTGCCTTCCAGGACAGCCCACACTCCAGAGCCAGCGCGACCGCCCCGGTGTTGGGGAGAGACGCCCTGTTTCGGCTCGAGCACCAGGAGGGCCTTTCCGGCCAGGGACTTGTCCTCCAGGATCTTGGGGTGACAAGGCAGGGGCCAACTCATCCCTGCAGAAAGCATGACACAGCCCCGCCCCCAGGCTCCCCTTCTGAACACGGTTTCCAACAAGCGCATTAATGACACTATTTCTGGGAGAGTTTTATGCAGATAAGGAGAAGAAAAAAAACCAGCACAGACAGCCCTGGGTGACGCCTGCCCGGCGACCACGCCAGCTGTACTCACAGCAGCAGCTGAAGCCCACGCTCACGCCCTCCCCCCACTCGCTCAGGTTGGGTTCTGGCCGGAAACCCCACTGGACAGGATGACCGGGCTGAGCGGCTGGCACCAAGTGGCCCCCTCTCCGGCCGTGGGGAGAGCAGTGAAGAGCAATGGCTGGGGGAGTTAACTGGACCGTCACGCCCGGCCACTGGGCGACACCGGACCCTCTGAAGTCTGCATCGAATCAAAGAGCTACCCGAACTCGCAGCCACACCTAATATTCACAAACGGATGACACGTTTCCTTCGAAACTCAGTACAAAACGAAGCGAAAGAAGGCAGAAAAGCCACGGTGTTTAAGGTGTTTAGGGTTTTGTTGAGGAACATGGTGCTGAGACAGGAAGCTGGGGATAAAGTCCACGGGAAACGCAGTCACTGGAGAAACGCTAACTGAAACTCAGACCCGCTTGGATGTCTTACCTGATGTATAGTCCCATCGATTTCAACCGGAACAATAAAATCAGCATTACTAATAGGCTAGAGGGAAAAGAAACTATAGTTACTACGTCTGAAAGAGGGAGGTGGGACCGGACATTTTAGCCAGAAAACAGTCTCGCTGGGACCAGGGCACTGGAGCCCGGGCAAAGCGGCTCAGGACGACGTTGGAAGGCGCGGGGTTGCACGCCTAAGCAGGAAGCAGCAATTGTTTCTCTTCTGAACAGGGTCGCGTCTCTGGCATCCAGGCCCAGTCTCTGACCACCTGCCTGGCCTCAACCACCACAGGTGGCCCAGCCTGGCCACAGCCCGGGGCTCTCCCTAAGTCCAGGCCTGCCCAGAGCTCTCCGGTGGCCACCAGGGGGCGCAGGGGAAGACAACGCAGACTCCCGGTGAGGCTGCTCAGCAGGTGCTGGGCGCAGGGACCCACAGCCGGGCCCAGGGCACCCCAGGGTGGGGGACGACGCAGAGGCCACAGGCCACGGCCTTGGGCATGCTCTTTCATTTTCCATGCCTGCATCTCTTCTCCTTTCACAGTCACAGGCATGGGTCTGGTGGGGGCCCGAGGCTCCATCCAGCCCTGAGAATCTATGATTTCACCCACCAGCTGATGGCCTGATAGCCCCTGTCGCCCGCCCCCAGAGGGGCAGAGCCGGCCACCTGAGTGTCCTCTCGCGGGAACACCCTGTCGAGTGCAGACGCTTCTGTTTAAAATAACTTGTGGGTGACATCACTGGCGCTCAACGTCCCACGGCTCCTCCGCAGGCCGTGTGCTCTCAGGCCTGGCCTTGCTCAGTTCTCGGTGGAATTCCACAAGGTGGGTAGAAAACCACGCGCACGGCCCACCGGAAGCATCGGCCTGAGCAACAGGAGGCGGCGGTGGGGGGGAGCGCCGTGTGGGTGTCGGGGGGTGGAGTCCCGAGCCAGGTCCTGCTGGGCCACCGCTGGACACAGGAGCATGCTTCTGCAGTATGCACTGAGAACACACGGACAGTGCTGTACCACTGCTGGCGCCCCGCCGAGCACCTGGGCTCAAGGTCACAGCTCGTCTACCCCCAGGGTCGGAAGGTCAAGGGTGAGCTCAGTATTTCAGACTTGCACAGCTGGAACACAGAACAGTGCTAAAAACCGCCTGACACAGGCAGAGACTCTCACGGGACACTGGGCAGCGAGACCACACCCACGGAGTGTATAAGGAGCCAATGCCCCTTCTCCAGGGGCCAGCAAGCTCCTGCCCCACCTCTCCACGGGCTGGCTGGCGTGAGCGAGGCTGTGCTGCATGGCTGCAAGCTTCTAAGGGGAGAGGGCCTGTGGCTTCCAGCGCTACAAACTCGAGTGTTGAGTCCCGAGCCCTGAAGAACACTCCGCCAGGGAGATGCTGCTCCCACCAGCTGTGGCATCAGCGCCCTTGGGGAGGCCCTGACCCTGCGCCCGGAACTCTCACGACCCTGGGGCTCCCTCTGTGGCCATGGCAACGGACTGGGAAGGGCTCTCCTCCAGGAAGCATCGAGAGTAGCTCACCCAGGCCGGCCTCCAGGTGCTGGGTGATGGGGCGGCCCCTCCTCCCGGCTAGAGAGAAGAGCTGCCTGCCCCCACGCCCCTCAGGGCTCACAGACCACTTCCGGGCTCACCTGAGGGCTTTCGGGAGGAGGAGCCACGAGGAGGGATGTCCTGGTAGGGGCTGGTGGGGCAAAGCCCCTGTAGTTTCTTGTGGGGCTACTCAGGTCTCTTTGACCCAAACGCAGGGCGTCTGTTGCGTGTCCCAGGGAATTGGGTGGGGGGGACTAGGCTGTGCAGAGGTGGGGAGGAACACACATTAGCACCAGAGCCAGCAGAGGAGTGCCACGGCCAGAAATACCCGGGAACGTCAGACCCAAACCCTGGCACCGGCTCCTCCTGTCTCCTGAAACAGCTCACCGCACTGAGGAAGTGGGAAAGGCCGATCAGCTCAGCTCTGGGGTGAGCACGCAGCTCGCTGGGCGTTTTCGCCGTGTTCTGGTGGGATGCGGGGCGCGGGGCTTTCCTGACACCTCTGCGTGAGGGACGTCACGCAGGCGGGCGCTCCTGCCTGTCACGGACGCGGTCGACATACGCGGCGGAGTCGGCTCACCTGCCCTTGACTCTGGAAGACTTCTGTGGGCCTGGCCGCCTTTGGAAACACCACAGAGCCGGGAAAAACTCCCAGGAGAGCAAGGTCACGCCCAGCTTCCAGTTGCCCCGCCTTAGCAGCCCGCACCCTGGCTGGACAATGCAACGGCGCCCTGGGGCGCTGGCGGCCTGGCTGCAAAGGTGGTGAGGTGGGGTGAGGGTCGGCTTATGAAAGGCAAATTTATTAAATAAAGTGAGGGCTCGGGGACCCCGGCAGCCGTGGCCCCCTCTCCTGCAGAGGAGCTGCGTTAATATTCAACTGCTCTGGTTAACGTTCACCGGGAGGCTGGGATGTCTGCAGCCACATGCCCTCACCCTGGATTCTGCCTCCAAAACCCACGAATCTGGGAGGCTGCAGCCTGGGGTGTGTGTGTGTGTGTGTGTGTGTGTGTATGTGTGCGTGTGTGACCGGCCTGGGGTGTGTGCGTATGTGTGTGTGTAACCGGCCTGGGGTGTGTGTGTGTGTGCATGTGTGTGACCGGCCTGGGGTGTGTGCATATGTGTGTGTGTGACCGGTCTGGGGTGTGTGTGTGTGTGTGACCGGCCTGGGGTGTGTGTGAGTGTGCATGTGTGTGACCGGCCTGGGTTGTGTGTATGTGCATGTGTGTGACCGGCCTGGGTTGTGTGTGTGTGCATGTGTGTGACCGGCCTGGGGTGTGTGTGTGTGCATGTGTGTGACCGGCCTGGGTTGTGTGTGTGTGCGTGTGTGTGACCGGCCTGGGGTGTGTGTGTGTGCGTGTGTGTGACCGGCCTGGGGTGTGTGTGTGTGCATGTGTGTGACCGGCCTGGGGTGTGTGTGTGCACGTGTGTGTTGACTTACCTTAAAGGAGCTGTGCACCAAGGTTTCATCTAGATCGATGACCACACATTTCTTCCCGTAGTCGAGCACCGTCACCTCGGGGAGGAGGTATTTAGCTGGTGGCTAAAGAGGAGAGAAAAGAGCCCTGGTTATTACCCTCCTGCAGACGACGGCCTGATTCTCGTTTCTGATGCTAACAGTGGCAGAAGTGACAGCGACACTGAAATCCCCGGTCAGGTTCATCGCCGGGTTTCATGCAGACTTGGTGCCGGGAGTTCTAGCAGGCACGGTGCCACCATCTGAGTGGCGGCGAGCGCCGGGCTGTGGCACGGGAAGACTGGGATTAGCTATCAGCTGTGCCACCCCCTGCTGTCAGCTGGGGTCATAACCCCCATGGTGAGACCGCCGTGGCCAGCTAGAATGGCAGTGACACCTGCGCTGCCACTGTCCTTACTACAATGGATTCTACGAGAGCAAGTGTTTCATCAGGAACGGTGTTTAATTGTAGCAGCAGGCCAGGGCTGCGGCTCACTAGGCTAATCCTCCACCTGCGGCGCTAGTACTCCAGGTTCTAGTCCTGGTTGGGGCACCGGTTCTGTCCCGGCTGCTCCTCTTCCAGTCCAGCTCTCTGCTGTGGTCTGGGAGTGCAGTGGAGGATGGCCCAGGTCCTTGGGCCCTGCACCCCATGGGAGACCAGGAGGAAGCACCTGGCTCCTGGCTTCGGATCGGCGCAGCATGGCGGCCATGGTGGCCATTTGGGGGGTGAACCAACGGAAGGAAGACCTTTCTCTCTGTCTCTCTCTCTCACTGTCTAACTCTGCCTGTCAAAAAAAAAAAACTGTAACAGCTACTCTTAACCATGCAGGCCTGTTTCCTGGGACCATACACTGTCTGCATTGACATATTTCCACCGTAATAGGTTAGCCTGCTCTAGGGCGATGCTGGAACCACGGTTTCTATTATTTTTCACGTAACTGGCATTTTCTGAAGCTTGAAGAGAACCTGTAGGTCCAGCATAAGGATGAAATCCCACAGTGACCCCCAGCCCGGAAGCAGCCCGGGTGCAGCGGCTGTCCCGTGCTCTGAGCCCCGGATCCGGCCCTGGAGCTGGGTTCCGCACACGCCACGTGCTGCCCAGAAGCCCTCTGGGTCTAGAGTGATGGAGTCCTGGCACGTGCAGGCACCCTCCCGCCACTGCAAGCATGCTGACTCCCCGGCCGCGCCTCCTCCCAGAGGCGGCCTGAGATATCCTGGTTGCTCTGTGGTGTGGCGTCCAGCGTTGACCACGTGTCCCCTCCCTGTCCCGCGGGAAGGCACGACTCTGTGGATCGCACATTCAGAGCGAAACAAAGCTCGAGGGAATGTCCGTCCCTGGCCACGGAAGGGCCGGCGGTGCACACGAAACCAAGGGGCCCCGGGAAGTGGCTAGCTCCTTCCCTTCCCACTGAGGCTGAACCTCCGCGGTACTGTGCGCATCACCTGGGTCACCTGTGCACAGAACCGGGCCGAGGACATGCCGGGCACATCTGCGAATACCAGGATGCCACTGGCAGAGAGGGTCCAGGGCGGCCCAGGAAGAGGCGCTGGGGTGGGACACGAGCACTTCTAGGGGCTCCTGCCACGCAGTGGGCACTTCACCCTTTTCCAACATCGTCCAAAAGGAAACACCTTCCGGGCCCCGCCTCCCCAGGCTCCACCAATGCTCGCAGGCAGCCTCTGTGGTCCCATGGCACAGGGAGGAGACACGTGGCCAAGCAGCCTCTGTGGTCCCATGGCATGGGGAGGGGACACGTGGCCAAGCAGCCTCTGTGGTCCCATGGCACGGGAGGGGACACGTGGCCAAGCAGCCCTCTGTGGTCCCGTGGCACAGGGAGGAGACACGTGGCAGGTGCCTCAGAGCAGGCATGCCACTCAGGACCCAGCCACGCCTCCATTCTTCACTATAATCGGGGAGTCACAGGTCATTGAAAATGAATTAAAAGCAGCTCGCAAGAGGAGGTCTCACAGTGCTGTGAACAGGCAGTGAGCTGAGCCCTAAGGCGGTGCCGTGGGGGCACTTGGGTTATTTCTGCTGGGGCCGTCTGTCACCCGAGTACAGCTTGCTCTGCTTCCCGCCACCTAGTAGGTGACCAGACAGCTGGCATCAGGAAGAGTTTGGACTTGGGCGACAGCACGCAGCCACCGTCGTTTCTGTCCCCTCCTAGTCTGGAGTTTCCTATCCGCTCCGTCCCTACGTGTGCACGCATCACAAATACGACGCTGTGCCTGGCAAGGAGGCGACCTGCAATTCTACAGCTCGCTCATCCAGAAACACCCACGAGCTGCCAAAGTGGCTCCGTTCTTTCCCAAGCCCAAGATCACCAAGTCCCTCCTGAAGTCTGGCTAACCCTGCTGGTCCTGCGTTCTCGGCGTCCACAGGAGCCCGAGCCCTCACGCGTTGCCCGAGGGAGAAAGGGTGAGGCGCGCGTTAAGCGAGGGCTGACTTTCTGCCGAGCGCAGAGCACGAAGCCGAGCTGGTGGGCAGTGGGCTGGCAGCTTCCTCCGCCCGCTCTAGACGCACACGGCTCTGAGCACGGCTTCGCTGCTCGATGTTCTCCAGCTCCTGGCTAAGAACGCTCTGCCCAGCGCAGGCCGTCGCCACAAGGCTTCGCAATTCCAACACAGCTGTGCAGGTGGTGCCAACTAGAAGATGCCCTGAACCAAGTTCTCTCTGAAGAACGAGAGAAACACTTGGAGCCAGGAGGGCCTTTCCTACGCAGAAAGCAGCCACCCACGGGCACAGGGAGCGCCCGGCTGGGAGGCGGGGTGGTGGTGGGGCCGTGACCTGCCCCCCATGCTGTGGGAAGTGATTCGTGGCCGTTCTCTTCCTGGGAGGCCCTCTGAAGTTTCCTGCCGTGGCCAGTGACCTGGCAGCGTGCATAGTTAACGCTAAGGTTACTTCCTCCGCTGTACCCACCCCACAAAGCTCGTAACTCTTGCAGACCTGGGCCTCTTCCTGGAACGCGCGGTTACTGTTTCTTCCTGAGGGTTTCCCAGGCCCGGGGGCTGTGGCTGCGAGCGAGCGGGGCAGAGGTCGGGCCACGTGAAATCCGGCTGAGACCAGAAGCGCGCCGTGCTGACCTGTCCTTTGTATGGCTGCCTCACTCCCAGACTCAGCGCGCACAGACGCCGAGCCCTCAGGAAACACTGCTCTCTCGCCTGTTTGCAGCGTCCGTGCCATGTGGGACTCAGGCGAGAGCGTGGGAATGGCCGGCCATGGGCCACAGCCCCGGCGCCAACACGCGTGTGCTGAGCGCGGGCCACGGGCACCCAGACCTCTGACCTCTGCGGTTTCCACACCCGCTTCTTCCTCTGCATCGTTGCTTGTCTTAAAGGTTTGTTTATTTGAAAGGCAGAGTTGTAGACAGAGGTAGAGACAGAGACAGAGGTCTTCCAGGCGCTGGCTCACTCCTCAAATGGCCGCAATGACTGGGGTTGGGCCAGGCCAAAGCCAGGAGCCAGGAGCTTCTTCTGGGTCTCCCACGTGGGTGCAGGGGCCCAAGGACTTGGGCCATCTTCCACTGCTTTCCCAGGCCACAGCAGAGAGCTGGATCAGAAGTGGAGCAGCCAGGACTCAAACCAGCGCCCATTCGGGATGCCAGGCTGCAGGTCGGGGCTTTAACCCGCTGTGCCACAGCGCCGGCCCCCTCGGCATGTTTTCCTCACCCTCAGCACCTGTTACCACACAGCCCAGCCAGCTCCCAGGACGGAAGGCCCTAAATAACCCAGCCCCGGGCTGAGAAGCTGAGAGATGTGTCCCAAGGAGGGCATCTTTGATGGTCCACACAAACATGTCACTCCCGATGGGCGTGGAGCTGGGCTGGCACACCGCGTAGCTACTTGGAAAAGAATGCTGATTTCTACCTCCTGCCTTCTGCCAACAGGAGTTCTGAATGGATCACAGACTTCAGCTTAAGGGTGAAACGTGGGGCCGGCGCCGCGGCTCAACAGGCTAATCCTCTGCCTTGCGGTGCCAGCACACTGGGTTCTAGTCCCGGTCGGGGCGCCGGATTCTGTCCCGGTTGCCCCTCTTCTAGGCCAGCTCTCTGCTGTGGCCCGGGAGTGCAGTGGAGGATGGCCCAAGTGCTTGGGCCCTGCACCCCATGGGAGACCAGGAAAAAGCACCTGGCTCCTGCCATCGGATCAGCACAGTGCGCAGGCCGCAGCACGCCAACCACGGCAGCCATTGGAGGGTGAACCAACAGCAAAGGAAGACCTTTCTCTCTGTCTCTCTCTCTCTCACTGTCCACTCTGCCTGTCAAAAAAAAAAAAAAAAAGGGTGAAACGTGGAAACGTAAGGAAACGTGGTCCACAGCCACAGAGCGACTCAGCACAAAACCCAGGGGCTCTGCAGGGCAGGAGGAACACATTTATCCAGCCAAAATTAAAACGCGGTTTGCGGCCAAAATGATTACAAACAAGGCCAGTCAGTTTATCAGAAATTTGAGAAAAGCGCTGATTTCCTTTCAATTTCAAGAGACAATACAGGGGCCAGCGCTGTGGCACAGCGGGTAAAGCTGCTGGCATCTCATATGGGCGCCGGTTCGAGTCTCGGCTGCTCCACTTCCCATCCAGCTCTCTGCTGTGGCCTGGGAAGGCAGAAGATGGCCCAAGTCCTTGGGCCCCTGCACCCACGTGGGAGACCTGGAAGAAGCTCCTGGCTCCTGGCTTTGGATCGGCCCAATTCCAGCTGTTGCAGCCATCTGGGGAGTGAACCAGTGGATGAAGACCTCTCTCTCTCGGCCTCTCTGTAACTTTTTAAATAAATAAATTGAAAGAAAAAAAAAAAGAAAACCCCACCTCCCCAGGAGCAATTGCTGAGTCTCTTGATGTTCCCAGGGAACAGGTGGGAAAGACGGAGGGGCGGCTGCGAGCCGGGTACGGCGGCCGTGTCTGGAAACCTGGGCCCCTCCCGAAGGACACAGGGCTGTTGGAAGGCCCTGCCTGGCAGTGACAGCTCCACGGAGTTTTTTTGGGAATCCGCCCCTAGTGTCTGCTCTGGCTGGAAGACAGGGCCGCCTGGGGACAGTAGTCTTGGGACACCGGGTCTCCCCCAAACTCCAGGCCAGAATACAGAAGTGGGGGGACACACCGGGAGGAGTTGCCTTGTGGCGTGGCGTGGGTCCTGCCAACTCAGGATAGAACGAGGGCGATTTCTCTGATCTCAGAGCTGCAGGCGCGCCACCAACATTGCTAAAAACAAGTCAGAAACGGCCTGCGACCGGGCCCGGGCTTGCCGAGTCCTGCTCCACTGGGACCGGACCTGCGGCAAAGAACCACGGCTGGGCAAACGGGCGCCCGGCCGTGTCTGTGGCCGGCCCTCAGCTCACAAGGACCTGCGGGCCCTTCTAGGGTGAAGCACAGGCGGGACCTTGGTTAATGAGTGCTGAGCCCGGATGCTGTCTGTGTGGGGCGCTTCCTGCGCCCAGTGTCAGGTGGAGCTTGGTTTTGCTCTGTCACACGGCAGCACTGTTTCTACCACAGCGGTGAGACAACATAAGCATGAACACTAAGACTGACAGTCGTAGGTCCAAAGGCACAAGGTTCTGTGATGGTTGTAAAAAAATCGGATAAATATACATACACTTGGAAGGGGAATGACCTGCCTCTGGTCACCCTGAGGAAAAAGAAAAAAAAAATAAATCAGCATCATGCTGGAGGAGAGACCCAAATCCTACTAAACCGATCCAAAGCCCCCTGGGGTCCCTACAGCTGCCCTGGGCGTCAGTTCCCACTCTCTGCACCTTCGAGGGGTTCAAGGAATGGGGGACCCCAAGACCACCCACAGTCTGGGCACCGGGCTCTATACCCCTCCCCAGCGCCCATACCCCCCGCGAACCAGGCTGGATTCCCAAGGCTCAGTGCACACCCTGTTTCTTTAAACACTGCCTCCCTTCCTCCCAGGAAACCCATCCCAACTTACAGGCGCAAGTGAAAACAAAAATGCTAACCCGCCCCCTGCCCGCTTGTCCCAAGTGGTTTAGTGCTTGCCCTCCGCAGGGAAGTGGAGCCGGGGTCCTCCGGGGAGGAGGGCAGAGCCTGCACTCCTGAGAGTGCTAACGGGTTCTGGCCCCAAGAACAGAGACGCCAGCCATTCCCCAGCTGGCTGGGAGAAAACACGTCTCGGAGTTGTCAAACGCTAAGGAAAGAGCACGCTGGCCTCCACTGAGCAGTTCCAGCTCCGGGGCTGCTTCTGCGCGGGGCTCCCTGTCTCGTGTGCACCTCGCCGCGGCGGGCACTGCTCGGCAGCTTCCTGTCGCCAGCCCGAGGTGCTCGCCTCTGCCATGTTCCAGCACTCGGGGCTGCATCGGGGGATGCTCTGCACGGCCCTCCCCACCTGCAGGAGGCTTGGGGGTCTGCCTGGGCATCGAAGCTGCCTTCTGACATCACTGAGTGGCTCCCCAACACGATGGCTCCATCACACCACGTCTGGGCTGGCAAGAGCCGGGGTGGGGTGGGGGGTCGGTCCAGAAGCTCTGACATCAGTGCTGCCAGCGCCCACAGCTGGGGCCAGACCGCTGCCCTTGGTGGGGAAGACTCTGAGTAGGTCCTCCAGGCCACAGCACTGCTGGGCCGCTCTGCCTGCAGGGTGCCCCGCGGCACCCCAGACGGCAGACGCTCCACCAAGGACTGTCAGCAAAGGTGTCTCCACGCAGCCTCTGGCGGGCACACCTCACCCTGCGGGAGACGGCAGACAGCCCCGGCGGGCAGGCGCCAACTTCAGATGTGGGAGCACACCTGAGGGTGTGGTGAGACACCGGCTATGGACAGTGAAGGCGCTGATCTAGGTAAATGTCTGGGCTGGATTACAGCTCGGCCATGCACCTAGGTGTGGGGTAGGCACATGTCCACGAGTGCCCAGCGATCCCTCGGACACCGTCCTTGCCTGCAGACCCAGAGCGTGGCCGTGATCCTGGGAACAGCTGCCACCCGAGGCCACTGCTGCAGAAGCAGCTCGAACACCTTCCTCCATGGCAAAATAAATGTTCAGGATGAAGGGACCCCTGGTCTCACCCGTGCCGTCTGCCATCCGAGAGGCAGGGACCCCTGGCCTCACCCGTGCCGTCTGCTATCTGAGAGGCAGGGACCCCAGGCCTCACCCGTGCCGTCTGCCATCCGAGAGGCAGGGACCCCTGGCCTCACCCGTGCCGTCTGCTATCCGAGAGGCAGAGACCCCTGGCCTCACCCGTGCTGTCTGCCATCCGAGAGGCGGGGACCCCTGGAGAGGGAGCAGCAGTCCGGTCTGGACTCTCTCCTCATCCAGCCTGAGCCTGGTGTTCTGCGTCCTCATAAAGCTGCATGCAGGGGCGGGGTCCTCTGGAATCGAGCCTGTCCCCCCGCCCAACGGGGCTCTGGTTTGGGGTCTGGTCTCACAGACTGAATGGTCACGGGTCACTCGTGTGATGCATAACCCTCACTTCAGATTTAGCTACGGCAGCTCAAAGGCCAATTCCATTCTTTTGAAGTCGCTCTGGGGCTGGCACCGTGGCTCCGTGGTTAAGCCACCGCTTGCAGGCTAGCATCCCATGTCGGTGCTGGTTCGCGTCCTGGCTGCTTCGCTGCCAATCCAGCTCCCTGCCAACGCCCAAGGCAGCAGAAGACGGCCTGAGGACTCGTCCCCGCCACCCACTCGGGGAGACCTGGGTGGCGTCCTGGCTCCTGGCTCCGGCCTGACCAAGCCCTGGCTGTTCCAGCCATCTGGGGAGTGGCCCAGCCCACAGACCTCTCTGCCCCTCTATCTCTGTCCGTCTCCGTGCCTTTCAAATACACAAATCTTCTTACAAAGCCGCCCTGACAAAGCGGCAGAAGACGTCCACGAGTGAACGAGAGCCAGCGAGCTCAGGCCTGCCAGAGGGCTGCCTTCGAGGGCTTGTACTCGCTGACAGACTCGGCAAGCACTCCGAGCGCGCGGCGGCACGGTGCCGTGTCCTCAGGCCACTGCCACAGGCTTGCTCAGGCAGCGCGGACTTCTCTCTTCCCCTTCCATTGGCCCACGTGCAAACCATGCTGCCGTCACTCCTGGCAACGCTCCACAGCAACAGCGTTGTTTATTTGAGAAGAGAGCGAGAGAGCGAGAGAGCGAGGACAGAGAAACACCTACCTCCCACCACCCACGGGAGCTGGGCCGGGCCAGGTCAAAGCTTGGAGGCGGGAGCTCCAGCAGGTCTCGCACAGGTACCTGCTGACTGGGAGCAGAGCGGGGACTTAGCCCAGGTCCCATACGGCAGCGGCTGCTCCAAGGACGTCGCGACTGCCCCAGCTACGGCTTTTTCAACTGGGGACTGGAGGGGATGACAGAGGCACACGGGGGGACAGCAGGTGCGGGGCTCGGATCCTCACGCACCTCCGTCCGTCGGTCCGTCCACACCCACGAGGACAGAGCAGGACTGGCCCCTGTTGAGGCCAGCTGCCCGCCGTTCTTTCCTTTCCAGGGATTCTGCTATTCCTGGATGCTCTTGCCACAGGAACCTGGATGGGCCACCAAGAAGCACAGCACCCTTCCCGTAGACAGGAGCCATGTCAGGCCTCTCGAGTCTGCGCCTCTCCTGGGTTGCCAATGTGAACAGTCCTGTCATCTACACGTGAGAATCACCTCGTGTCTTCTCCACATTCAGGCCAATTCCTTCCTCTTCCGGTCTCACCCCGTTAGCCAGACCCTACGGAGGATTCCTTCATCTTCCGGTCTCACCCCGTTAGCCACACCCTATGGAGGATTCCTTCATCTTCCGGTCTCATCCCGTTAGCCACACCCTACCGAGGATTCCCCACGCCACTTGCTGCTGCTCTCAGAGCGTGGCCCTTTATTGCCCTCAAGGACTTTTCTTGTATTTGGCTGCGTTGCTGATTGTATACAAAGTCTCACACACTATTACATACTTCATGTATTAGACCTTTGTTACTATAAAGTGTCCCTCTTTATCCTAATGCTTTGATAACTTATTTAAAGATTTATTTATTTATTTGAAAGGCAAGGAGAGAGAAGAGGAGGGGAGGGGAGGAGAGAGGAGGGGAGGGGTGAGGTGAGGCGAGGAGAGGAGAGGAGAGGAGAGGAGAGGAGAGGAGAGGCTCCCCATCCATTGGTTCACTCCCCAAATGCTTACAGCAGCTGGGGCGGGCCAGGCTGAAGCTGGAGCAGGACTCCATGCAGTTCTCCCTCCCGGGGGGCAGGGACCCACGTCCTGCAGCCATCATCTGCCTCCTTGCAGGTGCGCACCAGCAGGAAGGGGGACTCAAACCCAAGCACTCTCACAGAAAGTGTGGGTGTCCCAAAGAGCACTTTAACCACTAAGCCAAACACCCACTCCTAATGCTTTTGATCCTGAAATCTGCTCTATGTGATATTAAACTTGCCTTAATAATAAAACGCTTATTTTTTTTAAATAAAAGAAGGATCTTTACTGTATGGAAATTTCCAAGATCTATTTTTAGCTTTTTTTTTTTTTTTTGACAGGCAGAGTGGACAGTGAGAGAGACAGAGAGAAAGGTCTTCCTTTGTCGTTGGTTCACCCTCCAATGGCCTCCACGGCCGGCGCACTGCGGCCGGCGCACCGTGCTGATCCGAAGGCAGGAGCCAGGTGCTTCTCCTGGTCTCCCATGGGGTGCAGGGCCCAAGCACTTGGGCCATCCTCCACTGCACTCCCGGGCCACAGCAGAGGGCTGGCCTGGAAGAGGGGCAACCGGGACAGAATCCAGCGCCCCGACCGGGACTAGAACCCGGTGTGCCGGCGCCGCAAGGCGGAGGATTAGCCTGTTGAGCCTCGGCGCCGGCCTATGTTTAGCTTTTTAAAAAAACTAAATTTTATTTGAGGGAGAGAGAGAGAGAGTGAGAGAGAGAGAGAATGAATGGATGCAGGAACCGGGAACTCCATCCGGGTGTCCCGTGTGGGTGGCAGGGACCCAGGACCTCAGCCATCTTGTGCTGCCCCCAGGTGCACACCAGCAGGGGGCCGGATCAGGAATGGAGGCGGGGCTCCACTCGGGTACTCTGACGTGTGATGCAGGCTCCCACAGCAACATCAACACTCTTGTCTGTTAGAGCTGTCAGTCACCCATCACCACAGCCATCAGCACCTGTCACCAAATCATTCCCGTTTCCTTTCTGGGACGCGGAGGGATTACACTTCCACGCCCCCCACGTCGGCTGTGGGCACGCCAGAGAGCGCAAGTTCACCACGTGTCGTCTGACTGAGGGCCGCAGAGCCACGTGGTGCAGCGCACGGCTCTCCCGCGGCGGCGGTCACAGGAGACCTCCTCACCCAGGCCCAGGAGAGTGGACGGTGCGTCCGTCCCCACACAGCAGCTCAGGCGCGTGGAGCTGGCGGGCACGAGCCGCGGGCGGTCCTGGGCGGTGCCGTGGCACAGCAGGCCATCTGCCCCTGGGAATGCCCCTGACTCCGATGCAGCTTCCCCAGCGTCCTGGGAGGCAGAAGACGATGGCGCAAACTGCTGGCTTCCTGTCGCCCACACGGGAGACCTGGATCGGGTTCTGGGCTGTGTGGGCATTTGGGTAGTGAACCAGTGGACAGAGGTTCTCTCTCTCTCTCTCTGTCACTCTCTGCCTTTCAAGTAAATAAATAAATATTTTAAAAAGTGGCTAAATTGCCCAGAGTGTAAAACACATCAGATTTTGAAGACAAAGAGTGTAAAGTACCTTCTTTTTAACTGAATACACGTTGAAATTTTTTTTGGATGGGCTGAGCTTAAAAAGCATGATTAAAATCCACTTCACCTGTTTTTAAAATATCTTAAGTGTGGCTCCGAGAAAAAAAATCCCGTATCTGATCCGCGTTATACATGCACCTGCCAGTGTCACAGAACAGTCTCCGGTAGTCCCTGATAATCAACAGCGCGTGTGAAACTAAGCGCCTGGGTCTTAGGACTCCGAGGTTTGCGGCTGTCCCGGAAGTGGACGCAAGCCCGCAGTGCCCAGAGCCCCTGCTTGGCACGCCTGCCTGCTCCTCTGTGCCCTCGTGGTGGAGCGTGGTGTTCCTGCGGACCACGCGGCCAGGTCAAGTCTCCGCGGTTTTTCTGTGAACGCATTCACGTCCCGTGAAAGGGACGCCTGTGGCTGGTGCAGCCCCTGCCCCGCCCCTCCCCGGAATACGGCTGTGACGGCTGCGGCTTCTGATGTGTGCTGATCTGAGGTGGAAGGCAACAAGCTGAGGCCGGTGAAGCAGACAGACAGCTGACGGACAGGCGGCAGGAGTCCGGGCTCCCGTAGCGCCAGCAGGTGTCAGACCAAAGCCTGCACCTGCCTCGCCAGGCCTGGGTGAGGGAGACGGTCCCCCGCTTGCTGGAGCTACTGCTTGTTTGCCCAAATCACTCCTTCCCGGCAAGAGCGTTTGCCAGGCCAGGGGGCACGGCCCGGGACGCCTGAAACACGGCTCCCCCACCCTGTTCGCGCCGCCCGTGAGCACCGCAACGTCTGCTGCCTGGAGCTGTGTCTCCACCCTTCCTCCAAGCAGATGGCTTCCTTCTCCTCCCGTGTACCCTACACTCCCTGTGGGCACAGCGAGGGGCTTTCTTGCCTAGATCTGTGGACATGTGCTCCCCCCGTGTATGACAGTGTGCTGGTCCCCCACAGGTAAGTGCCCCGTGGACATGTGCCCCCCGTGTATGACAGTGTGCTTGTCCCCCCCACAGGTAAGTGCCCCGTGGACATGTGCTCCCCGTGTATGACAGTGTGCTGGTCCCCCACAGGTAAGTGCCCGTGGACATGTGCTCCCCCCGTGTATGACAGTGTGCTGGTCCCCCCCACAGGTAAGTGCCCCGTGGACATGTGCTCCCCCCGTGTATGA